>JAECXX010000149.1:1442500-1850091 GCA_018153305.1 Drosophila kurseongensis
TCATCTGCATTTAATTCAAACTTTTAATGTTGTTTTGGAATTGCATATAGTTTTTTTTGTTTGATTTTTGAAGAGCAATTTGTCTCTTGTTGCTGGAGTATTTTGTTCGCTACGTTTTTTTTCAGTAACTGATATGTTTCGTTTACTCGTTTTATTTAAATATTTTTCAACTATTTCTTGTGTATTTTGTTACTGGTGGTTTCGTTAGTTCGTAATTTTTCTAGCAACTTAAATTTAAATTTTAAATTAATTTCCAACAAAATTAAATTTTAAATCAAATTTTACAAAGCTTGATTATTATTTGTTTTCTACAAACATGTGTTGTTCAGTATTGTGAAATTGTTTCAGCGTTTTAAGATTTCAATGGGTCAGTTTTGGTGTTAAAACCCTGAAACAAGTGACAATTTACAAAAATGGAATTCAAAAACGAATAACACAATTAAATTTAAAAGATAACCAATGAAGTATCATTTAAAAAATTACCCTTCGTGTGTTTTGTCATAAATATATTTATATATAATTTTCTTAACGTTATTTAATTTCAACTTTCTTTTCGTCTTCATATTTGATATGTTTTTGTTAATTGATATGTTGCATATATTTTGTATTTCATAGATTCTTGTGTGTTTGTAACTTTTGCAGTTTTGTTTCTTCTTTAGCAAGAGATCTGCTGATATGTATGCGATATAAGTTCAGTGGCTTATAATTAAAAGATGTCTATGTTTTGTATATAGCATTTGTATATTAAAGTTTAAAAAAATATCCACAAGGAAAAGAACGTTTTTTTTTGGATTTTTAAACTTTTTGTAGATATTTAAAGTATTTAAAATGTACAGGCGAATATGTTTTGATGGAACGAAAAAACAAATTATCACTTTGTTGTTTTTATTTTTCGTGTTTGGTTTATCCATTTCATTTGCATCGATTATGGAATTCGTAGTTTGTCTCCTTTATTTACATGGGGCATTTCCTCACATCCTTTCTTTATCAAATACATATATATATATATATAGTTCAATGGATCAGTTTCTGTTCATTCATTTAATATTACTCTTGACTTGTTTAAGTTTGTTCGAATAAATATTTATTCATAAATATATTTTAAATAGACGACTATATAATAAAAATGTTTTTTTTCTTTCTTTTTATTCAAATAAATAATTATAGTTTACTTTTGCTGTAGTTGTTGTATGATCTATCAGCTAATTCAAGGTACTTATAACTCCATTAAATTTTTGGTTTAATCTAAAGAAATTTCCTTTAACGTTGTGTTCTTAATTTCTCCTCCAATTTCTATTCGTTTTAGTTACTTGTCACACTATCTGGTCAACAATTCCGTGCTCCGTTTAAAGAATGTTTGAATTAGAGAATTCTTAGACTAGGTAGTAAGGTGTTTTTTGTTTTGAGGGCCAATTTCTGATGTTGCCTAGTTAATATTCCAAATTGTTTGGGTCAGTTTTTGTTCTTTGGCAACTAAAACTGGCCCTCAAAACGTGAGAATCTCATTTTGGTTACAATTTGCTTTTGTGTGTTTTTTTCGTCTAAGAAATATATATTTTGAAAATTGAGTAAAGTTGTGTGTATTATTTTGAAATTAAGCTTAGGCTTTATAATTATTTGTTCTGAATATGTAACTTGAGATCTCTCATTGATATTTTTTTAGACACTCAAAACGTTCCGTGAATTATGCAACTCAAAACCAATTCTTTTACTGCTGCACAGTAGCTCGACATACATATTTAGATACTATAACGTGTGCCTAGTTTATTAATTATTTTCTTTGTTGTGTTGAAACATTGAAGTTTTTCTTCTACTAGAAACAACAATAGCTGCAGGGCTTTCGCTACATTTACTGACTAGAACTAAACAAATATTCCATATTTTTATAGTATATAATTAATAGACGGTTATCGAAAGAAGATAAGTGTACTGGGTAAGTACGTAAGAAAATGGTTGGAAGGTTCTTTACTGATAGCCTCGGTTTCCGATTTGCATACATTGTTTCTGTAGGGACTTTAGTTTTGAATACCATAAGTGACGGATCTAAGAAGCCTTGAAACACTTTACATATACATCAATAAAAATGTTCAATATCTGTATACATATATATGTTTCAGAAAAGGGTTCGTTATATAAACATTGATATATTTTCTTTTTCTTATTTTTTGTTTTATATTTTTCTTTCCGCTTTTGTATTTTGCCAAACGATCCTGCTTCCACATTTTATTTTCTCTACTTCTAATGAAGTTTTTTCTGCAATGTTCTGAAATTTGCGCATAGATTTTCTCAAAAAAATATATAGATCGCGATAGAAACGCAACACATAAAGAAAGTCTAAGAAAGAGCGCAGAAAGTTGGGAGAAAGCTTGAGATTTATTTTTCATTAGATAGCAGCCGATTTGGTTTCGAAATTTTGGTTGTTCTAGCATATGTATTTTCTCTTCGCGCCTTTATTTTTTTGTAGCTTTTTCGTGGTCTTTTGCAATTTTTTTTAGTTTTTGGTTTGCTTGATTTTTGTTTTTATATAAAAGTGTTTGAAAAAAGAAAATAAATCAACAAAAAACATTGGTTAAGAAGGCTTTGGAAAGCAAAATTATACTCAAAAATAGAGTTTGAGAAAATATCTTTTGGCTGAAATGGACTAGGGTGTGTGTGTGTGTTTTTTGTCAGTGGACGATGAGTGTAGGTGTGTGTATCTGTGTAATTCGCATTTAATAATTGTAATTATCGTAGGGCGTGCCCAAATACGAATAGAAATTAGGATTGATGGGCTGTGCGTGTGCGTAATAAAATCCAGAAGCCGGATCTGGCGCTACTCAGTCGAGGAAGCCGGTGTTGACCAGCTTCTCCAAGAAGAACTTCACATCGCCCAGCTCCGAATCCTTGATGCCCAGCGACTTCAACATGCCAAGATCCCCGTTCTCCACCGCCATGAAAACCGAGCGCAAGTGTTCCAAGTCCGATCTGAAAAATGAGATGCAAAACCAAATGGGATTAGTAGAGTTAATTTGCAGCTTGCCTGTAATTAATGGCAAAACTTAAATAAAGTTTTCCTGGCAAACGACTTAAGCCACGGAAATGGAGGGGATGTGTATAAAATGGTATTTTACTCGTAGTAGTTCTTGGGGTTAAAAGGAAAATTGCGCTACCGTGGTATTCTATTAATACCTTTAGTTTACCTTCATACATATTTTGACAAGCTGTTGTGATAAAAATAAACATCAACTTTATAAATTATATATTGTTTTTAACCTTGTCGTCTTAGCAAGTATTTCTTAAATAAAATAATGCCCTAAAAAAAAATACCTATCTGTTCATTAAATACATGACTATGTTTTTGGCATCACATTTTTATAGTTAAATATATAACTTGCGGGATCTATACAAAAATATATAGAAAAACTATCTGAAAATCCTATGCGTTCCTTTCTACGCAAATACCGTTTAACTTTTACTTCAATTTTATAACCTTTACCACACAGTCAACTTAAATAATGAGAAAAAGCTCCTCAAACGCACTGGCAAACAGGGACACACACAGGGACATGTTTTAGCTTTGCTGCGGTGGGGTCTCAAATTATACGCTTTGCTTAATTAATCCCTGCAGGTAACGTGTTGCTGTTGCCGCTCCAGGTATTGTTGGTTTTTCTTATTGCTTTTGTGGCTGCTATCCTGGGGTGTCCTTTGACCCCAACCGCCCTACTTTGCTCTTTTCTATACCCACATATTTTTCCGCTTGTTGCGGCTGGAAAAACTTCATTATCATCAACATAATTAGTAAGGTGGGTAGAAAACCCTGAGGCCGATACACAGAAAGTGAGGGCTGGAACAGTAAAATAAATCTCCCCTTCAATATACTTTAAAACAAGAGGAACGCTATAGTCGGGTGCCCCGACTATCACCGTTACTCAGGTAAAGGGAGTGGGGGAGATGGAGATGAAACTTTGATCCGCATAATTTTTAACGAATGGTCCGATTTGAAAATTTCTTCTACATTTCGATAGGTATTGATAAACACAATAAACTGTTTTACTTTTCCGAAATATTTAAATTTTAAAATCGCATATAAGCGATTGTGGGCGTTAAACCTTTTTAACAAACTTGCTGAGGTGCAAATGCCAATCTTCTATTTTAGGTTCCGAGATCTCAGCGTTCATAAGGAAAAAAAAAAAAAAAAAAAAAAAAAAGGAAAAGGACAGCGGTGGTAGATCGACTCGGCTGTGATCCTGACAGATTATATACTTTATGGGTCGGAACGCTTCCTTCTACCTGTTACATACTTTTGCACGAATACAATATACCCTTTTACTCTACGAGTAACGGGTATAAAAAATGTCAAATTGGAAAAACTTTTAGAAACTCTAGTTTACATTTTAAAATATGAAGAGCTGAAAGTCCCTGTTATAATACTAGGTGCATAGACATTCTTGACCTTAATAAAAATTGAGTTAACAAAATATAGGTACCAAATACAATAAAGTGATCTCTGGTTATTTCACATCACTTGAATATGTACTTTAAACTTTAACAATATAATTTATTATGGAAAGTTAGTGTCCTATTTATTTTCAGATAAAGCGTAATACAACAAATTTTCAATTGAAATTAAATTTTAAGACTTTAAGACTGTATACATTATGAATAGTTATTATAATTATTACAATATAGAAAATAGCATAATTGATAAAAAAAAAGTCTATCAAAGCATTTTTATTGAATTTGTCTCGAACGTAAAAAGGTCTTTGATATTTATTTCAGTGTATGCGAGTGCAAGAGTGCAAAATACACATTAATAATATTTGTGCGTGTCTTGTGGCTCGAGTAGATCCATTCAATTCCACCCGCCCTTTCCTCCTCCGACTCTGGGATAGAGACTTGAGCTGGGTGGAGTGACATTATGACACTTGGGCGATTAATTGCCTTGATGAAATTGTGTAAATTTCCAGCTTAGCCAGACAAACGAAGCCCTCTTGTATTACACCCAGCCCCTATTGCTTTGTCCCTTTCTGTGTCTTGCTAATTTATCAACGTGTGCGTGAAGGCAAATGTTTTCATGTCCTTTTGTCTGGCCCCATAGGTCGAAATCCTGTGTCTGCATGGCCCACAGTTTTATGATTATTATTATTATTGCCACTCCAACTCACCTTGGGGCCCTATTTTTGTGGTTAGTTTTTGTTGTGCTAATTTAATGAAAATTTTTCTTTCATGTTCTGTGCCTCTCGCACTTCTCTGTGTTTATATTTGGGCATCTCCCTCGTTTGTGTTCACTTCGCTTGTTGTTGTTTTTGTTAATTAAAATTGTTCTTTGTTTATCTTGGAAATTGTAGCATGACGCATGACGCAGGGAGGCGAATGCCTGAAGTATAATGTAATTAAGACAGCTGGAAACACATGTTTGTGGCTAACAAAGCGTAATCGACAGGGTTAAAGGCGTAAAAACTTTGATTTAAAAAGGCTTAATTTTCCTAGCTTGGCTCTGAATTTACGTTCCTCATAATAATTTACCAAACTATAAACTAAAAACATTTTTTAATGCAGAAACCCTTGCTTCACACACCATTTCCCTCAAATTATGACGGCTTTATAGAAAAATGCAAATCTCCATTTTTGCCTTTCATTAAATCATTGTATAAACTCATGTCCCAAAAGTCTTCTCTGTTTTCCCCCATTTCATAATTGAATTCATTAAGCATGGACAAATATTTTATTTGCTTAGGACAAGTCAAGCAAATATTATGAAAAACACACAAGCCATAAAGAAGCTCTGCATAAAATAAAACCGAAAAAACCAAGAACATGATAAATACGACTAGATATTTTAAAATTTCAGGACACTTGGTGTACATGCTGCCTGTGTGCATGCCTTTAACCGGACAAATTTTATTATTCCAGCAGCCACAAAAATAGCAAAGAAAAGGGACTCGAACCACGCACACTTCCAAATGCAGAGATAATTCATGGGACAAGGACAAGGACAAAGGCTGGCCTCTGGACTTCCACAACATAGTTCCATCCGAATAAAAGGATTCCCCCACAAAGCAAAAATAGCCGGGAGCTATGCCAAAGTTTCTTAAAGCGCTTTCATTATTTATATAACACAGAGGAGCTTAGAACCTGGCTAAAATTATTTTTCATGCTCGAAAAGCAGCTGACAAAAAGGGGAAATAATTTTGCTTTGGGCTTCTGTGGCAGCCATACAACCAACTGAAGCACACAAATTGCACCCAAGAGCACTTCACTTAGAGAAAAATGATTTTAGAACAATAGTTTGGCTTTTTTGAATAATTAATGTATTTTTTTAATTTTATCAGTTTGGAGAGGATTAATATGCCGTACAAGGCTTTGAACAGTTTGAGCTCTATTTGTAGAAAACCAAAATAATATTTATTACATTTCATTTCGCAACAGGTTTTCTTTGGTTTTATAATTTTTTCAAAATATTAATATTTAACAGAAAAATTTTGGTTCTTCATTAACCCTTTATTTAGTTTTCAGACTTAAAGTGATATTGTTTATTAATTTGATTTTATTCAAGGTTAATTTAATAACTCAAAAGTGAATTAAAACAAATTCATTATAAAGCCATACAGTTTATAGGTTTTAATTTTTAGAACAGGCTTTCCCTTTTTGTTCCTCAGTGTAGAAACTCCCAAAATTTGTGAGCTGCAGTGGAAGTGGATAGTTTAGAAGTACTCACCTCATTAGATGAAGGGCAGCGCCAAAGTCCTCAATCGTTTGCGACTCACTCAAAGCTATGGCGACCTTATCCACACCGCCCAGAGGTGAAAGGGCATCACGTGCCTTGCTGCCGAAAAGTTTTTCCAGGTAATTGGGTCCGTGTGAGGCGATCAGGCTCTGGAGGAAGGATGCAGTCTCCTCGACCGGCGGCCTTTTGGCTGCAATTAAAAAAACAAACATCATTTTTATCGGTTTCAATTAAATAACGTTATCGGGTAAGGGGGAAGTCCCCCGCCAGAGTAATTAATAAACTTCGGAATGCCTTCATTACTATCAGCTTAATGCATTTGCATTCATAATTTATTCACATTTAAATTGATTTTTGTTCATTAAGGCGACAAACCATTCGGAATCAATATTCCATTGTTAATTAATAAATGAGAAAACATTTTTACTTACAAGTCATTAAAATTGAATTGTACTTGCCAACAAATTATTAAGGTTAATTTAATTTTTGTGTACGGACTGACAATTTCCTAGCCATTAATATTAATAGTTAACTTGCTGCCCACATTCCCCATTTCACATTCAAATTTAAACGCACGCGTGCATATGAAAATAGTGTTTCCTCTGGAATGAATTATTTAAGGGAATGTAAAGCTGGAGCGTCCGGCGAGATTTGATATTTTCGGACAATGCTGAAGCTCTTTAAATATTAAAGGGCAATAAAAAATATCATTTACGTAAAACGATACAAAAAAGTTTTCCACTTTTTGTTTTTTCAACTCGGTCTTGCTTGTTTAACTTTATTTTGCTTTGTTTTAAAGCTAAATAGATAGATTTGCACAATTTTCCCTTTTTAATTTAACAGAGGTTGTGTTGTTTTACTCACACAAAGTAAAACAACAAAATCTGGAAATTTAAAATATTCTGAATGAATTAGGGAAATGTTTATTTAAAAATCTGAGTATGAAAAACAACTGTATAAAAGAGATAGTGATAGTATGTCGTTTGGTAATATTAAATTAACTTCAATGCCATTTAAAGTTATATGAATAAATTTCTAAAGTTTGTATTAAAATCATTTCTATTTTACGTAGAACTGAAGGTTTTATTTAGCATTTGCCGAATAAAACCCCCCTTCTACGGGTTTTTTTCACTTCGAGGCACTTGCTCAGCATAAAGGAATATATATTTTTCATTTCGTTTTCATGCTCCTGTTGAATAGGTTTTCCCCATTTATTCACATTTCTTCCCTTCGCCATTTTCTTTTGTGTTTATATTTGTGTTTTCTTTGGCTCCGGCAAACATTTGTGGGTCAGTCAGTAAGTCAGTCAGTGAGTGAGTCAGGTATTCAGTCAACCAGTCCGTCGAGTCAGTCATGCACAAAGGGCAGACTTTACGGCGCTTGGCGTCGCTTTTTTAACCCACTGACTGCACTTGTTAACCCACGGGTGCACCATCCTTCCCTCAGTACTCACTCACATATGCTGGCATTTTTAATGGCTGCAAGGACACGTATCTAGATGGGTCTTATTCCCGATGTGTGTGTGTTGATACAGTTACTGGCTGTATTTGTTATGCAAATGGCGACGTTTGCAAACCATTTTCCCCTTCCTTTTTTTTGCACTTTTAATACCCTCTAGTTATGGGGTGACTGTGCGTTTTTTGTTTTATTGTCATTAAGATAAATGTGCACAATTAGCTTTACTCGTGGTCTCTGGTGGAAATTACCCCCTCTCCAAACTGTTCTATTAATTAAACTTGAAAAAGGACTGTTAAGGTGTGGGGTACTTTTTGAAAATAAAACTTTATTAACCTATTCGACTTCTTTCACAGAATTTTTTCTAAATAATATAAATACTAAACCTACTTAGAAAAGTATTTTCAATTCATTATATTTTTACAACATTTTAAGTATAGAATATACAGAAATTATTTGAATATTGAATTCCTGTTAAAAGTGGACAAGAAGATACAGTGAAGAATATAACAACGACTTAAGTCCGATAATAAATCGGATTTTCATATTGAAAATATATTGTAGTATACGTTTAAACAACTTTATATGGGATTTAAAGACTCTAGTGATTTAGTACAAGTGCTAAACCCAAAATTTGTAAATTTAACTTCATTTTTTTTTTTTTATGTATTGACTGAGTTAAGTTTTAACAGACTTAAGACTTCTTTTTAAAACGATAAACTATAAATGGTGTACTATTTTTCTTAAACTTGAATATAAAAGATGCTTGGAAAGCCATTAAAATACAGATATTTTGGTGTTTTCTTTGACTGAAAATGTTGGGTATTTTCCAATCGAAACAGCTGAAAAACCTCTTTTCTTTGCATTTTCCGTTGAGTCGTCTACATGAGCTTCGGCGCCTCCGTGTATTGTGCGCTTCACTCGGGGGACCGAGGTCGATTGGCGGGGGGGGGGATGGAATGCCTGGCTGTGGGAGTCGGGATTGTCGCCTGTTGTTTGCCTTTAACTTGTTACATATTCCGGACGATGTATATCAGCAGTTTAGATTAAGTCTACGTGGTAATGCTGCCCCAGTGCGGGTTAACATTTTTTAAAACTTTCTCCGCTGCTTTTGGCTGATAAAATGTATGCAAAATTATGCTAATTTCCCAAGGGTATTCGAATGCAGCTTGTTAAAAGTTTTTCGAATACTTTTTATTGCAATTTAACTCGTTTCCCTTTATTTGCGTTCCCTTTTTTCTGCCAGTCAATAATGGTTCACAGCAAGAGCCTGAGCAACTTTAATAAAATATTTTTCCTAATTTGCATACAGGAAAAACATATTATGAAGAGAAGAATACGCATTTTATTTATGGAAATGTGTGTGGTTATAGTGAAAGTACCTTTGATGACATGTTTTTCTCTTTTGTTGAACTTTAACTGTTGATTTTTCAATATAATGATGGTGCACATTATCCAATTTTAGTGGACCCAATGGTAATGGCCTATTTATGATGTATATCCTTTTTTAGAGAGACCTTAAGCTCTAGTAATTAAACAAGTGATAGCCCAAGCAAAATACTTGGATTTCAGGCTTTGTTTTGTATTTCAACTGTTGCCTAGCTGCTAAATAAGAGCAGCTGCCGTATGAAAGAGGAGAAGGTGGAGATAATAAGGAGAAACTGGGCGAATAATTTATCAAAGACCGCCGAGGTTGAAGCAATAACTTAGGCCAGCGCCAAAGCAACCGACACTTCCTAAATGATTTCATTGTCGGAAAATAGTTTTTTTTTGCGAAGCTGAACAAAGGCGGAAAACCAACGAAAATTTATTCTATTGTGCCTGAATAAGATAAAGACAAGGAAAACGGCATGGTCTTAGAGCAGAAGTGGGCCAAAGTGGGAGAAAGGTGGATTGTTGGCTTGAAGCTGAACTTTTGGGAAACCGAATTGCTGGCAATTAGCAGCAACAATTTGCTGTTTGGCTTCAAGTTTCGCATTTCCCATTTTCAGCCAACTCAGCGGGTGGAAATCTTCTACCCTCCACCATAAAGTAAAGTTTTCCGCCCAATTTGTGAGGCCTTTGTTTGTATATGTGCGTAGATACCGAATTTTATAATTTATCACGCCAATTTGCCCATCCATGACATAATTTGGGTAACTATAAAAACTTTTACTGCCATTACTCGTCCCTCTTTTTCTCCTTTTCACTTTATATGTGTAAAGTTTCCCCATATAAAATTTTCTTTTTTCCTTTAATTGCTTTTCAATTTTATGCAATTACTTTGGTGATAGCAATCAATTCCCCCTGCCGCGCTGGCCCAAAAACTAAAAGGCAAATTTAATTGATATGAAAAGGCAAAGTGACTAAGCCAAATTCAATTAGCCGGATTGTGAGTTATTCAATAAATCTTTTTTTATGTTGAAAAATTGTACATTTTTGCCGAACGGCAACTATCAAAAAAATGTAGCTAAATTTTAATAACATTCAAACTAATATAAAACAAAATTGTTTATATTATTTATACTTTAAAATATTGTTGTACCATATTATTCATATTTAAACGCCGCGTTATACTCATAAATAAAAAGAACTTTAATGAGCTTTGTGGTCCAACTTCCGCCAGCCATTCTGACGTGGAGCTCATTTCCCTTGCACTTGAAACTTGTTCCAAAAAACCTCAGTTGATGAACAACGAAAATGCGGAGAAAGTTTTTGAGATTTTGTTTGAAAACTTGGCTGCAGCTTGGACTAATTTGATTAGGTGCCAGTGGGCAGCAAGTGCCACAAAAAAAAGCTGGAATGCAACACGGCCAAGATAAAGTTTTCGTCTTGCTTCTGGCTGGAAAATTCATTTCTGGTCATGACTTTCCAACACAATATGTTTCAAGTTTGGCTGCTCTTTTTTTTTCAAAATTATTCTATTCAAGCCAATTTAGTCACTTTCTGTAAAATTCACATTTCGCAGAAAAAGTCCCAATGGAGTCTGCTAAACCAAATTATTAATGGAAAAACCTTGTGCATTCAATTAGAATCCGAGTTGAAACGGCAATCTCGATGCTCCTCTGGTTAGTAACATGACTTACCCGCCGTACACAGACGCATATCCTCGTCGTATCCGTCAGAGCAATCGGGTGCACCATCGCATAAATATTGGATGGAAATGCAATTACCATCGCCGGGACACTTGAAGGGCTCGTATGGATGACAGGCTTCTGCAAATGGAAAATGAAAAATATGTCGGTCATTTTGGGGATTTGTTTAACATCGTCAAAATATTGTATATCAACAGCTTAAAGCTGGGTTTGAAAAGCGCTGAAAAATATTTGTGAGCTTAACAAAAAACATTCCACAAATTCTCAGTTTATGTTGACACTGGGTAATCGGATTTGCTTGCCAACAATTTGATTCGTTTATTTATTTATTTCCCTTGTTTATTTTCTGCAACGATTAAACAGGCTTAGTCTAGTTGAACAGAACCCAATTCTATTTGTATATTTATTTTTCTAAATTGCTCCTCATTAAATTATTGTTTAATTGTGAAAACATTGCAAGCCACAAATGGTTCTCTATCAAATTAAAATTTTATAATTGGTTTTTCAATTTCGAATTGTACATTTTTATAAAAAATAGATTTTTAAATTGAATAATTAAACACAAAACCAATCTATCTAAGTCCATAGATAAATTAATTTATTTGTATAATAAGAAGAATTTATTTGTGATTTGCATTAGTAAATGGTTGTAGAGTTTGCCAATTATCATAAAACAACGGCTTAATAACAGATATACATTTTTGATTTAAATTTAACTGATGCTTATAAAATCTTTTCTTTTCATATGCCGTTGTGAACGATGGTTGTTTAGTCAGTTTTTTCTCAGTTTTGGTTAATGTAAAACTAATTAAAGACAATATTTGGTGTAAAACAAAAAGTATTCAATTTAATTTACAAACAAACAATGGCCTAAAACCAAATAAAAAACAAGGAAAATAATAAAAATATCACGAAAATGTTTTCTGACAATTAAGCAAATTAATTTGCTTTCATGTTGCTTATTGTTTACATTTTCCCTCGCAACATTTTCGCTGTTCATAAAAAGGCGTTAAGGAAGCTTTCAGTTTAATGTGGGGGTGTATGAGAAATGAAATTGAAAAGGATAAGGGTATCATGATGGTTCCTGAACAGAGTGAAACACCAACCCCCAAAGGAAGAGAACAAAAAGCGGAGCAAGTTAATTGAATTTATTGTTTCTGCTTGTGCCAAAACTCAACATATTTCATACAATTTAATATTTTTTTTTGTGATGCCGAATTTGCAGGCTTATTTATATATACTGTTTTTCATTATTTTTGTATACATCTCCTTTCTGGCAGAGGCAAATTGGTTTTATAAGGCTCTGCACGTGGGAGTGAATCTTTTTTTTGGAAAACAATTTTTATTTTCCAACGCCATTTTGCACGGTTTAAATCCTTACCGCAAACAAAAACGTTGGCTCTTTGGGTTTTATTTTATGGCTGCCACAAATAAGTAAAGCATTCAAATATCAAATCTTTTTTGGCTGAGCCCAAAGTTAAATTTAATTTTCCGCCAAACGAAATTTTCTTTTCGCCAAACTTCTGTCCTGACACTTGACATATTTTTCTATTAAAGTTAGTAGAAGTTTTCGTTCTTCCGTTCTTTTTCGCCTATTTTCTCTCTATTTTCGTTGAAAACTTTTCGAGGAAAACCAGTCAAAACAAAGTCCAAATGATATTTGCAGGTTAAAAGTATGTTGGACTATTTAAGTAGGGGTCGGAGTTTTATTTAAGACTTAATCTTGTCACCTTGGCCACCGCAGAGGTGAAAGAACTGACGGACATTGCACATACGCCACGTGGCACGCGCGAGACAAGTTAATTTCGTGTGATTCATTATGTTTCGGTTAATGTCAAAACAATTGGAATTTATGTGCTCGGCAACACTAATTGACAGGCCGAGGGATCCAATAACTTTCTCCTTACCTCCTGACAAAGGCTTCGAAATCAGTTCACAGCATATAATCCAGTGTGAAAAGAGTTTCGGTTTATTGTGCGTGATGTGCCCAGATTGAAAAGGTCAAATGAGGCAAAGGATTGGGGTGGCCTTTAGCCGGTCTTTCGTTTTGGAGTTTTTCCCTTTGGAAGACGGAGAAGCTGGCCTTTACGCTTACACTTAAAGCTGGCTTTTATGAGGCATAAAAAGGACATCTTTTGTACATTGTTGTGGCATTGAAAGTGTTTGTTTTCCCCTTTATTTTGCTGTCGATTTTAGTTTCTTTCTCGTTTTATACGGCAATTGATTACCATTTGAATACTTTATTATTTTTAATGCCTTTCGGGTTTACGATTATACGTGATTGGTTGCATGTGATGGGATCCAAGCCTTTTGTGGAAATGTTTTTTGAATTATTTATTCAATTTGCGAATGAAATGGAATAGGAATTAACTTTTACTTATTTGTAGGTAAGGTATCTATTTTATTATTTGGTTTCAAAAACTTTTCATTAAATGTATAAGGATTTAGCAAATGGATTGTATAAATCAACGAGAGAACTTAAGAAATTTGGTTTTAGCTATACAAAACAAAAATGTTCGTAGACACATCTTACGGTTATTTAAAAAAAGATAAGGAGTTAAAAAACGAGTGCATATTTCTATAAAATATTACCCGAATTTAAATAATCCATCATGGCAAATAAGAGTCCCTATTAGTTTACCTAGATTAGTCTTAGAAAGTATGGACTTTCGACCCCACAAAGTAGGCTACAAAAAGTGTTCTTCTTTGACATATAACAACTATCCCCAAAGCTTCATTTTGCGCAAAACGAACCTGATTTTCACATATTTAAAGGACATTAAAGTGTCACAGTTTCATTGGCACACTCGCCTGACGAACACCAAATTGACTGTGGCTTGCACAGGCAGATATTAATTTTCAAAAATCAAGGAGGCGGGACAACGCCTGTGTCGTGTGCTGCCCACATAATAAATGTTGCATAAATGTCATAAATATGGAGTCAGCACGCAGCTCTCTGCTTCCCCATCGGGGAGTTCAGGCTTTCCTTCTCTAGCCATAATAAAAAAAAAGAAAAATAATAAGCGTATACATGGCAAACCAGAGTTAAATGAAGCGTAAAGCTTCTGGCCACACACAATGTTGTTTCCGCCAGACAATGTCCAAAAGCCAGAAACCAGAAGCTCGTACAGCATTTTGCTAAGCGCTGCACGTGACAACAGGAAATATTCTTACACTCGGTTTTTGTTGCTGTCCCCTTATGGAATAATCTTAACTCTCCTACACTGCACTGTGGCCGTAAAATTGTGTAATAACACTATGCAACAAAATTGGCAGTTGTCGATGCAGAGTTTCTTATGGCTGAACTACGGTAAGTTTTCTTTTAAAGGCACTTAAAGTTTTCTTGAAATTGTGGAGACTACTAAAAGTTGAGTGATTTCTATAATAAGGTTTTTAATTTATATATGCTGGTAGTTCATAAACAACCATATAACTTCCCATACTGATCCCATCAAATATTTTTGTTATAACTATTTAGACTTTTAGTTTTATTTAGACTTTAGTTTTAAAGAAATTATGTTTCAAACTTAAATTTTAAATCTGAGTAATAGAATTTATTTAAAACATGTTTTTTTTCATCGAAATCATCAAAAATTGCTTTTATTGTACTTGTCTTCTGAACCAATCAGCTTATTTTCAAAGCCAAACAAAATATTTGTAATATGTCCATAAAAGAGAAAGTAACATAAATTTAAAATTCATGTATTTCATTTATTTTCCTCACCAAATTTTTAAATTTAATTGTCTGATTTGTATAATTGCAGAACATATTTTTGGGTATTTTGGGAAATGCCCTTTAGCCTTAAAAGAAGTTCAAAATAAATGTAGTGCAAAGAATGGTTCTTTCTGTTAGTTTTAAGCCACTATTTTTCTTTGTTTATTTGAGCTTTAGGCACAAAAATGTTATCCAGTGTAATTGCCAGTTAACAGAATTTTAGTTTTCATGTGTCAATTTGGCAAGCACCAAAAGCAGCAGCAGCAGGCGACGTTGTCACGCATGGCGTATGCGCAATGTTACACAGTTATTGCTCTCGGCTCGGTTTGTTGTATCAGCTGCTCCACTATAGCTTGTATAGCCCATCTGCCTGCCAATTGCAGTTTACCTGACCCACGGAATTGCCTGGGCGTATCCCAGTTGAGGGGTGGCTTCTCCTTATGGCCGATGGGCAATATCTGTCCAAACAAATGGGTAGTTGGCAAAGAAGGGATGCGGGGTAAGTGCCAGCTTCAGCCTAAGTTTCGGCAAGACTTCAATTCACTGCCAGGCGTCAGCTTATGAGCGGCCAAGACACAAAATTGGGGCTAACTGAGAGCAAGGTACAGTTATGGCGAAGAGCTAACTTTAATAAGGGGAGACAGTTTTGAAGGTTTTGGCTTCTGTTGTGCCTTAAATTTGGAATAGCCTTTCAAGTGTTTAGCTTTTCCTATTTATTTTATATACTACTAGAAAAGACTGAATAGTTTTTAAGAATTTATTAGTCAACAAATTTTTTTTAAATTGTATGCAGTGGTACATTTTAGCCTAGATAATCCAAAAATAAATTACAGGTTGAATGTATACACAATTTTTTGGTGAAGTGTTATTTAAAACGTAATTAACTAACCACCAATTATCATTATAGACACATAAATAAACTGATATCCCAGATAACCTAAAAGTGATGTCCTAATGTTTCTCTGCTTAGGATAAATACAGAAATAAATTTTCCTATTTCGGAAATATTCTTTAAGCACTTATACTTTAATTTATTGCATAATTGAGACGGATGCCGTCTACTTCTGCAAGACAATGCAAAACCCAACCTTCTTGGACCACCCCGACTCTTCTTTAGACACAAACATTTCCTGGCAATAAATTGGCTTTGCATATGCAAACCGCAGAGTGACTAACCAACTATGGCGAACTCCAACCGCACTACAAGACAGAATGTGGGGAAGTAACTAAAGGGAACGGCACAAAGTGACGTATACGCAATATCAACTAAATAATTGCACACACCCTTGGCCAACAGCGTAGCTCACTAATGAAAATTACTTTTCTTGGCTGTTGGTTGTGTGTTTGGCCTGTCGCTTTGTTGCCGTTTTGTGTGAAAACCAGTTTGATTGCAGTGGCAAAAACAATAGTTGCCCAACAACAAAACCAGCAAGAACTAATTGTTTTGCTTATAAATTAGCACATTTGTATGCAGTGCCACGCAAACAGCAAACAGAACTCTGACGTAATTTATTAGTGCCACACTAGGGGCACATTTCCCACCGATTCCGGATCCTCGAGGACATGCATCTCGACGTCGCTTCGATTGCCTTGCCGCAGTTACGGTTACGGCCACGTTTACGCTCCGGGCCAACGCAGTGTGAGATATGGCTCTGGTCGTCTGGCATTATTGTCTGCGAATGTGTTCTGGCACGAATGGCAGCAGAATGACAAGCAGCTGGGGAGAAGCCGGCGGAATCGGTAAAACAAAGAAATCCCTCAAAACCATAAACGGAAACAAATAAACCAAGTGTTAATAAACTGGTAACTATATAGAGACATATCTTGGGTTGCAGAACAGTTCCTTTTTCACTTTGTTTACTTTGTGACCATACGTAAGTTAAAAGGAATTAAAAAAGCATTAGCAGAATTTTTATTCATTTTAATAAATATCGCACTAAATAAAGATTTCAAAAATTCTAACAATGTTTAAAGTACTTAAATGTCCATAAACGACAGCACATTAAAATATATAGCACCTTTAAATGCTGTTGTTTTATTATTCAAAATAATTTTTCCATAG
Source organism: Drosophila kurseongensis (assembly GCA_018153305.1). Lineage (NCBI taxonomy): Eukaryota > Metazoa > Arthropoda > Insecta > Diptera > Drosophilidae > Drosophila > Drosophila kurseongensis. The sequence goes on from JAECXX010000149.1 coordinate 1,459,513, forward strand.
TTTTACCATCATTTTGACCAAGTGTTAAACATAAAATCAAATCTTCAACAATTTCTGAAAAATACTTTTAAATTAAGCGAATTACTATACAAAATAATTGTTGCAGTTTAATTTTTTAGAAACTGTTTTGGCTCTACAACAAACATAGAAATGCAATCTCCAAAATAATTTAATATTCCCACAGCTACCCATTAACCTTAAGGCTTATTTGCTTTGCAAATTGGCAGTGCAACTTAAAAATTCATCAGCAATATTTTGAAACATTAATCAGCTATATCCATTGGGGTGGTATGGTAATTGCACATAGCCAACACAAATAGAAGTGCAAATTCGAAATGTAACTGGAACCAAAAGACATATCACAGCGAAGGTGACATTGATGGAGCAGAGGGTGAAGCTTAATTAATTGCCAGATAAGGAAGATGCCACGACACAATGCAAATTCCATTAAGTTTATTAATCAACATACATATGGCATTGTTCACACACTTTCACGTTTATGTTCCCACAGTTTAAGGCATGTATTATTCACATGATTTGTGTTTTGTGCTTTAAGCCAGAACCGATGCTTGCATATTCGATTGGCCTGTCCTTTTCTAATTTTAATTTTAAATGAGTGTCGTAAATGTCAGTTACTATTTTAAACTGTTTCAACTAAGGTCAGATAAAATATCAAGGTTGCCTTTAAACCGTTTTCTAGCCAATAGCCCATAAATAAACAAGAAAGGAAAGCTAACTTCGGGCGGAGCCGAAGTTGAAATACCCTTGCAGAATATTCTGTAAATTATATTCTCCAAAATTATTCATATGATGCATTCTTAACACTCATAAAAATCCCAACTTCCTAACTTTACAAACACCAAAGTTATGGCATTTCCGATCAATCAGTAATATGGCGGCTTAGGATATAGTCCGCCGATCCTTATGAAATTTGGTAGGTCGGATTGATTGGTCAAATATAAAACCCATAGAAAATCCCAACTTCCTAACTTTACAAACACCAAAGTTATGGCATTTCCGATCAATCAGTTATATGGCAGCTATAGGATATAGTCGGCCGATCCCGGCCTTTCCGACTTATATACTGCGTGCAAAGGAAAGAAGGGTGTGTGCAAAGTTTCAACTCGATATCTTTAAAACTGAGAGACTAGTTTGCGTAGAAACAGACAGACGGACAGACAGACGGACAGACGGACAGACGGACATGCTTATATCAACTCAGGAGGTGATCCTGATCAAGAATATATATACTTTATAGGGTCGGAGATGTCTCCTTCACTGCGTTGCACACTTTTGACCAAAATTATAATACCCTCTGCAAGGGTATAAATATTAATGTCGAAGGCTACTCAGAACCAACATTTAAAAAGTAAAATTGTTCAGGTGAACACATCGATAAGTTAGCTATCTATCTGCACACTAATTCTACCCAGCCGTGCAAAAGTTTCACCATTTGTTTCTCAGTATAAAACACACAACCGAAAAATCAGAATCGTTTAAATCAACACTATAAAATAAACCCACTGCGAAACAAGTTTATGACTCTCCAAACTCTGCCGTAAACTTTTCACTATTATTGGCCAATAAAGCAAAAAATACGTCAAATGGAAGCATGCAAAAACCAATGCGCTCTTCATAACGGAAGTGCCTTTGTTGAAGTGTGGAAAACGCTCACAGGGAAAAATCCATGTGCGCAAAGAAAATTTGCAATCGTAAAAGCACGGTTTTTTGTCGTTGTTTTTTTTGTATAGTTGGGGGTGCGGAAAACTAATGCAATTCGTTCCGTTCAAAGGGCTTAGGCGTGTCCGGGAGGAATTTGATTTTTTTACGCAAATTTGTTGACGGGAAATTAAGCGGAAATGGGAGCACATCGTTAAGGTGCAAGGGCCCTTTCTTAACAGGCGGAAATTTAATGGCCCAACCCGTCACAAATAGCTCGTTGGGAGAAACGCAAACGCAGGTCCTGAATGTGATTTTAATTTGCGTAACCAGGTGGAACTTGATTAAGTGCGTTGGGAATTAAATTTCATGGATAACTGATGTTAATAAGTAAGGACTATTTCCGCTTCAGCAAGCTGATAAATTGGAAAATAGAGAAATGACTTTAATTTTTAATGATAATTGAATTATAAGTTATATATGTTATATCTGAACTTTATTTAGTTCATTTGAACCTATATATGATTGAATACATCATATCATATCACCATAAGATTGTTTAGTTACTTTGCATACACTTACATTTACATTAAATATCACTTAATATCATTGATATCACTAAAATAGAATCTGGACAAAGAATTTTAAGCTTAGCGCCAGAGGTAAAAACAAATAAAACTTTTTACATCAATTACGAATGCCATTTATAAATCCTGCTAAAACAATTTCAACTAAAATTTGTACTTTTCTATAACAGCTAAGCCAAAAACTCAACAGAATAACCAACTGTCATCAGCAGTTTTGTGTAGCAAAAAAAATTTGGCAGAGCCACGTCATTAAACTAAAATAAGCTTACACGAGCGACTGTCTGTCCCGGGAGTCCCCTTGTCCTCGAATGGCACCGCCACTCGACTAAAAATATATTCACAAAATGTCTGAAATGTCTGAAATATCTGAAATGGCTGGGACAGTCTGTGGCTGCACTTCACGCAATCAAACTGAATGCCAGGCCAACAATTGTCATTTGGCTGGCGTGTGGAGAGCCGCGAACCCGCCAACCCCAAATGAGTTCTTCACATAGATACAAATATATATCTGCCAGATACATTCGCCACCAGTCAAAGTTCGCATTAGAAGCATGGCACCCAACGAGCCAACGAGCCAGAATGGAAATAATTTCGTGCAAACAAATGCCAAGCGAATGGAATCCAACAAAGCGTAGGACGAACTCGGAATTTAAAAGCGAAAAAAAATGACAAACGAAAACAACATAAAAGCGCCACTGACACTATTACGACAATGGAACGAAAACATTTCACATGATCCTAATCGCTATTTGGATGTTTGTTTGTTTGTCTGTTTATTTGCAGCGTGCACTACGAAAAACTGTCACGATATGTTCACTGCAGTTCAAGTAATTTATTTTTTATGGCATATTTTTTATAACAAGGATTTTTATCCTACTTTTAGGATCAACTCAAATTAAACTAAAATGTAAATCGCCATTAAAGGTAATTGGTTTTCTTTTTATCATTTATCTCATTATATTATTTCAGAAAATTTCCACTGATTTTCATAAATTCCAGTTCATAAATCTAATAAAACTTTAAACAAGTTTGAGACTAAGATTATTCAGTTCAATTTTGATAGATTTTATTATTATTATGTGCTTTAAAAATTCTGTCCCAAATGTTAGTTTATAACTTAACATTATTCCCCAATTGCAAAATTGTACACAACCTTTATTTAAATTTAAAGTGCTTTAAAACCCTTGAAACCTAGTCCTCTAAATTCTATGAATTAATTGATATTAGAAAACTGCCCACAATAGGTCACTTCCTGTTCATTTAACACTACAATTAAATTGTTTGTGGTGCCATCAAATTCCTGGCTAACAACTACGTGCAAGTGTCGTGCCGAAGGCAATTATCAAATGTCACAGTGAGCCACAAAAGTCAACTGCAGCAATAAATACGGGTGTCGGTGTAACTCTATCTTAATCTGTGGATTGTAACGATATCCTACAGTTGTCAGTGGACAGAGCAGAGCCTTGACCCAAATGTGCGAGTGGCCATTGCCAATGTCAATGGCAATGGCTGCGAAACCGTCAACGGGAAGTCATTAAATTGATGGAATTTCCGGTTCCGTCTTTGGCTTTCATTCCCTCTCGTTCTCTTTGTGAGATGGTGTGGAAATAAACCGAGAATTATTAATGTTTATGCACTCACGTGTTAATGACACTGACAATTCTCAGCTTTTTGCTTTCTTTGGCTGAAACGGTAATTGAATTACTGGGTTTGCACTTCGGATATAAAAGAAGAATTATTGGGGATTGGCTCTCGGCTTCTGAGAGTTGTAAAATTGATTGCCCACTTAATTGTCATTTGATTTTATGACCACGAGGATTGTGTGGGTCAGTCGAGGTAAACCGAAACGCTTGATTTGGGCTTCCCCTTTCGTGTTACTGAAACCTTGACCCACTGAAGGGTCTCATAAATAGGCATGACACCGAAGACAAAGCATTTTGCCTTACAAAAAATTTGAATAAAACTGTTCGCTTAAAAATGCAAATGCCAAGCTTTAAATAGGTCCAAGGTCCTGCTGCCTTGCCTCGTCTTGGCTGACACATTTTCGCTTTCTCTCTTGTTAATTGCAACCGAGGACCTTGCACTTCATGTTTGTACCCACACGATGCACAGGAAAAACGCTGAAATAATTACCACTCGAGCTGCTGCTGGCCAAGAAATATGACAATTACGCCCACGCAGGACATGGCGTCCCCAGTGGCAGTCAGTCGCGCGTTTAAGCTAAGTATTAACCCTCCTTCTGGTTGCATTTACACGCCTTCACTTCCATTTAATCCGCGTTATTCTTCCCCACAGTGCGAGTCGAACAACTAAATGGTTTCAGTAAATTTAACCGCTTAACTTTTCACCGCAACTCCAAGGGTGTTCTTTTCTCAAATAATTGCGGTAGGGGTTATAAGGCTTTAAAATGTTAGATTACATGCCACCCCAAAAGTTTAAGTTTAAGGAAAACCAACATAAGTGGGTCACGGTATTCGTTACCAATAACCAAAAATTGGTAACTTTCTTCATGTTTAAATACTTATACATTTGAAATAACTTGTTTGGCCCTGTTTAATATTATTCTATGATTAAATATCTTAGTTACTCTTTACGATATTTTTTATGTACAGCTCTTAAAAATAGCAAGCGCAATGGCTTTGCTGTCTATTTTTGTCAAGCTTTTTTATTTTTGACTTTATGTTAAGGACTTATTATATTCTGGTAAGTTATAAACATTCTTCCGTATTTTTAGCTCTTAAAAGTACAAGACTCCCTTGAGTACTTTCCCTTCCTGTAATTCTTGAGCTGTTATTTAATGACTCTTTTCCGCCTACAAATCAGTGTGTTACCGATGGCTTACCCCAGGAGCTTTCAAACACCATTATTGCCTTTTCCACACTCAATCAAATCGATCCCCACTTTCTTATTGAAATGTCAAGACATTAGCGTACAGGCCTCAAAATTAATGGGCCCTAATCATGGCGAATGTTTGGCCAAGTTCAAGTTTACCAACGCTTCTTCTAAATTAGTCGTAATATGCGGCACGTTGCGGAAGTACAATGTAGTCGTTTGTTCTTGGATGTTGTCTGCCAGTTGCTGTAATTGACAGATGGTACGAACATTCATTTTGATTAGCATTCTATTGGGTGGGTTTTTCCGAGTGTGAGGGTGTGAACAAAAAGGAAAAAAATGCGGGTCGCGGCAATTTAGCGTTACAGAATTTTTTTTTCTGATTTCTCGGGTATTTTTTATGCCATATTGCCTTTTTCACAAAAGAGCCGCGAGCCGCAAAAGTTGCAGAAACATATTTTTGTTATTCTTTTTCGCTTTTTTGTTTCTGTTTTTTAACTTGCTGTGCCTTCACCTGGTGGAAATCACACGCCTCAATGGGCAAATTACAAAAAGCAAAGGACGAAGGATAAGGTCGTCCTATCGTTTGCATTTCACAATAATGAAATTGCTTGACTCTTTGACATTTAATGCGCCTGGCAATTTAAGTCGCAGCTTGTTAAGCTCTACAAATTTCCATGACTTTTTGCGGCAGCCAAGGATACCGACGTGTTATGACAGTTTGCCGATGAGTCGGGTCGGGTTGAGTGGTTTATGGCACCAGGTATCCATCATATCCTTCGCCCAGCCATCAATCGCTCAATAAAGCATTTACTTAATTTTAAATAAATTTTCGCTACAATCCATTTAATCGATAAACCCGGCAACCAGTTTCCCATGTCTGCGCTAAGACTGTACAAATTCCCTATCCCTCGTTTCCCACAGCTTAATGCTCCAGTGCGGTGACAGCCATAATCCCGAAACACATATGGTTTTGGTCTTCCCAACCGGATGTAAATATGTAAATTCAATCCAGAGTGTGGCGCCCGCAAGATAGCAGGAAGAACCGCCCACAGGTGGTCCTCGTTTATGGAAACAATAGAAAAACATACGAGGTAAAAGCATAACACAACGTGTGCAAAAAATGTGTAAAACAGTTTATAAATTATTTAGATTAGAACGCTTCTGCCATCCAACCCACAGGTTGGCAAGGACTTTGATGTTGGCCCAAAGAGAACGGAACTCGTGCCGAAATTAGCCACCATCTCAGTCGCCGAGTTCTGGGACCACCAGCTGCGCAATCCACGTAATCGACCAGGCAAATTGGTGGAGCAACAGGAACATCGAATTTAAAAGAAACCCAACATGTGCTTGAGTGCATACGAGGGCGTTAACAAGACTTTTCCAGACCATCAGGGGCCCAGAAATAATAAGCAACAGTACCGGATCAATATGTTCTCGATTAAAAAGCCAAAAACATTACAGGTACTACTACTCCACATGGCTAAAACTTAACCATCTTAATCATAAATGCTATTTTTAAGGTAGATTATTTATGAATCCAGTTTCCGTGTAGGTTTTATAAAACATAATAAATTAAAAAAAATCATTTTAGATACTTACAAATCCAACCTCTCTGTTGATTTTTTTCCAGAAATACCCAAAGAACCCGTGATGTACTTTTTAAATATTTATACAAAGACACATTTTTCAAATGTCAAAAAATAAATGGATTAAAGCACAGCTGAGACTTGCTAAGTTGAGCATGGAAAAAAGCTTTTAAGGATATAAAAGCAAATCTAACTTAAAAATCTTGATACAATAGTTATTGTCATTTCTTTTACTTTTTAAATATTTTAAAAGGAAGCACTTAAAACATATTAACAAATTTTTGCAACTGTGTTAGTGTTTAACTACTACCTTCGTTTGCCATTTGATTGAATGCTACCTTCATCTATTTTGAGCCTGCCATCATATTTGATTAGTTTCATCGATTTCATCGTTCTCAGCTGTTCAAATTGCCTGCTATTCGATTGATTCAGATGATAAATTAGCTTGCGCCGGGGATACACTCAAATGTGGATGATGAATTCATTTAGCTCTTGGCCAAATCAATCAATCAAAAGGCCAAAAATTTGCCACGCCTGCAATGTTGACATTGCTTACGATTTCAGCTTTGAAGGAGGAATATATCTGTTGCCCTTTTTTCGCCCATTTTCCATACATCACTCAGACGTTTTTCTTCGTAAGTCTTGAGCAGACTTTTAGAATTTATATAAGGGTAATTTACTGGGCAATTATGTTATGCTGACAGTCTAATTTTTTTAATTTAAGCCTAATTTGATGGGCTAAATCTGATATTTGACCAGCATATTTGTACTAATGAGTTCTTGTGCCATTCACTCTGATTAAATTACATTGAGTCATGTTTTGTCTGTGGGTGTTTTTCTGTGGTCCTTTTTGCATGGCTCTGATTGGCCAACTTAATGGCTTTGTAATAATACCACATTGATTGGCCTTCGGGGACAGGGCTAAAATAATTTGTTGTCCGATCAATGTCCTGCGATAGGACAAGGTCTGAACCCACCCCAATTTACTTTTGGGCCATTTGTCAAGGAGGCTTATTGAGGTTACGAGACAGTGTATTGATTTGACATTAGATACATCTATGGGATAAACTTAAAGTTGGCGATTGTGCAAGTTTAAACAAAAAGTATGTAAGTTTAAACTAACTATAATTGTAAGAAATTATAGCCCAGATAATATATCACTCGGCTATGTAAATTAGCATACATAAAAGAAGTGCCCGCAGTTCATTTATTTCCATCAGAGTGCCTACCATTTTATGTAAATATACTAACAGACAAAATAATAATAAGTTGCCGCAAAGTCAAGAAAAAGTTTTTCGATTTCGTGCGCAAATTATAAACACAAATATCCTCAGGAAAATTCACACAAAATTATGGGAGCTTAGCCGCAAAGTTTTCAAGGGAGAGATGGTATAAATCATTCAGATTGGAGCAGTCTGGAGCTCAATTATGCAAATTTATGTAAAACAAAACCATAAAACGTAATAAATATAAGCAGCCGAATAAAAAGGACAACTGTAGCACGTGTGTGTATGTGGGTTTGTGTATAAATCAAATTAATACGAACCAGCGAAATGAAAGCGATCCGGGCAAACGCAAAACGCAGGCAAAGTTAAGACCGACTGGCACACGGGGCGTATAAGTAATGAGTGCAGACGTATGCGCAATTTTATGAATAATTGACAGCTGAACTTTAACAGCTGTCTGTTGCGCTAAAAAGAGCCACTCACTCAGGCACACAGAGCCTCAATGGCATCCTTCTTCGGGCAGCCATCAAAGGTCCGCGGCAATTTACATACACGATAAAAGTAAGGACGAAAATGGGGCGGCTGTTGCTGTAACGTACACAGCTGCAGCTGCTCATCATCATCATTATTTTAAATAAACATTACGCTTGGCTTTATAACCATTTATCACATTTGCAGATTTATGTCCCGCCATTTGGCCCTGCACACACAAAAAAGGCCAAACAAAATCAGTACTCGAGTAAATTAGCCGCCTCAGTACGAAGTGGGGATGTTCTTTAAAAGGGTATTTAAAACGTAATTAACTTAAAAAAGATAAATATTTATTACTTATTGGGTCCCTAGAAGAAGTAAAGAATATTAAATAATTTAACATTTAATTTAAAAACCAATTACGATTTAAATAAATTAAACGAATAATTCAATTTTATTAATTATTTTACAAAATTTGTATGTTGGCACACAATATGAACAATAAAATATTTTTAATTACCTTCCCATTCAGTTTATATTTTATTGATGATTTATTATTTAAATAAATTTGTAATAAGTGCCACAAACTTTACTTGGAATATCGACTTATTTAGTGCATCCCCATCGCAGAGTATTATAAATCATAGCACGTCTAACGACCGCAAGAAGCGACTACAAAAAAGGAGGAAATCATAGCAAGTCGCTTAGCTAAAAAGCGCGAACCGTTTCGAGGATTTTTCAATCTCAGCTGTGTTTTCGAGTCCTTCACACGGCATACATATATATTGATTTTCGCTATTTTTTCGCCCGCTTTCCCTTTTTTCTAGTATGTATGGTATGTGCTTGTACATTTCAGGCGAGGCAGTCCGTTTTTAATGGTAATTGGTGCCTGCATAACCATTAAAGGGTTTTATGCGAATGACGTGGACGTTACAAGCGAGGGTGTATTTGAGAGGAGTAGGCACTAATTTTAGGTACGTGCCAAAGACTAGGCGGGTTATAAATGCGGGTTAGCTGGGCTTATATTTGGATGGTGCCGAAATTCCGTTGATTGATATTTTTAAAGCTGCAAAATATCAACAACTTTTAGCTGCTAGATTATTTACAACTACAGGAAAGCTTAGCTGGTGTGAAGCAAGCTTAAACTTTGTACAGAACAACAATTTGGGAGGCAACCAAACAAAAGTATAAGTTTTGTTTTGAAACTTAAATGGTTTTTTAATCTTTTAGATTACCTACACTACGATTTTAAGAACAATTCATACTTGATGTTATTTAATATTAAATAACTTAAATAACTTTAAGGCTTGGGCAAAACAAAAAGAGATGTCTAGCCTTGTTTTTTAAGGGAAACTTTTGGTAAAGAATGAAAAAACAAGCGAGTTTGGGCAAAACAACAATTTCCAATTCAATCGTATTTTATTTCCAGCAAAGAAATGGATTCGAATGTAACTTTATCCGGCAGACAGATTGTCCTGTTCCCACCTGACCATCGCCACGTGTCAGTTCTAGGCTGTCAACTTTTATTGTTAGAGAAACGTATACGATTTCATCTGGAGGCGATTTTTCTTTTTATTTTCCAAGAAAAGTTGCCGGCCAACCAAACTCGGCTAACAAAGCACGGCCAACAGTTGGCCATTTTGTCTGGCCAAGATTTATGCGCGATTGCTCAAGTTTTATGAGTTACGTAGTTGCACTTTAGCTTAAAGAAAAAACAAAAGCACGCAGGATGGAGATTCTTGTCGGGATTGAAATCTCTCATCTTCAGGCCCGCATCATGCTGCTATTTCATTATGAGTTAAGTAAAGTTTTTACGAGTCTTCCTTTTTGCCAGAGACAGATTAAGCTGCTTTTATACGTCCGGTATAAGCGGGGGTTTCAGCCAGCATACTTACACTTATGGCCGAAAGGTTAAAAAGCAACAATTTCACTGATGACCAAGAAGTCAACTTGGCAGGACGTAAAATAAATGGAGATTTACATTTGTCAGCAATTTTTGTTTTTGCTTTTGCCATTCGGAAAATGTTATTAGATGACTCTTCAGTTCCCGTGGCATTTGTCAACAGGAAACGGATATGGCAAAGCTTGTCTAATAAATTCTTTGATGAATTTGCGCTGACGCTTCCCCTGGGAACGAGCTGAGTTCAGCGCGAGCAGGATGTCGTACTTTATTTATGCCACAACCAGACGCATTTCCCGCTCCCAAACGAATCATAAACTTGACTCAATGCCGTCATCAACAATTACGAATGTATCCCTACCGAAAAAAAGGACATCCATTACGAAGGCCGCAAAAAGAGAAATGAAACGTTGCCTACTTGGCGGCGCTCTGAAAATTTCCCTGTTGGCCAAGCAAATATTTGACCCATCGAAACTTATACGTGTCTACATGAAATGGGCAAACAAACAAAAACACCGCTCAAGCAATCTATGTCGTATCGAATTCCGTTTGGCCCCGACAACACGAAAAGCTAAGAAAGTAACCAAATTTGAAGAAAATCCTATGGCTTTGCTATGTTAACAAGACACCCGTGTTGCAAAAAACTTTGTGGAAAGATTGTTTATTTTGGGTAAAGATACTTTGTTAAAAGAAAGTGTACACTTTATTTGAATATGGTAATCTCTTACAAATTTAAATGCCGACACATTGAAAGAAAACTCATATCATAAAGTCAAATTTAATGCCGTGCTTGAGTTCTTCGTATTTCATGAATCTCTGGCAAATTTAGATTCTGTCACATTTTTATTGCAGGAAATTTCTGAAATTGTTGGTTTTCCTACTTTATGAATATGGTAATTTCTTAAAAGCACACACTTTTCAAAGAGAAAAAATCAGATCCTAGCAACTGTTGGAAAATATTCAGCCTGTCAGGCGAAACAGTTCCCCTTCACACATTCATTTGGCTTGTCTCGATTTATCAACTGGTTACAAAATCTTTTAGGAAAAAAATTGAAAAATTTCCATGCGGAAGGGAATAGAAAACGGCATCAAAAACAGAGGTAAGACCGATTCGCGATGCAGGCCCACCATGCGATGCCCGATTTCCGGTGCCGGAACAACTGCCAGCACAAGGAGTGCCAGCGGCATGCCCCACTGGGCATAATCGACCAGCACACGCAGTGCAAGTGTCTGGGCGAGGTGAATGCATCCTCGATATTCCTGGAAAACGTCCTCGATCTGGCCAACACACTGGCCCAGGTGATGATCATCTGCGGCCTGCACGAGTGCAAGGCCAAGTCAACGGTGGACATAATCACGTATGCCTTCTTGCACTACGACCAGGTGTGCTATTGCATAGACACCACGCCCAAAAAGCGACTGAGAAAGGAGGACTTGTTCCACGAGCTGGGTAAAAAGTCGCTGATGAACAAGGTGGAGGCCCACTTGGCCTACTCCATTATCAAGCGCGGCTTCAAGGCCTTCTACTACGAGCCCAAGCAGGAGTTGACCTACGATGAGCAGGGCCGACCCTCGTACAATGACGAATGTGTTTGGGTTCATGCCGCCAGGAAAACCGCCGAGTCCTATGCCCGATTCGATGGCCTCTCCTGCAGCGATCAGTTGGCCTACGAGGCCAAGATCAAGATAGCCTTCAAGAAGTTCTACGATCGCATGCAGACGCGCAAGCGGCAGCCGGAGGGCGATGACTGCAACTGCTGCTTCTGCGCCAAGAAGCGGGGTCATCTGGTCTACGCCAAGGAGCCAGTGCCCTGCACCTCCACCAAAAAGAAGCCCAAGCACGTGTGCCCCTACTGCTGCAAGAAGAAGCAGAAGCAGCAGTACACACATCCCGCTCGCCAGCCAGCGAAGTGTCCCAAGTGCCACAAGTCAAGGAAATTCTGCTGCTGCACCAAAATGGACTTCAACCTGCAGTGGGTCAAGAGCATCTGGGAGCGACCGGACTTCAATCAGTACTACAAGAACGAGATCGCCGAGATCGAGGATCGTCTGGTCAAGGGTACTTGCTGGCTGCCGCCGGAGCCTGAGGAAAAAATGGGTGACGAGACCGAGGGCGAGGAGGAGGAGGAAATGCACGCGGAGATGCCGCCGGATACTCTTCTGGCCCTGGGTGGCAAAACAGTGCCCACTAATGCGGAGGAGGAAGGTGCGGCCGGTGGATCGCCGCAGGCCACCAAGCTGCCGTCCGTCATTGAGGCCGAGCCGGAGGCCTAACTATGAAGGTCCTGCGAATCGGCACTACCAGCACTCCAAATTTCTGTCTACCCTTAGGGTTCTAAAATTTACAGTGCCAGCGGATCTGATAAAGCATTTACTATTAAAGATATAACATAATAAATATGTGTACTGTTCTGTTAAAACAGTTTTCTTTAATTACGGGGAACTCTTTTGACCTATATATATATATAAAGATATGTTTTGTTATGCTCAAGACACTTATTGAACTACGTAAGATATAACAAGAAAGGAAAGCTAACTTCGGGCGGAGCCGAAGTTGAAATACCCTTGCAGAATATTCTGCAAATTATATTCTCCAAAATTATTCATATGATGTATTCATAACACTCATAAAAAATCCCAACTTCCTAACTTCACAAACACCAAAGTTATGGCATTTCCGATCAATCAGTAATATGGCGGCTTTGGGATATAGTCGGCCGATCCCGGCCGTTCCGACTTATATACTGCGTGCAAAGGAAAGAAGGGTGTGTGCAAAGTTTCAATTCGATATCTTTAAAACTGAGAGACTAGTTCGCGTTGAAACAGACAGACGGACAGACGGACATGCTTATATCAACTCAGGAGGTGATCCTGATCAAGAATATATATACTTTATAGGGTCGGAGATGTCTCCTTCACTGCGTTGCACACTTTTGACCAAAATTATAATACCGTCTGCAAGGGTATAAAAATGAAATACAATTAGACAAGTGATTAAGCACAATAGCCGAGTACAATTAAATTTGTGTAATCATTAATGGTAGTTCGTCAAAAACAGTTCGAATTTAAATTTTTGTATAACTTACTAACATTTAATATAGTTACGTTTGTGAATTTTTTCATTTTTGAACCAAAAAGAGCTTTTAAATTTCAACAAAGATAAGATTTAATACGACTACAAGTTGGTTAATTTAAAGTATACTTTTAAGATCTCCATTAGATTATCTTATTAAATTATCATAGAAGACTTTGGTTTGTTATGGGTTTTGCGACCTTAGAAAACGTTAAAAACTCGTAATTAACCGAAGTAATTGCTCGCAAATAACAGGACGAATGCATCCAACCGAATCAGCTTCCTAATGCTAAGATGGTAAACTCAGTTTGCTTTTAGGGGACACACCTTTGTCGGGCAAACATGGTCGCATCCATTTAGGCCACCCACACTGTTAGCCACTTGCAAGCCGGCTGAAGAGCTGTGAACTGTCTCGGTGTCTGTGTCTACTTTGGCCGAAAGTGGCATGCAACAGTAATGGAAAATACATTTAATCTGGCTTATGCTGCAGCTCGTTCCGACGATAGCTCGGGTACTTCATCGCAGCACTTACAGCTTACCTCCCCGAAAACCCACCACACTGCCTGCAGGAAAAGTGGAAATGTGGAAAAGCGCTCAGACAGCCCTGAGGCAAGCATCTCTCACCTGGAGAAAAGTGAAAAAATGCTGAAATGTTGACCATTGGTGCGACGGCAGCCTTGAATTTCCCAGGAAAAACTTTTCGCATTGCAAATGCATGAAAACTTTCCCTTTGTTTACGAGAACTTCACTCAATTTTCACTCTCGAATTGAGCGAACGCACACTTTTGGCTAACAACGTCGGCATGTGCCTGTCGAAAAGTTACCACTTTCCATTTTGATTTGAAACCAGATGCGAATGGTGTGTTTTCCAGTTGGCGTAATCAAGTGGGTTGCCCCCTCAACTAACCGCAAAAATACAACGAAACAAAGCCAATGAAAATTTACACCTGCCGACCGCAGCAAATTGCGAATAAATTTAAATATGCTTTGTGGCCCAGGCTGGGTCATAAATAATTGGGTCTAATTATATTTTCCCGTTTTAGGCAGACGAACATTGAATCTAATATTGAATTATTCAGCAGACCGAATCATAATACCGATTCAATTATCCAGCCTTGAAAAGTTGAACAAGATAGGCTTCGCACTAACATTACCAAGTCTTAAAGGCCATTCGGTTTAATGGATATTTGTCTAATGAAATTCAGTTGAGATATAAATGTTAAGTCCTGGAAATTAATTTGCAGACTTTATTATGAAATTGTAGCAATAACCGTAAGACCGTAACTGCAAGGCAATCAAAAGGCTTTCTAACTAATTACAAGTTCCGTCATAAGGTACGAGTGTCAAGTGTCAGAAGAATTTTGCTCCCCCAAGAAACTTAATTAAGGAAATGCGAAATTTTATTTTGCATTAGTTTACGTCACAAGTTGAGCCAGGTTAATTTCTCACACATGCCACGAACCGTTCAGGTAAAAGGTAAATGTTATGCATACTTTGCACATGAGTGAGAATTGTGAAAATGCCTGGAAAACTCGCGCAAATGTGCCGAGCTGCTCTGAGCACACTCACACGCCCTGCCCCTTTAAGCAAATCAATTTGGGGAAATTGTGGCTGGTGGATGGGCCAAGTGCACAAATACAAAATATTGAAATCGCAGGCAAACCTGACCCTGCATTTGCACGTGCTGTTGCCATTTCGCAGTCAACAGATATGCCTCGAACTGCATTTGCCAGTTAAATTGGATATGCAAAACTGAGATGTGGCGGAGTGGCCTAAGACTTCTGGGCTAAGGCCGAGGAAATGCGCAAGTCACAAGTGGATTTTCACTGGGAAAGCTATTCAGTCGTCTGCATCTGTGGTTATCTTTGCCATCCCTTCACTTAGTTCAAACCCTGGTCTGTGTGGTCCTCAGATTTCCATTTGTGCCAGGCTATATGTGCTTCCTTGCTGGAAATTGGATTTTATGTATTGTGCATTTGCCATTTCAAATAATATCGTGGCCTGCTTTTGGCCATAAATGTGTAAGTATTCTAAGCAGTTGCCAACTCAGCTGCTTGTGGTTTACAAATAAACTTTGCCATTTATCATTCAGCCAGCAGAAATAGTTGTAGAAAATTTAACTTGAGCAATCAATAGTGTGGAAATAGTTTTGCCGTTTCTTTAAGTGCCCTCAAGTTCAAGTAATGGCTTCTATTTTACGTTTTATTGGCAGGAAAATCAATAAAGAAATTTCTGTTTACCTATTGTTGACTTTTCACCCCCAAGACGACACTTTTGTTAATGAAAAACTGGTGTTTTTCCGCCAGGCGCAATGATTCTATTTATATAACCCATGCGGCGTATGAGTAATGTAGCTAAAACCCTATTTCCAGACCAAGTTATGTAGTCCGAGGTGTTTGCCACATTCTCCTCTTCTTTTTTTGCATGTTTCACCGGTAGATTTTCTGGCTTGGCAAACTTTTAGTGCGCAGCAAATAAATAATAAATGAGGCAACAATGAGCGCCCAGAGAAGGAAGAAAAACACTTTCACTCGGCAGACTGGGCCGTAAAAATTGACAAGATATAAAACAAATATATCTATATAAAGGCAGGAGTGAACAAAAACTTGGATCGTAAAATAATATGACGCTATAAAAAAAATTCAAAAGAAAATACATTTAGTTATGACTTGAGGCGTCTGCGTCTGGAGAAAATAAGACCTTAAGGCGGGACAGAAACCATAAACATTTTTATGCTCAAATTGATAATCTGGGGCAGCAGTGTTAAAATTCACATTTAACGAGTAAAAATCAATTGAAATCGATTGAAGCGAAGGACAAAGTCGTGTTCCTTAAAGTCGTGTCCTTTTTAAACTGAAACGTTTCCCCGGTGGAATATTTTCGACATAATTGTGTATCAAAATGAAATGCAATATTCCACCGCAGACTTTATAATGACCTTCCCACATGGCCACAACCAATTTCGCTGCCACACACAGCTCGATGATATGATGGCCATTTGCTGGATTATATTCGGTAAACCAGTTGACAGTTTACCGAGTTAATGGGGACAAAGTGTGGATTGATCGCTGGGCATGGGCAACGCGGCGTATACGTGACCCAGCAGGAGCAAGCCCATATCGCACCCACGGAGTCACTCAATTTGCATACGCACATCTACTAAATATTCATAGATTTGCATATCAGTGGCCGAGCTGGCAAACTCTAGTTGTACGATATAAATCTTAGCAATCAAGCATAATTAAACTGTCAGCATAATTAAATTTATCGCTTACATTGCATCCACACCACCTTCCGATTTCATTCTTTTCGGCACACATATTTATGGCTATTGTAAATTTCCAGGTAAATTGCCCTGTCCTCTCCAATGTTTTCGAACATATTGTGTTCGCATTTTGTTTCACTTTCTTTGAGAATTTATACTCCTATTATTTATCCCAGTAGCTTAAAAACTTGCAATAGCAATAACAATAAATATTTCCTTCTTTCCAAGGGAATTCTGTATTGGCCTTCTCAGGTAAACTACACCTTTGTTTGCCACCTACAATTAAATAGCCAATTAATTGGATTTTAAACGTTATCGATTTGTGGCTTAAACTATAACAGTATTAAAACCAAAGACAAACTTTTGGTGGTTAATGTTCATAAAAATGGAAAAGGTTTAATAAGTATAAATTTGTAATATGTTTCTGTTGTTATCCACAAGAATAAATTTGTAAAATTAAATTTGTATTTTAATAAGAACCTATCATAAAAATTTAAATAAACTTTTTCAAGATTAACCCAAAAATTACCGTATTAAATTATTCCGTAAATACTTTTATAAATGGACTTAACACTAGCGGTCACCCTTTGTTTTCCCCCTTTTGTTACAATTAAAATCCGCAGCAAAAACCCCATTAAAAGTTAACCCCCTGCTCGAATTTCGTATCTTTTAGCTTACTTATAACCCATTAGAGACCACACAAAATGCTCGACCAAGTGAATTAATTAGAAAACATGGTGCAAAAGTTGGGGCCGAAAGTTGCTAATAAAATTATACCGAGACTTTCAGGTTCAAGTCCATGGCTGCCAGTTGGCCTAAATGCTTTCGGAGAGCAAGTTAATGCCAACTGGACTCTAGTTGGCTGCAACTTTTGAATGCCAAACGTTCTTGGCCATAATGCGCGGCGTAATCACGTTTCAGCTTTTGCCTGAGCGCTCTGTTGATTTTGGACTTTCCGTCCATTGCGGCTTTGCTTTTATGGAAATTTCATTTTGTGGCAGCTGCAGTTGGTAGCGATCACGTAAGTGGAAATGGCCAAGTCCACGGAATGTTTTGTAAGCCAATATGTCCGTCAGCTAGCCCAGTGCTTGCACACTGGCTGCAGCGTTTGCCTCGAACGCGTATTCTTGTGGGCCAGCTATTTGCATGTGGAGCACGCTCCGACGACTGCCAGGCAGTGTGCTTCGTTTTGTTAGCCATTTGTTGTCGCTTTAGCCACCGCAGAACGGGCAGATGGGATCACAGGAGGAACTCCCCAGCCAACTGCCACGATTTTTGGCTGCCTTCGAACACATTAGCCAGGAAGAAATCAAATATTGCATAATTTATGCCGCAAGACTGGTCTTGAGTACTCCCGTTAAACTAATTGAATTATTCGCTTAATATTTATGATACTCTAGGCGACGCTACTAAATGAATATTTAAACGAGATGGAATGGATATTTACGAACCAAACACATGCTTCTTAAATAAACAGTCGAATAGCTCTATTTAATGTGTGACTTCTGCTGAAAGACAATCAAATGGAGTCACAGACTTTTTAGTGATATGTATTGTAAAATTGTAAAAATGATTATTATTTTTATAATAATTATTATTATTAAAATTATACATTACAAGAGCTTATTATCTTACAATGTTTCAAACTTATTTCTATTTTGGTGATAAAAAAATTATTTCTCTAAATTTATCCATGACTTTCTTGAAATCTCATTGTCAAAAAATTTTATTAATGACTAAACAGTGTATAATTTGCAATCATAATTCATTTACTATTATTATTTATTCATTTTTCTGACAAAATAATGATCAGTTGAGGCCCCTAATGCATTCAATAATGTTATTTGATAATTTTAAATTAAACGTTAAGATAATTTTAAATCAAAACGTTATCAGTTCGAATTAACTTTCTTTTCTTGGGACGGTTCCATTTAAAAAAGTGTCAATCAACTTTGCCACCACTGAAAGCGAAAAACAATGCAACAATCGAGAATAATGAAAGTATTCGTGATGGAAAGGAAAAGGAAGTGAAGCAAAACCTTTACAAGCTGTCATCTGGTGCTGGCTTTCAGAGGGCTTTCAGCAATCTTCTGTGAGTGTCTGGCGGTGGCACATTTATTAACTACCCCAGGATCGTCCGGTAAGGCAGCTGACCAACAAATTACTACCAACACACAATGCCACGACCCGCCGGACAACCCACGCTCGTTATCGTTCGTCACAAAGCCAGAACGCCATGGAGCACAAAAGCGAGCCACAATAAATAAACTCAGTAGCACCCCTGACCAAACCCTAACCCAAAACCAAATCCAAACCCCAACCAAGAGCCAATGTTAAGTAAAGGCAGCAAGCGGGTTAACAAGCGCCGAGAAAATGCAACGAGTTTCTTTTCTGCGGGAAATTGCAGCATAAAATATGTTGTCAGTGACAGGAAAACTAAAATTATTACACTGCACTGCCAAGTTGGCTCTCCAAGAGAGATTGCCAAAAGGAAATTGCGACAATTTGGTTAAGGTTTATCTCTAAAGTTTCTAGCACTGCATTTTCTGAGTTAAGATTGTTAGAGTGCATAAAGAAAATCTAAGAGTAAATTTATGTTATTAAGGTACTTAACAAAGAAGTTTTTTATTTATGCAAAATATTCAAGAAAATAAATTTTATGAAATGCTCGCATAATAATAATCCATTGACTTAAAGATTTAAATGATGACTTATTTAAGCACTTTTCCTTGTTTTTAAAGACAACTAAATCCCGAATATTAAATAAAATTTTTATATTCGATAATATGTATACAATTTTATGACTTTTTGGATAAAAAATATTAGTATTTTTAAACTTTCTTCAAAACCCGATATTTTTATGTACCTATATCCTTATTCCTAACTTATATTTTTTTGCATATTGCGCTGTGTTTCAAGCAAACCTTGAAGTTTTCATGAAAAGCACTTTGCGGTTGACAGGCTTGTGATTCCGGAAACGTTGTAAATGGACTTGGTTGAATTTTTCCAGAGTGCAATTATTGAATCTGACGTACTGTGTGTAAAACGGAATCAAGGAAATTGTGTTCCCTCATCAGGCCAAATGCATAAAACTGTCAAAATGTCGAGTGCAAGGAATTTATAAACTCTATAATTTCGTCGAATTAATATCGGTTGACCCGGCAAATCGACATTAAGCGTTTAATGGAGCGTCCGCAAAAATTAGTATAATAGAATAAATCTGCTTTGCATATTCATGAAACGGCTGTGCGACAGGCGGCAATTAATGACCAATTGAGCAACTGACTAATTGAAGTCTATTCGTGGTTCACGGCCATTATGTCGCAAATTAAGTTGGCAAAACACTTGTACGCAAATTTATTGTCCAGGCTTGAGTTAATTACTTATTTGGTTAGGGGGCCCACACTGCATACATCAAATGAATAATTTAATTATAACTGGAATCATTTCAGACATGTTTCAAAAGCCACAAATCAACGGCGGCCTAATTTAATTATAACTAGAATCATTTCAGACATGTTTCAAATACCACATTTCGACAGCGGCCCATGGGCGTTAATTAAATAATGAAAAAAGTATTAAAAAACAACAGTGAACATTCCATCACGAACCAAAGCTTGGAAAAACCGTCCATAAAAAAATGCAATACAAAAATTTTCAACTGCCTTAAAATACCATTTAACATAAACTTTAAACGGAAAGCCAAAGATTTTCATCGGTGGCCACCATAAACACGCGAATGGAAAACCCGTAAAACTGCAAAAAGGAGAACGGAATAAAGAAAAAACATAAATAAAAAGTACGAGCACATTAATTATGCAGCTCACCTGCCAACTGAAATAGTAAAAATAAATTGAACCCAAATTAAATTATATTAAAAGGAAAATAGCAAAACCCTGCTCTCGAATGCAGCGAAAAATACCGTATATTTGTTTATTGGAATTAAAGGCTGAGTGGGGCAATAAATAAACTAGAGCAGGGAAACTAAAAGAAAAGCCTGAAAAGAAAAATTGTTCAGCAGTAGAGAAAAGACCCAAGGGAAAGACCAGAGCGAAGGTCAATCAGGGAATGGAAAGTTTTCTAAGACAAAAACTCAAAAAAAATGCCAAGGACCCATTCCGAGTTGCGTATACGCCAGGTGCTCCCCTAATGAGTTGCCGATATAAAGGAAACGGAGTTGCGTTCGATTACTTACCGCTGCGCTTCACGATGGGATTGGCCATGTGTCCGTACAAACGGCTCAAATCGATGGCCATCGTGCTGGTGGTGGCCTGAAGGAGCAGCATGCAGACGGCAATTGTCGACCACATGCTGAGTTGGCGATGGGCATGGTGATGGTCCATGGTCGTGGACATTTCCAGCTGGCTGGCGGAACTTGTGGAGAATCGAAATTAAAACCCTCGGCCGGCTGCAAAAAGTTTTTCACACGCGCACGCACACGATTTCCACTTTATCCGAGTGTTTTGATGAAGTTTTCTAGTATCTTTTTCAGAAGCAGTTTCCCGGGCAACTTTTACCTCGTGCTGCCTGCCCTTTGATTGAATTATCGTCGGCACTTCAGCCACTGTGGCGGGTTTTCCCGCTCTTCCTTCGTCCGTCCTTCAATATGCTAATCGCCTTCTAATGGAGTTATACGAACCAGAAATTAGCTGCGTTCTCTTCCCGATTCCCTATTTTTGTTTTCTTCGTTTCTATATAGTTTCCTTATCGTTTACTACGTGGTTCTAAGGACTACTTGCAAGCATTAACCCGTTTGGTTGTTTTACGGCTTGTTTCGATTTCGTTTGTTTGTTTGTATTATCGTTTCGTTGAAATTAAAGTTGTAAATAATTTTGCAGGGAAACAAATATTTATATGTGTGTATATAGATATATGTTTTTAGTCGACTTTTTACATTTTTCTACACTGCAACGAGAAGAGCAAAAGTGGAAAAGTTAGTTAGAAGTTTATAATTGAAATTTTAATTTGCTTGTATGTTCAAAGCTAAGGATTTCCAACCATGACATTTGATGTTTTAATAAAAGTTTAGCAAAACTCTAAACCAAAACGACTATTTATTAAAAGTTAAAATGGGACCGAATAGCACCAAAGATGGATTTTATTGTTTCAGCAGCTATGAAAATTTTTCATATTATTTTTAGTCGATTATTTAACAAAAATAATAGATCTGTTGAAAATTTAATTGATCCTGTTTGAGGTACCTTTTTTGGACCAGGGTATTTTAATGTCCAACATAAACCCTTAATAGAGACCTCAAAAAGTTGACACCGCTTTTGTTTGGATTATCCGGAGATGTCTCCAGGAGCCAATTTACATGCCACAGGAACTTGAGACCCAGTCATCTAATCAGCTTAACGAACTTTAACTTTTCCTTGCTCATATTCCCTTGGCTGTTTCATTTTTGAAAGCAGGGGAAGTAAAAGTCCACCACACCAGGGGATAGAAAGTTGAACAACCCTTTTTCGTATAATACTTAGATGGATTTCCAGCACTCACACACTCGAGCGACTCTTAATGACTCTCTCGAGCACCCAAAACACATACGACGCGTGCAACCAAAAAGCGGCAGTAAAAAAAAACCTAAAAAAAGGCCAGACATAGACGAACCTTTAATTATAGCCAAGTTAACCCTTCCGTTTTTGCTCTTTTTCTTTGTGTAAGCAAAAGTTGAAGAAGTGAAAAAGTGCTGTAACATTCTGGTATACTTTTCGGGGCAATCAAAAATGGACACAAGACAAAATAAACCCTTCCTTGTCCCCGAAATTTGAAAAGGGAAAAGTTAAAGACAGAATAGAAAGGCATCTATCAGAACAAGCTTTTTAATTAGTCCTTTTTGACAGCAGAAGTATGAAACTGAACAGTTCTCAGAACAGCCTTGAGCATTGAATGTTATACCAAATATTTACCTAATTTTTTGGTAATACCGCCGTCCAGAACTCGGCTGAGTGATAAGTTTGGAATTAAAATTTTATGCCTTTTCGAAAAAAGTTTTGGCTAAGTCCAACTAGAAATTTATATTGGCTTTAATTTTAAGCTTTTCAAAAAGGCCAACGGTAATTTTAACACTCAGGAAGTTGAACTTTTTTGGCTGCACATGTGCCACCAGAGAATTAAGCCGTAAAATCTTCTTACAATTCCCAGGAAGACATAAACTACACTCAGACTACCAGAAAAAGAAAATAAAAGCCAAAATGAAGGACATAAAATTCTTTAATAGACTGAAAATGAAACTTCTGCCTTGCCTCGAAGGATTTAATAAACACCTAAACAGGCAGACGGTGACAGTTTCCGCCAAAAACACACACAAATACAGAGACAATTTCCTGGTTGAATTGAGAAACATTTGGCTCTTAAGGCGCGTTAGCCAAATAGTAAATATAAGCCACAAGAGACTCACAGACAAATAGAGAACGCCGAAGAAAACTCGCCGCAAAGAGAGAATCAGGAAACGTTGAATTATGGCCAAGGCGGCAAAATGTCGCCAAATAATGCGGCGCAAATTGCTCGAATAAAAATCGACATGGATAAAGGTAAAAAGGGCATCAAGTAATTTGAAAAAAAACGTTGGAAAATTTCTGAAATAAAAATAATAAATGGTACAAATTGCTAGCAATAAATTTTAAAAGAACTTAAACTTTAAACCAATTCCTATGCTATTATATCTCAAAACAAACATGCTCAGTTAATTTCCTTGAAACAAACCAACGTTACGTCATAATTGAGTGACACACAACGCCTTTACTTATGATTTTATATCTTAAAAAATTTCAAACATTTTCATCTAATCTTACATAAGTTTAATAATAATTAATAAAAACCAAAATGAATTTATTTATTTTTATAAAAAATAAACCTATACTATACATTTTTTAATAATTAAAAACTGGACCAAATATCGACGCCAGTTTCAATTGTATTCTTGTACATAATGCTAGGATAGATTAAATAAATTAACTACAATTTTATATTAAAATTATATTTCAATTAAAGGTTAAGAAAGTAAAATGTGGGAAAAACTTCAGCCGGTCAAAGCGCCCTTAGCATCTGAGCCCAAAAATAAAGTTATCCCTGCACTAAATTTCCACAAACTTGAATAGAAAACAGGAAAGTCGGAATAACTTTACAAAGCACTAAATCTAAACATTTTTTCTGCCCACCTTAGGCGTAAGGCAAAACACCAAAAAAGAGCGACCAAATCACAAACAAACATTAATTTGCATAATTTACTGGGGACACCCAAACGAAAATGTGCCAGAATTTCGCAGCCAGTATTTTTAAACCATTTCCTTTTCTTTGCATTCATTTTCTCCTTTGTAAGGTCTGAGGTTCTTAATGCATAATTTAACAGCAGCCAGAAAAGCCAGAGGGGAAGGACAAAAGGAGCGCAGCACGGCAACAAGAGCCCAAGGAAGTTGGGAACAATCAACAACTGCGTGTTGTTATTCAAAGCACACGCACACCGACAATCGCACACACTCGCACCAACCACCAGCCGCCACACGGCGTATACGCAACGTGAATCATGGAAGCGGGACAAGACTAACGAGGCCTAGGCTTGAAAAAAAATTCGAAAAATATAAGAGGAGTGCTGGGTGGTTGGGGCAGTAAGTATAGCATAAAGGTAATGAAGAGCAACAGAGCGGAGCCGTAAAGAAGCAATTTTCCGCACACACAGATTTTCCTTTTCAACTCAAATTTCGTTTGAATTTTGCATTGGGTTGGGTTTCCTCAACAGTTTTTCACACGTTTTTAAACGGATTCAAGTCACAAGTCATGTAATAGCACACGCGTCAGTTGGAAATCCTTTTGCCACTTAAAATGTATTTTTTGTTGCTTGTAACTGGATAATTTTCTTATATTTTCTTAGGCGTTTTCTTAAAAGCAAAAAGGTGTTACAGTACGTTTGAGTACGAGCCAACAACTCGAACCACTATTTACAACTCCGCTTGAGTGTAAGTTTCAAACTCGACTGAAGCGTTGAGCGCTTTGCGTCCGTCTTTTAAGCACTTTTCCGCCACTCAACTTGAGCTTCGTCGCCGCCTACGCACGAGTCCCCGTCGAGTGAATTTCCCGGATGAGTGGAAAACCGCTCGCCTCCCGCGCGCTTCTCTCCTGCGGTTGAGTTTTCCCCGCGGCATTCGCTCTTTGCCGTGCTCTCAATGTCACTCGCAGGGCTCGAGCACCTGCTCTGGGCCATATTTCGTTGGTTGCGTTGATGGGTTTTGGCTGGTGGCCAGGAGCGGATTCCCTTCCTGCCAAGGCCTTAAAATTGATACTAACTTACGTATTAATTTGTTGGAATTTAAAGTGATTAGGAAGTACTTAGTGGGTAAAATAAGTAAGTTTTATGGTATTATTTTAAAATGTGTAAGTTGTATATCTTAAATTTATGTTATTTCTTAAAACTACTTTTACAACAACATTTTGTAATTATATTAATAAAAATTAACTCAAAAGATTAAAGTAGACTTATTTAAATATCGTTTTACATGTTTTAATAGAATATTTATAAGATCAAGTAAATTAAGCTTTTACAAAATGTTTCGTTTTAATAAGTATTTATATCTGTATTTAAATGTTTTTAAGTATCGTTTATACCTTGTCACTTTTCCTAAATTTGTTTAGTTGTCGAAATCTATAAATTAACTGCTACTAAACATCTATAAAACAAACAAAACAAACAAAACGAGGATTACTTGTCACAAAACTCATGGCATAATAAATATCCTAAGCCTTCACTAAAACTGAGTAATATTTGCTAAAGTAATTGAATCCAGGGCCATATATCTTTGAAAGCTCCACCGCTTCAGACCTTGATAATCCTTTCACCACTTAAGGCTAGCCATGCTGAAGCTCGTCTACTCGTAATTTAGCCAATAAATGAAGCAACAAATATTAATTAGTGTGAACACAACCGGATGCTGCATGGCCGTGGTTTCGGCAGTGAAACATGCACCAAGTTGAAGAAGAACTGGCCGAGCAACAGTGGAACAAATGTAAATAACAAATGGGGAGTGAAAGAGAACCATCACGAGAGAGCGCCGAAAGCCGGCCCGCCCCCATTTCATCCGCCCACGCAACCACCCATGGCATCACCCACATCCCCCCTTTAGTCCCATAGTTCCTGAGAATGTATCCAATAGTTTATGGTGCCAACCGGGCGACTTTCCTGGGCGCCCACGCAGTCCAGCAGGTGACGCTGATTCGACGACGACCACATCGCGTTGGCGTTGCACTCAAATGTGAAAAGCGACAGACAAAAGCTTTTCCGAGGGCGGATAATAAACAGAGACTACGTTTATGGTGCGACATTCGCCATTTCTTAATTGGGATAATTTTGAATCGGTGGTGTTTACGCACCCTTAATTAAATTACGATTTTAAATTACAACAGTTTAATGTTTTCTTCCTAAAGTAATAACTAATCTACATAAAATGTAATCAAAATATATATGTATTTTTAGAAAATACATTTAATTTTATACTCTTATGTTCAAATTTCAAAAAATTAAATCTAACAGATTTATTTACAAGCCCTGCTGTCATTGACCACCAACAGAACTTTATGGTTTGTGGGTGTTATAGTTGGATAGTGAAACAGCCGGACAACAGACGGAGATGGCTAGATCGACGCCAATATTGATCCACATAATAATGTATCCAGTTTATAGGGTCAAAAACACTTCCTTCTACTTGTTACATACTTTTTAAAAATACAAAATACCTTTGAACACAGCAACAGAAAAGATTTGCTTGAACTCGCATTAAAAGAATAATAAAGCGTATATTAACTCAATTGGCAAAAGCCATATTAACATAAATTGACATTCTCTGGTTAAGAAGTCCGATATATTATTTAAAATTCCGTTTATCAAAGAACTATAGTTTATAATAGTAATTAGGTAACATACGTCTTTGGTTTTTACCAACTATTAATTTACAACATAAAAGTTAATTAAAAAAAAACAACGGGCTGTTTAACGACTTCTAATAATATATAATTTTAGATTCCGCCAAGCTTAGAAAAGAAAACCCTCTCCTGACGCGAAACTTTATTACAGGCCAAGTCAAAGTTGGTCCACTCAGTGAGGCCCTTAATCAACCAATCAAGCCAAGACAAACAAACAGGGAAATGCACAAGCCAAAGGACAAGTACAAGTGCAATTTCCTAATCAACAAGAATGACGCATTCAAGAAAACTGTTTGCACAACCCGACAGGCCAGACATATCACTTAGGGTCCCAGCATCACTCAATTTGTCTCTGTTTGCCAAAGGCCGAGGGTAAAGTGGAGCTGCACCCATGACATTATCAAATGGGCTCATCACCCAACGCATTTGTTTATTTAATAATTCATTGGAGTGAATCCGGGGTGATTCATAAGTGGCGTCGCAGGAAGGACATCACACGCAGCTTGGCCAGATTCATCTGCACGCTGTCCGTCACTCGGATGCTGGCCAAATCCTCCACATGCGAGTAGCCTGTGGCACGTGGCACAAAACTAAGCGGGGTCTCTCAATCACTTGCCAAGGACTCACCCGTCAGGACAAAAGCCTGGCTGCCCGTTTGCTGGCCCAGAGCACGCCACGGATCCAACTGGCCATGCGTGAAGATTACCTGTGCATAACGCTCGCTCTGATTGAAGCCGTATCCGCCGAATTTGCTATTCGTCTGCTCAACGCCCTGGGCCAATTTCTGGGCAGTCTGCTCCGCTCCGAACGCATCCTGGCAGAGTTTTTCGAAATAGGACAAGGGCACCTGATTGGCGAAGGCGACGGACGAAGTGGAGTTCGACTTCGTGGTGGTGTACCAGCCAAATTCATTGCAGGTTTGGTAGAACCATGCACGAGCTAAGAACCAAATTTTATGAAACAATAATTCATTGCGGTTTTGCTTAGTTACTTTCGGAACTTTGATCTGTATCCTCACGGAATATTTGTAGCATGGATGAGTAGCCAAAGTCCTGGCAATCACTGAAGCGACTGCCTTCTGAATACAGTAGTTCCAAGAAGTTTACGAACGCCACTTCATCATTGGAATTTATTGACATTAAAGTCTCGCAAAGGCGAGGTATATAAGCACTGTAAATTAATACAAATTAATTTATTATCTTATTAGAAGATTATTGCCCTCACCTATAACATTGCACCACCAAAGCAAAATAGTTGCCCAGGCCATTGAAGAAAGTTGCCTTATCCAGGGGATCACTGGGATTGTAATCCTCGCAGCTATTGAATTTATGAAGTAGCTCCTTGATTGAATTGTCATTAAATAACTTGTCCAAGTAATTAAAACCTCTTTCAATTCGCAATGAGCAATTATGACCATAGCTCATCTGAATAGACTGGCTGACCAATTCCATATATTCTAAAAATAAAATGTTAAGGAAAACTTCGTGGAAATTTCCATCTTACCATAAAAATCCGCCTTGGCCAATAATGGAGCACTGGAAGCCCAACTGGCAGCTATTAAATCTGGATACAGTTGAGTCATCCAGGCCACCAAGCTACCCGAATAAGAGCCGCCAACCAAAATGACTTTGGAGTGTCTCATTTCGGCGTTTTTCGACTTTTGATGGCTTATGAAGTGGGCCAAGTCAGCTAAAGATTGATGAACCCTTAGTTGCTTGAGATGATGCACTTGAAAACTCTCTTTTCTGTAGATTAAAAAAATAAAAATGTCTACTTTCATATTGTTGGTTACCTCACCCAAAGGGCAAACTCCGCCCATAGTAGCGATGTTCGGTGTAGAAAAGCATGCCAGAATTTTCGACAGCCATGTCGTGGGTTAAACCAGTGCTCATTAGTCCTCTGCTGATGGTCCACTCACCTCCCACAAATATGTAGATGGGTCCTTGGGGGTTGTGATACTTGGCATTGCGAAAATAACGCTAGCAAATCAAGTTATCGTTTTTGTGTTCAAAAACTACTTTACTAGATAGTATGCTTACCATTCTCCAAGTTTGATTATTTTTTACATCAAAATGGTCAACCTTTTGATCCAACCAAAGTTCCTCGACAGAAGCTACTTCGTTTTTTGTATAAGACCCTGAGATGGGTTCTAAATTAAGCAATTCCAAATTTCGTTTATAAGGATTAAAAGTTGCCAACAAATTTGGCAACCAAAAAATAATTTGCGCAGCAAAATATAGCAACTCCATGATATAAATTTTCAAATAAATAAATTTAAGTACTGCTGAAGTTTATATGAAAACGGTGTACCCCTATGGCATGAATAATGAATAATTTAATACAAATTCAGAGATATACATAGTTGAGTGCACTAGGACAAGGTTACTGCAAAATTACATATTCCAAAAACTGATAAAAGTTAAACACCATAAAACGTATTCCTACTAAAATACCTGTATACCTGTATTTATGGCAAACATTTTTCATTCTTCTGCTAAATTCAGATTTTATATTTATTTCCACGTCAGTCTCCGTTAAACTTAAGAAGCTTTTAAAATTTTACTACTTTCACCTATTCTAAATCGCATGACAACTTAGCCGAGTTCAGCCGGCTATAAGCCGCTTCAAGCCGTCACCTCGTATGCGCAATGTCGCTGCAGGCAGATAAACAAACACCCGCTGAAATAAAACCACACAAAAACCAAGTGCAGGCAACGCGAAAAAAATCATAAAATATATTTTTACAGCGTTGACATGGAAAAAAGGGAACATAAAAATATAAGCAGCTGTGGGAACAAGCAACAGGAGAATGCACAAAATGTGTAATTGGCATATTACTCATACGCCCCATACCCAGGACAGCAGCGCGGGACGGCCGAGCAGCTCTGCGATGCAGGATTTCAGCCGTGTCAGCGTGCGTCCTGTGTATACAATGTGAAAGGATTGCGGAAGCGAAAGTCAAACTGGGAAAACTTATGAGCAGAACTCCCTTAGTATGCGACGGCAAGGGAGAAAAATGAGAAATTCATGGGTAGATTTTTTTTGCCACTTTTTTGCTTTTCCGTAGATTTTTAAAGTAAACGTATAGTACTAATCTGAAACAAATTGGTGGTACTTATTTTTGAATACTAATTAAATAAAAAACCCCAAAATACTAAACTTTAAAAATTAACAAATTGTCTAAAACATTCAAATTTCAAGCCATTCAAATTGTTTTTCACTTAGAAATAAAACCTGACACTGTTATTTCTATCCACTTTTATTTCTATCCATTTGTCTTTTAGAACTATTTAAATTTCTATATAATAGTATAAAGAATACGTTATAAATGACGTTATATAGAGTTAATCATTTTTGTATAACTTTTTCATCTTTTTAGTTTGTATATAATTTCGGACGACTATATTATTATATTTATTAGTCCAATTTACAGAATTTCTCAGCAATCAATGCTTCTAGTGGGTTACTTGATATACCAAACATTTCAGCATTATAAACCCCATTCGCTGGGGGACTCATAACGACAATGGAGGCGCTATGAAAAGTTATTATTATTGAGGCTCTTTGTCGCCGTTGACTTCGTCGTTGTTGTTATTCTTCGTCTACTCGTTCCAGCAGAAATTGCAAATTGGTTAAATCGTGCAATTGATGTTGAGCCTGTTATTTGCTCTGTTGTTTTTGCTACCCTGAGGTTGGGCGTAATGACGGAGAAAAGGATTATCCACCATGAGACCAATTCACGCCGCAGAAAAAATGTACAAAAACTGGCTTGCAAAAATCATCAGCATATAAATAACGTTTTACGTGCAGGAAAGCATTCCACATGTGCTCGGCAGCCACACCCACCATTCAGCACACAATAGGGGGCATGCATATCTCATATGAATATTTATAAAAAACCCCCTTTTTGTGAGCCCATTTTTGGTTGTCAGAAAAAGAATTTAAAATTGCAGTTGAGTCAAAGAGAAAATTAATAAATTAAAGGCCACATTTCAGATGGTAACTTATTGAAGAATAAAGAACAAGAAATTGTTAACCAGTTTGGTTTGAGCGTGATTAAAAAAGTTCACCTCGAGTTTCCAAAAAATGTTTATTTACCTAGGCCGAACTAATTTCGTGCAATGATTTTGTAGTATTTATTTTTAAGGAATGGTTTTGCTTCTAAATGTATTTTTTTATTTAAATGTACATATGTTTATGTATTATAATTTATTTTTAACCATTCTTTTTAGTTCTTATACCTATTAACAATACGAAAAATATTCTTGGAACGTATCTCCTCTGTCAAAATTTTTACATCACATTAAATAATGCGTTCGTTGCAATGAACTTTTTATAACAAATATAAGATTTGGCACCTTATTAGCAAGATCTATAGATCATTAAACAGACAATTTAACTAAAAGCCCGCATGCCCCTCTTTTTGTTTATCCTTACTTTTGCCCCTCGTTAAATATTTGTACGTGCTCAAATGTGAAAAGCTTTCGTCTGCGAGCATGCGCTCGGGAAAAGGACTCAAGCCGAGTTATTCTCATGGACAACCCTCCTCGAGAGCTTTTCGGCGCTCTCTAACTCCAAAGTAATGTCCTTTATGAATGGCCTCCTGTTGCTCGAGACATAACAGGTGGTAAGGCTCCGAGAGATAGCTTTAATGGAGCTGTTGATGGCTCACCGAAAGTAGAGCCCGAAAGTAGAGGCAAGTTCACCCACGGCGCATATCGATGGGGCTGTGGCTTGAGTGCCAGCTTTCGGACACCTTGACACTGTGACACACTAAAAAAAGTCGAGGCGAATTTAAATTACTGCAACAACAACACGAGGACCATGACTGGCTCAGGCCTTGAATTTTGTTTATCGCCCTGATGTGGATTAGCTTCGCTTCTTGGCACTGCTTTTAGGATGGAACAAGCAAGTGACTTTGTCGCTTCTAAGCTTATATTTCGCCTTGTAAAGTATAAAATTAATGGACAATGTGGAGAGAATTAAATAAGAATGTGTAGACCTCCGAGGGGGTTACCATTTCTAGTACACGTTTTCTGTAAATAAACTAATTAAAGTATGAATTGCAAGAAGTTACTGTCCTTAAAAAAATATGCAGACTTTAGGTAACACGAAAAATAGTCAAGTAATGATATTTTTGTCTAGAATATTATTTATTATTTTTGGGTAGTTTTGTCTTTTGAAATATATTACATTTTCTATTTACATAATTTTTAATATCAGAACCAATTAAAAATTTTAGATAATTGTCAAAAATAATGTTCTTCAACTTCATAGTTATTGATGTTGAATATCGCTTAAAATCTTTAACGATTTAATAACTTATAATCTAAATAAAAAATCATGTACAAAAATGATGATTTTTTCAACTATTGCGTAATTTATTAGTTTACTATTCAACTCAGAGGGGAGAACATTTCACCTTTAAAAGTTATCTTCACAAGTTTAAATCGATAATTAAACTGGAAAGTTATTCTTCTCCCATGGGAACTGGTTATCCGACCAACTTTGTCCACTTTTCAAATTCAGAATCATAATTTAATAAGTGTTCGAGCTGGCTCTGGAGGAGGAGCAGCTCTGCTGATGCCCCTTGGTGGCTGCTTAATTAGCCGTGGGTTCGTATTTTTCCAGCTGGCTTGAGCACTCTAATTGAGTCTTTTAAATGGTTGTTCAGGTGGGTGGCAAAGTCAGTCTGTTTTCTAATTAAAATTAAAACGATACCTTTACTACTAAAGTTCCAGGAATTCTTGAGTACAAATTCACTAGAATTGTGTTGTTAACTTTATTATTTATTTTATTTCGTGCACGATAGGGGTATGTTTTTATTAAGTGTGTATCCACTGTGCTTAAATAATAATAATTTTACAAAAAGTTTTTCTTTAATAATAGACTATATCCAATCAATTTCATTATTTCAACATTATTTCATTTTTATTAGGCGATGATAACAGTGTTTGGCATGTGAAATGCGGTATGGTGTACAAAAATAACGTTTTTTTTTTATAGTACAAAAAAATTTAAAAGCTTTTTAATGATATTTTGCAGGTATGAACTGAAGAGTTTCTTGTGGCTCACATATTTTAAACAAACCTGCATAATAAAAATTTTCCAATGCCTAATAATTTAAAATAAAACAAGAAAGGAAAGCTAACTTCGGGCGGAGCCGAAGTTGATATACCCTTGCAGAATATTCTGTAAATTGGCCGATTGGCCAAATATAAAACCCCTAAAATATCCCAACTTCCTAAGTTTAAAAACACCAAAGTTATGGCATTTCCGATCTTTCAGTTATATGGCAGCTATAGGATATAGTCGGCCGATCCTTATGAAATTTTGTCGAATTGATTGGCCAAAAATAAAACCTTTAGAAAATCCCAACTTCCTAACTTTACAAACACCAAAGTTATGGCATTTCCGATCAATCGGTTTTATGGCGGCTATAGGATAAGTCGGCCGATTCCGGCCGTGCAAAGGAACGAAGGGTGTGTGCAAAGTTTTAATTAGATATCTTTCAAACTGAGAGACTAGTTCGCGTAGAAACAGACAGACGGACAGACAGACGGACAGACAGACAGACGGACATGCTTATATCAACTCAGGAGGTGATCCTGATCAAGAATATATAAATTTTATAGGGTCGGAGATGTCTCCTATTCTGCGTTGCACACTTTTGACCAAAATTATAATACCCTCTGCAAGGGTATAAAAAACTGAAAAGAATCATAAGAGGTGGAATCTGGGTTGAAATTGTTTTAATGTGGTGGAGCATGAGATTCATGGTTCTGAAGATTGTCAGCAGATTGAGGTTGAATTTGTTGTTTAGCATCTTTCTTGTTTTCGTTCCTGTTCTGTTGATTAAAATTTGTTTGATTTTGATTGGGACTCTGGCCATTTTTACGATATAGTTGATTTTGTGGTTTCTGCAAATTCTGCTTGGGTTCATAATTTTTTGGCCAAGCTCCTTGACCGGCAAATGCCTGACTCGGGTAATGCGAAATTCCGAGCTGGTGCATTGGCGGTGGTGCTCGGAATCCATTAAATATAGGTTGCCGGAATTGGTTATGATGTTGATTAGGCGGAAAACGAGGACCATTTCTAAGATTTCCATGATTTAGCATTGTTCCGCGCGGGTTATCGACAGGTGCTCGATAATTAAACTTATACGGTTGCGGTGGATTCATCGCGTGGAAGTTAAGTGACGGATTTTTGGAGTTCGGCTGATTCTTCATGTTGATCGGTGGTCCGCATGTTAAGTTGGCAAATGCATTCTCAACCTGCTGCATTTGAGGTGTTTGAAGAGGGTTCTTTGAGACTTCTTTACGCTGCCAGTGGTCATATAGGTGAGCTTTCAGATCCCGCAGTGAATCGCAGACAAATTCGCACTGGTTACAAATCAGCGGCTTGGATAAAAGTTTGTCTACCAGCGATTTCGGCAGTCGCGCGAAGCAATTCTCCTTCTCCAGCTGATCGTACAGTTCTAGAAAGACAAGAAAATCGTAAGGGAAAATACCCTAATTTGAAGTTTTTTGAAAAAACGTACTTTCGTACGGAACAAATAGTTCGGTGTTGTGGGAGTTCCAATGTTTTTTGGTCTTCAGGCTTGGTGATACAAAATCCGTTGAAATAACATGCAAGTGGAGCCTGTGCAAGCTCGGCTCCGCATGGAATCCCACCTGGAAGTCCTCCCACCGCACTCCTTTTATCTCCACAGCGTTCCGGGCCAGGCGGTTAAAGCTCCTGTAAAAGCGGCAAGTGACTTCTGTCCAACTAAAGATCAAAACAAATTAATAGAATGGGTATTATTGTAAGGTTTCTCATTGCTGCTCACCTGAAAGATGCTGGGAATATCGGCTAATGGCAGCACCAGGTAATGATGCATCGCCTTAGGAAATTTGTCCGATATAACAACACCAAGTTCGGATGAAGCTATCAAGTATTCCTGCTTTACCATGTCTCTAATTAATCCATTTTGCCAAGACATGACTAATGTTGCTCTTTGATTAAATTACTGTAAAAAAAACTTTAATTGTTATGCGGATAGTTTTGACAGCCAAAGTGTTTGGAACATGGTTATTTCCGAGGCTTATAATGCAAAAAATAAACATTGAAACCAAAAACAAAAATATTATCATTCTATATTTGGGATGAAAAAGTTGAAAAACCCTACTACAGGTGGAACTGTTTTGAAATATTTATTTATTCATCAAAGTTTTTCAAATCTCGATCGGAATTGTTTAAAGCTTACATTTTATAGACAGTGATTAAATTCGAAATAATAATGTTCAGTTTCTTTAAGATGTTCGTTCATTTCTTTTTGGTTGCATAGTTTTTAAGATAACAGTAATTTTTTAATTGTAACATTTGGGTCACTGTAACATACATATGTTTTTTAGTATAATAACAGTTGTAATAGCTGTAATGATTTTCTTATTAAACTGAAAAAAATGATCGCAAATTTTTAATTGGTCGGCTTGATCTGATCAAAAATATGGTAAAAAAATCAATCCATTACAAATAGTTTAAATACGATAAATGATTCTAAGAGGTGCCAGTTGGTTTAAGATTGTTTGGAGGTGGTGGGGCCTGAGTTCCCGAATTCGGATTGCCAGCAGATGGCTGTGGATTTTGTTGGTTTGCTGGTTTTTTGTTCTTATTTTGGTTTTGTTGATTAGGATATGGACGATTCTGTTGATTGGGTTTCTGCCGATTTTGATGATTTGTGTTTTGATAATTCACTTGATTTGGAGGTTGGGATTGTTTAGGTTTTTGTGGAATGTTATTTTGTTGAGTTTGTTGATAGGAATTCTGCGGATTTTGTTGATTTGAATTTGGGCGATTTTGTTGATTAGCGTTCTGATTCGGCTGCTGAGGATTGGTGTTCTGCTGAAATTGTTGGTTTGGTTTCTGTTGTTTATTGTACAATACACTTGTTGGGATCCATATCGGTCTAAGTCCATTTTGTTGATAACTTGGGCCGGCTAGTTGGACGACAAATGCCTGATTTGGATATTGTAGTGGGACCTGCTGATTCACAGGAGGCGGTGTTCGGAATCTATTGGGTACAGGATGCCTGAGATTGTTCAGATGTTGATTAGGTGGAAAGCGAGGACCATTCCAAGAAGCCCTAGGTCCTTGATGTTGTATGGGTCCGCGTGGTATATAACCCGGTGGACGAGTGTTAAACTTATTCCCTTGCGGCGGATTCATCGATTGGATGTTGAGCGGAGGAGTGTTTCGGAAAGGATTGTTGGGATTCGGCTGATTCATCATATTAACTGGGGGTCCGTTTATGTAGTTGCTATATCCATTATCGGCCTGCTGCTGACCCTGCTGTTGTTGTGGTGTTTGGAAGGGATTTCTTGAGGTCTGATTTGGGAACTGGGTATCTTCTGCTAGTGGCTGAGTTTGGGACAAAGACTCTGCAGGCCCAACTGGCTTTAGCTCCGTATCTAGCTTCGCCTCATTCATCATTTGAATTATTTTATCCGTTTTTTTCTTCTGCTCACGCTCGCCTTCTCTACGCTGCCAGTGTTGATACAGGTGCGCCTTTAGATCCAGCATCAATTCGGTCACAAAATCGCACTGGTTGCAACGTAGGGGCTTTTGAAGCTGCAGCTCATTGTACTTCTCATCGGAAATTGGTTCAATAGAGCCCTGCAGGCTGAGCATCATGTGCACCATTTGAAATGGCATAAAGAGTTCCGTATTGAAGCCATTCCAGTGGCGCGGACGTTTCATGGCCATGGAGTAAAAGTCGTCAGATATCACATGAAGATTGAGCCGGTTCCAGAAGGTGTGCACCTTAAAACCTATGCGAAAGTTACGCGACTCTAGGTGCTCCTGCTTCTCGATTATTTGATTGGCCAGTTCCATCATGTGATCCAACAAAGGCAAATGATCTCCGTTCAACTGTTGAGATCGAACCGTTAATGACGAAAACCGAAACATTCTGTTATAGACCCACCTTAGTTATTTCCCCCAATTCTTCCTTGGCCACCACACGAAAGTGATATTGCGACTTGGGAAAATCCGCTTTAATTACCACCGCCCGATCAGTTTCGATGAGGAAATTTCTTTTATCGTTAAGCTTGCGCTTCAACTCATCCCGAAAATACGCCTTCTGATCCACCTCCATTTTAATGGTTTCGCCTTATCAACAATCGTGGAAATCACCGAAATTGAATCAAAAAGTTCTGAGTCACCTGTCAAGAATCAGCCGGGAATGCTGGCAACTTGGAACAGATTCTCAGTTGTCTATTCCCGGTTCTCTAAAGGGAAGAACTGGTTCTCTAGTGGGAACTGGTGGTTCGTTTGCGAATCGTATCTGGGAGGTGCCCCACCAGATGCTCCTTAAGTGTTGGCAAATTTTTTGCCACAAAATCGCACTGGTTACAAATCAGCGGCTTGGCCAGCAGTTCGTCTTTCAGTGATTTCGGCAGTCTCGAAATATTGTTCTCCTTCTCCAGCTGTTCGTAAAGTTCTAAAAGAAATATGATTGACCCATAAGCGAAAAAAATATTTAACAGGGAAAAAATACGGAAAAAGAATACTAAAGAATATAACGATCAGATTAAATTTTGGGTAATCAGGAAATTCCCATAAAAAACAATCGATTAAAAAAATATTTAAAAGCTTTTTGAAATAATATATTTGTATATTATAGAAAGCTGCGTTTTAGCCATTTTGAAGGTAAAAGTTACAATAAGGGCGTTTATGTTAATCGAACACATATTTGTACGATTACAATCAATATTTGCATATTCGCTAACAATAATATTTTTAATCCAAATAATCAGAATATCAACATAGTTAAAAATAAATCCATGTCTGTGACCAAACTTTTGAGTTTACTTTAAGTCGCGAAGAATTTGTCCGTTTTTTATCCTTATACCTTTATAATTTTAGCTAAAAGTTTGCAACTTAGTAAGCATAAAGCGGATGATACTCATATTTTTTACAGCTAGCCGAAGTTTTTTTCCTTTCGTATTTTTAAATTTAATTGTAATTTCGATTGCATTTAAAACAGGTTTAGTAATAACCTGCCTAAAAAACTAGGATCTGAATATTATTAAAAAATAATTTTAAAACAATGTTTTTGCCGCCTATGATAGCGCTTTGGCAATATAAAATGTGTTCAAGAGAGCGGAAAATCTTACTTTTGTAGGGCACAAATAAGTCGGTGTTGAAGGAGTTCCAATGTTTTTTGTTCTTTAGACTCGGTGATACGAAATCCTTGGATATTACATGCAAATGGAGCCTTTGCATACTCGGTTCCGCATGAAATCCCACCTGGAAATCCTCCCAGCGCACTCCTTTCACCTCTACAACGTTTCTGGCCAAAAGATGAAGCTCCTCCAAGAGCGAAAGATGGCTCCTATTCAACTGACATTTTCAAATATATACATATGTATGTAATGTATAGGGGTTCTTTTGGAGATACGTTTTGTTTCTTACCTGAAAGATGCTAGGAATATCGGCTAATGGAAGCACCAGGTAGTGATGCAGCGACTTGGGAAACTTGTCTGCTATAACAACGGCTAGTTCTGATGAAATAATCAAGTTTTCAGGTTTTAAAATTTCCTTGACTAATCCATTTTGCCAAGACATAACAAAAGTTTCGTTTTTGGATTAAAGTTGCAGCAAATGGTTCTTTGGAAATTAAGTCTATTTTTCCCAAAGTGCTTTTAAAATTTTAAGGCTTAGTCGCTTATTCGACGGCACTAGATATAGTAAAACGTAAAATAAAAACAAATACGTAAACAGCTGTTGAACTAGTTATGGCTAGTGTTGGAAAACACGAAAACCCGGCTAGTGATGAAAGTTTCCTGGCTGTGTTTTGATTTGGAAGTCATTGATAAATTTTGTTGGTGTCTTTAAAGGACTTTCAATTATTGTAAATTTATTAAAGCCTTAAACTGCCTGTTTCATTTACTTGCACAATTTGTAGAATTCATTATTTCAATAAATACATATTTTGTACTGTTTGCGATTTGTATTAAATATGTTTTGATTTTTAATGTAACATTTTGACGAATTTATCCTTAAATAAATCTATAAAAACGAATATAAAAAGAATGAATGCAAAAACAAAATAAAATAATCAAGGGTACAATGTTTTTATTTTCTATATTTGGTTAACGTCACCCACTGTAACATCAACGATAGTTGTTGGTATTAGACCCCTTTCGCTAGTGTTTTTTGCCGATCCTTCTGCGGTCACACTGTTGTTTACCTCGACGCATGCCGAATAAATAGAATAGTAAAATTACGTGATAATTGTGCTAGAAAGCTGACTAAAATCGCTCCCACGATGGAAGCCATGCCCGTGGTGGCGCCCCAGACACGCCCCCGTCACATGGCGGAGCCGCTGCACATCCAGCGGTTAGAGGCGGCCCTCAACATGCGACCCTTCATGGACATGGCCAAAAGAGCCCTGCGGAAACCGCTGAGTAGCAACGAGGAAAGTGACGAGGAGCAGGTGGTCAGGAGGGATCAGGAAGCACTGGACTCCGATGATTCCTCTACCGTAGGCGTCGTAAAGACGAGGCAATCCAACAAGCGGAAGCATCGTCTGCTGGGTAGCAAGGAGGGTGAGTTGGAATCCGAAGTATGGAAATAAAAAATTGTGGCTAAAGTTCCCTATTTCCAGAGCGACAAAGTGTTAAGGCGCAACTATACAACTTCAACGATCTAACCAGCGATCGGGAGTGGCTCTACGATCTCCTCTTGAGCGATACGGAAAGCGACGACCCCACCATCACTGAGGATGAGTATGTGAATCAGCTGCTAAGGGAGCATATCCGGGAGCAGCGCCAGCGGAAGAACTACTACAAAAAGGCCACAGTGAGTAGTGTAGAACCATGGACACTTCGGTTTTTAGTTACAATTTGAACCGATTTTAGAGTCAAATTGTCAGGATTCATCTTTTAATTTCTTGATTGGCAGTATTAGGCAAAACATTCTAAATGTTATTTTCAAACAAACCTAAGCTAAGAATAGTTGTTAAATATAAAAGTACATTGGACTTTTAAAATTCGAACTCTTTGTATAATTAATTAAAAGTCCAACATACAAAAGTAATTAACATTTTGAAGGTTTATTTCAATGCATTAAGAATCATAAGAAGAATTATCCAAATTTTAATGAATTCGTTGACTATAGCTTATATAAAATAGTGAGTAGTAATTAAGTAATAATTATTTACTGTAATAAAAGTAAACCGATTTTTTAAATTATATTTTTAGATGCATTTATTATGCAAATATCAAAAGGACACCAAATCTTATTAGTTAATATAAAATACTTTTTTTTTATTTAACTTAAAATTTAAAAAAACCATTATTGCTTAATGAAAGTATTGAAAGATTTTTTTCTTTCAAATTTTACAACTTAATTTTTAATGTAATTATCTGCTTATTCCTCTCCAGAATGCCCAATATGCATACTATAGCAGCGGCTTGCTTTCCAACCACGACATTTTCGCTGAGCGCCAACAGGCCACCGTAGGCGTGCGCAAGCGGCGTCGCCGCACTAAACAAGAAATCCTTATGGCCCGTTTGGCCGAAGCTCAAGCTGGACCAAAGCCACCCAAACAACGAAGAAGGGGTCGCAAGAAGAGAGATATTATGGGATCACCAGAATCTGGGGAAGTACATCCGTCGGAGCTTGGTAAATACTCGTTTGGCGACACACTTCCCACAAACGATGACGACGACGAGGATGGTGGCGAGGTAGATTACAAAAGGGAACTGGCCAGCTTGGCTCTGGATTATCCGGAGGAAGAAGAAATTGAGGAGGAGGTGGATGTGGTGGGTGGCGTCGAGGGTCAAGTGACTAAAGTTCGACGAAAGCGAAAGAACCCAGCTGCCCTGGCCGCTCGCCGACGTCGCATCTGGCAGATTATGTCCAAGAAGGAATCCGGCAGACTGCAACGCATCAAGAGTAATAATCACAAGGAGATGCTTGCCAATTGCAAGCGGGTGGCTGGAATGTGCGCTAAAGTGGTGCGCCAGCGTGCTATCAACTCCCAAAGGATCATGAAAGAAACGGTGTGGCGAGC
Source organism: Drosophila kurseongensis (assembly GCA_018153305.1). NCBI lineage: Eukaryota > Metazoa > Arthropoda > Insecta > Diptera > Drosophilidae > Drosophila > Drosophila kurseongensis. The sequence continues at coordinate 1,500,083 of JAECXX010000149.1, forward strand.
CAAGCGACTCACCAGGGAGATGCTCGCCTATTGGAAACGGTACGAGCGCGTGGAGCGGGATCAGCGGCGCAAGCAAGAACGCGAGGCGGAGGAGCAGCGGAAACAGGACGTGGAGCTGATCGAAGTGAAGCGTCAGCAGCGAAAGCTCAACTTCTTGATAACCCAAACTGAGCTGTATGCCCACTTTATGTCAAAGAAACTGGGACAGGGCAGTGAAGAGGATCAGTTGCGCATTCTCAGCCAGCTGGATGAGGAAACCAATGCCAGGTTGGCAGTTCAAGATGACTATGATCCAGGTGAGATGAAGCTGTTGGCTCAGGAGAATGCTGAAGCTGCCATGCAAAGGGATTTGGACAAAACCAGGGCATTTGATGTGTTTGTAAAGAAGGAGGAGAAAGAGGAGGAGGAACAGGAAGAGAAGGAGGATGTCAAACCCGAACCACGCCCTGAAATGAAGGACCTACCCCAACCCAAGATGTTCAAAGGAACCCTAAAGGGCTACCAAATCAAGGGCATGACTTGGCTAGCAAACATTTACGATCAAGGAATCAGCGGCATTTTGGCAGACGAAATGGGTTTGGGGAAGACAGTCCAATCTATAGCTTTTCTTTGCCATGTCGCCGAGCACTATGGTGTGTGGGGACCCTTTTTGATAATCTCACCCGCATCCACGCTTCACAATTGGCAGCAGGAAATGTCCAGATTTGTGCCCGATTTTAAGGTAGTACCATATTGGGGTTCCCCTGGAGAGCGAAAGATTTTACGCCAGTTTTGGGACCAGAAACACCTGCACACTCGCGATGCCAGCTTTCATGTGGTGATCACATCCTACCAGCTGGTGGTCAGCGACTACAAGTATTTTAACCGCATTAAGTGGCAGTACATGGTGTTGGACGAGGCGCAGGCTATCAAGAGCGCCGCTTCTCAACGCTGGAAATTACTACTGGGCTTTAGCTGTCGGAATCGATTGCTTCTCAGTGGCACACCCATCCAGAACAGCATGGCAGAGCTATGGGCCTTGCTGCATTTTATTATGCCGACACTGTTTGATTCCCATGACGAGTTTAACGAGTGGTTCTCCAAGGATATTGAATCGCATGCTGAAAATAAAACGGGCATTGATGAGAAACAAATCTCCAGACTACACATGATCCTAAAACCGTTTATGTTGCGACGGATAAAGAAGGATGTTGAGAACGAGCTGTCGGATAAGATCGAGATCATGGTCTACTGTCCTCTTACCATTCGCCAGAAGTTGCTTTACAGGGCGCTTAAGCAAAAAATTCGAATTGAAGATCTTTTGCACCTGGCCAGTGGATCCACTACTACTTCGTCGTCCTCTTCGGCTTCAAATCTAATGAACCTGGTCATGCAGTTCCGCAAGGTGTGCAATCATCCTGAGCTCTTTGAACGGAGGGACGCTAAGAGTCCGTTCTTCATGCGTTGTGCGGAGTATACGATTCCCAGATTGGTTCACGAGGATGGACTTATCAACAGACTGCTGCCCAGTCGAAAGCATTTGCTCTATAATCGGTGGGTTGGTTTGTTTTGAACTATATTAATTGTTTTAATATTTTGCATTTAATTCTTTCAGTTTTAATATTTTTAAATCGGAGTATATGCAAAAATCACTATTTGAGGATGTGAGCGTGAATAGTTGCTTTGGATTTACCCGCTTGTGCAATTTATCAGTGGGAGATATGGTGGATGTGACACTCAATGGACTGATTACTTTGTAAGTATTGGGAATGCCAAATATGTGTTCGGTATTTTTGTTACACGACGTTCGATCTGACTGCCGTAAAGTGACTCATTTATTAATGAAAAACACAACCCCTTCTCGTCCACAGTCTTTTGCATTATCGTAGAGTATTGGAGAAATACCCACTGCTGGCCTACCGCTGCTTCTGGTGGAGAAAACATCTTGCTAGTAGCTATCAACTATTGGAGCCTATGCTAGAAAACAAATTGGTGCTGGACTACATGCCTTCGGACAGTGTACTTAAGAACTTCATTTTTACAGCTATGGTATACAAAATTAACATATTTAATTTTGTACACCGATATATACAATTTTACCTTTTACAGACTACCAATGAGAGCAGCGTTTACGCGTTTGGCGACTACTTTACATACAACATGCAGGAGACCATCGAACATCGTGTTATTCGCTCCAAGGTACTCAAGGAAAAGACCTCCCTGATCGAGGAGATGGCAGATGAGTCTAAGCAGGGACTGGAGATGGAGTCTGTGGAAGTGCAAACCAAATCAAATGCCAAGAACGATGTGAAGGTGACCACACTTATGCTGCTACCCGAGTTTCCGCATCGCCCTCGAAAACCCAGAAGCTACCAATGCGAACCGCTCTCCATGCCACGACTTCTTTATGATTTAGGCCAGAAAGTCCAGGCGGTGGATAGAAATTTATAGTAAGTCGATTGTATTTTTATTTTTATTTCGATTTAATTTTGATTTTCCACTCCCAAACTACATTTTAGCTGTGACAGTCGCACTGCCGCCTGGACGCAGATTCGTCACGAGCAGTGCGAGAACAGCCAGGGCAGGGAGCTCGTCTCGAGCGGATTGACCCTTTGCAAACCTAGAAGAGGATGGTCCTCGATCGTGGTGCCTGACAAGGAGACGCTAATCACCGACGCAGGCAAACTATTTGTTTTAGACACCCTGCTTACTCGACTTAAGGCGAATGGGCATCGAGTGCTCATCTACTCGCAGATGACAAAAATGATTGACCTTCTGGAGGTGAGTTTACTTGACAATATATCAAATTGTATCCATAAATAAATTTCGTATTTTCCTCAGGAGTACATGTGGCACCGCAAGCATCGTTATATGAGATTGGATGGCTCAAGCAAGATCTCCGCTCGTCGCGACATGGTTGCCGACTTCCAAACCCGAGCTGATATTTTTGTATTCCTGCTGTCTACAAGAGCTGGAGGTCTGGGTATTAATTTAACAGCCGCTGATACGGTAAGTTCATACATTAAATTATTTATGTTACTACTTTCTTTAATTTTTGCTATTAAATAATTGTTTGTTTACCAAATAACACACTTTTGGCAAAGTTATAAGAAACTACGCGATTCGGGCGATTGAGAGTTAGTTTTTTATGAACTGTTGGCTTGCGTTTTAAAAGAGAGATTTGTTTTTTTTTTGCAATTCGGCTGAAAGATGTTTCCATGATTCAAAAATCTTGCAATCGTTTTCTCTCCGAAAATTTATTCACACATTTAAATGAAAAGGATCACCCTGGTCCATTCCATTTAAAATAATTTTTCTGTGGTCCAAATTTTAAGTTTTTTTTTAAATGTCTCACAATCGAGGTCAAGACCCCATGGACAGGTCGATAGTCAATAAACTTCCCAAGCTAAAGTCTAGCGTCAATCCCTACCTACCAAAGCCAATGTTAACGCGCAGCAATTCCCCACAACTGGAGAGCGACAAGCGCAATGGACTGGATGCGCAGCTGCCAGAGGAAACAGTTCCTATAATTGCAAAGCGGGTGCGATGGGCTCCAATCTATGGAAACAGGAGCTCGAGTAAGACCTCCACTTACATCACTTCTATGAGCAACAAACATATCCGATTCGATCAGGATACTCCAGATGAGGATAGAATGGCCAACGAACTCCGATTAGCCGTACATCGCGGTGGTGGTTCCATCGATCCCGAGAAGAATTACGAGCTGCGTGCTCGACTGTCGCCCCTGCAGCTGCCCTACAGTCGTGTACAGCGGATTCTAAAGGAGTGCGAGTTGAATGAGCGGAATCATAACACCTTCAGTCTGCCCATGGACTTTGGTCGCCAACTGGTTGCCATGGTTTGCAAGGTCAGGACGGATAATCTCAGCGATCTGAAGATGCGTCTGGCACCCTTACTGAGGCAAAGCAAAGCCCGCTTCTTCAATCGACATTTATTTAACGAAACTGGTTTGATTGAGGCTACTTTGCCCAGCAAATCACCATTAAGTTTTGAGGATCTTAATCAAACATTAAGAACAGATTCAGTGTGGTGCAAGGTCACCGAAAGCGCCATCACGGATCTAGAAAAAAACTCCGTTTTGTTTAAATGTCGGCCGCAGGAGCTGCGGGAGGTTACTGACAAATTACGGCAGTGCAGCTATAAAATTACGCACACCGAAGTGGGACACTGCCCCAAAAAACCGCTGGTGGATTTAACCGAGCGGCAAATGAAGCGTTACAAGGAATTTCGCAAAAAAATTCTACAGGACGAAGACGTTGTAAAAATCTATGACAATGTGCGTGCCCTGTAGTTCATATAATCTTATTTATTGAAAATGCCATGGGGTCGCTAAAAATTAATAAAAGTAAAAGCCAAATTTTTGGTTCGTAATGCCGTAAATAAAATTCTAATGGATCTGAAGCATTATTTGTCACTTCAAAAATTTTATTAAATACTAGCAAGGTAGCCCGCAGCTTCGCCTGCGGAAATTAAGATTAGCAATTTCCTAACTATATCGCTTAAAACTATACTTTTGATTAACTTTTTTATTTGCTACTTTATTTAAACTAAAACCATTCCACATTTCGACACCACCATAGAGATAGAGGTTTTTGGTTGTTTTTTTTTTTGGTTTCCCCATGAGGCCTATTCCACAGTGCATTTTAATTAGCAAGGTTTAACATTTTTGCAAGACTTCTCTATAAACGATATTTTTTGATTTTCCTTCTGGCGCTAAAATAATTAAAGACTCAGAGGAGCTAACTCTTGAACAGGCCACATAAAACTGACCATGAGAGAAGCAATCGTCCCTTAAATCTAGTCCAGCTAGTTTTAAGGTCTGACCTTTGCGATTTATTTATCGTTATTGCAAAGCAAACTTTTACAGGGAACTGAAGTCTTTTAAACTGAAACGGTAGATTTGATGGTATTAGGGGTATTCGTGGTATAAAAACAATTTCTCCTTTGGCGCAGCCAGTAAAAACCACAGCTTCGATTAAATTGTTATGAAGAGCTTTTACTTGCAATCTTGTACCGTTACATAGTTTTGGAGGTCTTAAATTTCTCAACAGCATAATTGGTGCACCAATCTTAAGCTTTAGAATGTGTAAGGGAAGTCCAGGTGGATTTTGTTGGTTGAGAAATTCAACCGGAAAATGAACTGCTTCATCAACTTCAGTGACTGAATCAATAGACTTATACGTAACTTCAATACCATCAAATGATTTTAACAGTATGTTATTTATTACCACAGCTCTATCATTTCTAGCAGTTAATATTGCTCTCTCCGAAAACCAATCTAATGATTTGGTTGAGATTTTTGAAATTTCCGGAAATATATTTGATGTGAGCTCCTCAAGGGAAGTTACAACAGTTCCTAAACCTGAAGGAATAATTATTTTTCCTTCGACAGTTGGAAAAAGACCGTCTCCAATTCTCAATAATGTATGTGCAAAAATTCCAGCAGTTGTATCGCCTTTTAAATGCACACGCATGTTTTTTGTTAGGCACAATTTTTGAATAGTAGGCCAAAGAAATGATGATTTTAAGCCGGCTTGTATTTCATCTGCCCTTGTTCCTCGAGGAACTACAGGAAGCGTTTGACGAAAATCTCCAGATAATAAAACCGTCATACCTCCCATTAGAAAATCATTACCACGAATATCTTTCAACATTCTATCCAACGCTTCAAAAGCACTCTTATGAGCCATTGTGCATTCATCCCAAACAATAAGTCTACATTCTTGAAAAACCAATGCCATATTACACCGTTTAGATATTGAGCAACATGGTGTTTCTACATTTATTAAATCCAATGGGAGTTTAAACACAGAGTGGGCTGTGCGTCCCCCATTTAACAGCGTAGCAGCTATACCTGAAGAAGCAACAGCCAATGCTACATTATTATTATGTCGTAATTTTGCTAACAACAAATTCAATAAAAATGTCTTGCCTGTGCCACCGGGGGCATCCAAAAAAAATATTTCACCGTTTTCATTTTGAACACTTTGTAATATTTTTTGAAATGCCATTCTTTGCTCATCGTTAAGGGAATTTTCGTCTTTACTTAATTCGAATTCATTAATATTGTAATTTATTTCGTTTAAATATTCCCTATTTTGAAGTGGTCTACTAACTCTAATCGGTTCGGGCAAACCATAGTCTAATAGACACGTACCTCCAATGGACAGTGTTATATCTTCGATTAAAATAAGACATTTATTAAACACTCTATCCAGTAAATCTTGATTGACTTCTGCCACTATTAGAGAAAACTCGTACAAAATGTCTTCTGAAAAGCTTTCTTTATACATTTCCCAAAGATGTGCGGCATCAGCCATTTGACAATTTACTAACATCACCGCAAATAAATCACGTAATTGAATTGGCGATTTACATAAAGCTGCTTCCTTTAGGGTATATTCCCAGTGTGTGTCATCTTCTAGTAAGCCCAAAGCCTTACATGCCAATTGAAATGTAGCATACGTAATGTTATTAACTGTTTTAAGAAATAAGAATGAGGTTGGTCCCCGCACTTCATGAAGAAGTAGTCTTAGGTAATAGCATTCACTATTTTTAGGGTGTATGGTATACACTCGACCTAAAACATCATCTATTCTAATTCCAGGAAAACCAGGTACAATATTACCTCTCTTTCTCCTTTGGAACTTTTTATTGTTCCACGTGAAATAGGAAGGTACTTCAACATAAAGAAGGGTCCTTGCAAATGAATCCGTTTTACAAAGTTCGAAAAACCCAGTCAGTGTCGTTATTGAAGCGTTGGTTAACTGGTTAACTAATTGATTTTGATTATTAGGATCAAAATATATCCGTTGACCATTTTCCAAATGCACGGCCAAATGTACAATTGCCGGATACCTTTCATGTATGGGGAATGCAAGAATTCTCCACACTGCTTCAGAACTACTGATATATCGACCGCTTTGATATAGTTGAACCTCATTAGTAGGGCTTTCCACAGTAAATGTAGCTTGATCACTGCCCTTATTGATGTATTTGCAAACGTATTTAATGGATTTAATTGAACTACAGAGCTCTACATTAATATGAGCCTCAAAGGTCCGCAGGAGAACACAATTATAGGGCACTACCCACCTATTGTCAATTATGTTTCCATTAATTTCCATGGTGAAGCCACCATCTTCAGGGTGCTCTTCGCCTATATTTAGGGTAACCATCTTTTCCAGTAACAGTTTCATTAAGCAACGATCGCGGAAACTTTTTGGAACAATTACCCTCGTTCATACAGGGCGATTTTAGGTTTAAGCGGCCACATGGTCCATGAATCATATTAGCCTTAACAATCTCATATAGGAGAGGATCCTTTTCAGAATCTGGAATTTCTGCACATATAATTGAATCAATTTGTTGAGGCGTGATCACGTTTCTGCCACTCTATCGTATACATAAAGCATTGCACTTCCCCAAACAAACTATGACTATTAATTAAAGACATTATAGCTTTGACCTTTAAATGAAAGACTCGAGCAATGATATCATGCCGATCGTGAGGCTTCTGCCCTAAAAATAGTGCACTTTTAATTTCTTTCCATTTAGGATTACAGGTAAATGTAATAAAAAGATCAGGACGACCATAATAACGAACATATGTCATGGCATCTTGAGTTTTTTCGTGCATGTACCGTGGCGAGCCAGTAAAGGATGAAGGTAAAATTACCATCTGTCCAAACTGTGCTAAATCTACATCATTCCTACCTATAGCATCTTGAAGATGTATGTAGCTTTCTGCTCTCAGCTTTTTTTGATTTAGCCGAATAAAATTAAGCCTTTCTGTTTCTATTTTAGCATACATATCAACCAAAAATTGACTAAAGAGAGCTCTAAAATAGTGCAGGTGATTCCATACATTTTCTCTAAGCATTATTCGGAAACTGTAAAAATCTAACGCTGAGACTGTTTTCTTAACGTTTTTTTTTGAAACGGGGTCAATTTTGGGTATATCTATAGTGTAACCATCTTCTCCATGACAAAAAATTAATGGATATTGTAGGGCGTCATAAGATCGGTGAAGTTCACTGATTCTTTTTAACTGATTATTATAACCCTCAATAATAATGTCCCTTTTTTTAAATTGTTGGTCAACTAATACCAAAGCGACCTCATTTGCTTGGGGTGCGTTATAACGACCTCTATGAGCCCTAACAGGCTTTTTATTGGCGTGAATAACCATTTTAAATTGGCTACAATTCTTCGGAACTCTTTTAAGAGCAGTTTTAAAATCCTTAACATATGGATTACTTTCATGCAGCATCAACTGTAGTGATTTAACTAACGCATTTTTAACTCCAGGACTGTTTTTACACCTGAAACCGGCTTCTACATTGTCCTCACCAATAAAATAAATTTGGAGAAACTGAGCTTCTTCTTTAGAAGCTGGCAAAACGCTACCAACTAAGTGGTAAACTTGCCCCTGTACTTTAAATGTGGGCATATAACCTTCATTAATAACTTTTGTCGCACCAAATGAAGTCATTTGAAAACAATTATTATATTTTCTGGTAAGCCCCATAAAGAAGTATGCAAAAGAAAAGATTATATTAATAATAAAGACAGGTGGGGACGCCGTGAATCAAATTGTTTAAACATTTGCATTTGTTTAAACAATATGAGGCACGTGTAATAAAGAGCGTGAGAATCAATTGGTTTGAATATTTAATGTTCTTTTAATATTATCAATGCGATTTGAATTTTAAATGACAAAAATCGGTTACAAAATGTCTTAAATCTGTTGTGGAAATGTAAATTAAATATTCTTTTAGCAAAAGGATATCAGTATTATCTTGATTTTTTGGATATACATATTTCGTGCGTGTGTGTGTACATAGCAGAGCGAATCATTGTTTATTTTTGTTTTTTACAAATCCAAAGTTTGTAGATAACTCAACATTAGAAAACAAATGAAAAAATTTGCGATATAATCGATTTTTTAACCGCGCATTTTAAATTTTTTGTGACTGGTATTTTCATTTTTTCCCCTGCGCGGTCAAACTTAAAATGCTACATACACTCATTTACGACTTAATGCAAAGTGCGCCAGCAGAACATACATACAAACATATGTGGAGGCCGTGACGTCACGCATAAGAGAATTGGAAAATATTGGGGACTTGGTTAAGGAGGCTGAATTTCCAAAAAATTTAAATGCAGTTAGTTGCGGCTATGCCATAAGATTATGATCATAATTTTTTTAAGCCATTTTAACAACATTTATAACAGAAAAATGGCAAAAGAAAGAATTAAAAAAAAACGAATCGAATTTTGGGGCACTTTGGGGTCGTTTATTGTTTTAATTTGTACCTCACACACGTCTCCTAATTATTTCTGAATTATGCTGATTTTTCTAGATTTTTATGTCAATCCGCTCTGGTAGGAATTTACCACTGACCCATTTTTTATTCGAAGACTTTTATATAGTAGTTTAGATAAAGACAGGTGGGGGACGCCTGAATCAAATTGTTTAAACATTTGCATTTGTTTAAACAATATGAGGCACGTGTAATAAAGAGGCGTGAGAATCAATTGGTTTGAATATTTAATGTTCTTTTAATATTATCAATGCGATTTGAATTTTAAATGACAAAAATCGGTTACAAAATGTCTTAAATCTGTTGTGGAAATGTAAATTAAATATTCTTTTAGCAAAAGGATATCAGTATTATCTTGATTTTTTGGATATACATATTTCGTGCGTGTGTGTGTACATAGCAGAGCGAATTATTGTTTATTTTTGTTTTTTTACAAATCCAAAGTTTGTAGATAACTCAACATTTGAAAACAAATGAAAAGATTTGCGATATAATCGATTTTTTAACCGCGCATTTTAAATTTTTTTGTGACTGGTATTTTCATTTTTTTCCCCTGCGCGGTCAAACTTAAAATGCTACATACACTCATTTACGACTTAATGCAAAGTGCGCCAGCAGAACATACATACAAACATATGTGCAGGCCGTGACGTCACGCATAAGAGAATTGGAAAATATTGGGGACTTGGTTAAGGAGGCTGAATTTCCAAAAAATTTAAATGCAGTTAGTTGCGGCTATGCCATAAGATTATTATCATAATTTTTTAAGCCATTTTAACAACATTTATAACAGAAAAATGGCAAAAGAAAGAATTAAAAAAAAAACGAATCGAATTTTGGGGCACTTTGGGGTCGTTTATTGTTTTAATTTGTACCTCACACACGTCTCCTAATTATTTCTGAATTATGCTGATTTTTCTAGATTTTTATGTCAATCCGCTCTGGTAGGAATTTACCACTGACCCATTTTTTATTCGAAGACTTTTTTATAGTAATTTAGATAAAGACAGGTGGGGGACGCCGTGAATCAAATTGTTTAAACATTTGCATTTGTTTAAACAATATGAGGCACGTGTAATAAAGAGCGTGAGAATCAATTGGTTTGAATATTTAATGTTCTTTTTAATATTATCAATGCGATTTGAATTTTAAATGACAAAATCGGTTACAAAATGTCTTAAATCTGTTGTGGAAATGTAAATTAAATATTCTTTTAGCAAAAGGATATCAGTATTATCTTGATTTTTTGGATATACATATTTCGTGCGTGTGTGTGTACATAGCAGAGCGAATCATTGTTTATTTTTTGTTTTTTACAAATCCAAAGTTTGTAGATAACTCAACATTTGAAAACAAATGAAAAGATTTGCGATATAATCGATTTTTTAACCGCGCATTTTAAATTTTTTTGTGACTGGTATTTTCATTTTTTCCCTGCGCGGTCAAACTTAAAATGCTACATACACTCATTTACGACTTAATGCAAAGTGCGCCAGCAGAACATACATACAAACATATGTGGAGGCCGTGACGTCACGCATAAGAGAATTGGAAAATATTGCTTGGTTAAGGAGGCTGAATTTCCAAAAATTTAAATGCAGTTAGTTGCGGCTATGCCATAAGATTATGATCATAATTTTTTAAGCCATTTTAACAACATTTATAACAGAAAAATGGCAAAAGAAAGAATTAAAAAAACGAATCGAATTTTGGGGCACTTTGGGGTCGTTTATTGTTTTAATTTGTACCTCACACACGTCTCCTAATTATTTCTGAATTATGCTGATTTTTCTAGATTTTTATGTCAATCCGCTCTGGTAGGAATTTACCACTGACCCATTTTTTTATTCGAAGACTTTTTATATAGTAGTTTAGATGATAACTATGATAGTCATATTCTATGACATATTCTATGACTAAGTACAAATTTTCTTATATGTACCAGTGCTCAATAACAATTCTAAATTAGGTTTAAAGTTAAATCTGAAAAACACACCAAAGATCCTTATGAAATTTGGTATGTCTGATAGATTGACCAAATAAAAAACCAATACAAAATCCCAATTTCCTAACTTTAAAAACACCAATGTTATGGCATTTCCGATCGTTCAGTTAAATGGCAGCTATAGAATATAGTCGTCCGATCCTTATGAAATTTGGTAAGTCAGATTGATTGGCCAAATATAAAACCCATAAAAAATCCCAATATCCTAACTTTAAAAACTCCAAAGTTATGGCAATCCTGATCGTTCAGTTATATTGCAGCTATAGGATATAGTCGACCGATCCATATGAAATTGGGAACGTCGGATTGATTGGCCAAAAATACAACCCATAGAAATTCCCAACTTCCTAACTTTACAAACACGAAAGTTATGGCATTTCCGATCAATCAGTTATATGGCAGCTATAGGATATAGTCGGCCGATCCCGGCCACAGCTCTATCATTTCTAGCAGTTAATATTGCTCTCTCCGAAAACCAATCTAATGATTTGGTTGAGATTTTTGAAATTTCCGGAAATATATTTGATGTGAGCTCCTCAAGGGAAGTTACAACAGTTCCTAAACCTGAAGGAATAATTATTTTTCCTTCGACAGTTGGGAAAAAAGACCGTCTCCAATTCTCAATAATGTATGTGCAAAAATTCCAGCAGTTGTATCGCCTTTTAAATGCACACGCATGTTTTTTGTTAGGCACAATTTTTGAATAGTAGGCCAAAGAAATGATGATTTTAAGCCGGCTTGTATTTCATCTGCCCTTGTTCCTCGAGGAACTACAGGAAGCGTTTGACGAAAATCTCCAGATAATAAAACCGTCATACCTCCCATTAGAAAATCATTACCACGAATATCTTTCAACATTCTATCCAACGCTTCAAAAGCACTCTTATGAGCCATTGTGCATTCATCCCAAACAATAAGTCTACATTCTTGAAAAACCAATGCCATATTACACCGTTTAGATATTGAGCAACATGGTGTTTCTACATTTATTAAATCCAATGGGAGTTTAAACACAGAGTGGGCTGTGCGTCCCCCATTTAACAGCGTAGCAGCTATACCTGAAGAAGCAACAGCCAATGCTACATTATTATTATGTCGTAATTTTGCTAACAACAAATTCAATAAAAATGTCTTGCCTGTGCCACCGGGGCATCAAAAAAAATATTTCACCGTTTTCATTTTGAACACTTTGTAATATTTTTGAAATGCCATTCTTTGCTCATCGTTAAGGGAATTTTCGTCTTTACTTAATTCGAATTCATTAATATTGTAATTTATTTCGTTTAAATATTCCCTATTTTGAAGTGGTCTACTAACTCTAATCGGTTCGGGCAAACCATAGTCTAATAGACACGTACCTCCAATGGACAGTGTTATATCTTCGATTAAAATAAGACATTTATTAAACACTCTATCCAGTAGATCTTGATTGACTTCTGCCACTATTAGAGAAAACTCGTACAAAATGTCTTCTGAAAAGCTTTCTTTATACATTTCCCAAAGATGTGCGGCATCAGCCATTTGACAATTTACTAACATCACCGCAAATAAATCACGTAATTGAATTGGCGATTTACATAAAGCTGCTTCCTTTAGGGTATATTCCCAGTGTGTGTCATCTTCTAGTAAGCCCAAAGCCTTACATGCCAATTGAAATGTAGCATACGTAATGTTATTAACTGTTTTAAGAAATAAGAATGAGGTTGGTCCCCGCACTTCATGAAGAAGTAGTCTTAGGTAATAGCATTCACTATTTTTAGGGTGTATGGTATACACTCGACCTAAAACATCATCTATTCTAATTCCAGGAAAACCAGGTACAATATTACCTCTCTTTCTCCTTTGGAACTTTTTATTGTTCCACGTGAAATAGGAAGGTACTTCAACATAAAGAAGGGTCCTTGCAAATGAATCCGTTTTACAAAGTTCGAAAAACCCAGTCAGTGTCGTTATTGAAGCGTTGGTTAACTGGTTAACTAATTGATTTTGATTATTAGGATCAAAATATATCCGTTGACCATTTTCCAAATGCACGGCCAAATGTACAATTGCCGGATACCTTTCATGTATGGGGAATGCAAGAATTCTCCACACTGCTTCAGAACTACTGATATATCGACCGCTTTGATATAGTTGAACCTCATTAGTAGGGCTTTCCACAGTAAATGTAGCTTGATCACTGCCCTTATTGATGTATTTGCAAACGTATTTAATGGATTTAATTGAACTACAGAGCTCTACATTAATATGAGCCTCAAAGGTCCGCAGGAGAACACAATTATAGGGCACTACCCACCTATTGTCAATTATGTTTCCATTAATTTCCATGGTGAAGCCACCATCTTCAGGTGCTCTTCGCCTATATTTAGGGTAACCATCTTTTCCAGTAACAGTTTCATTAAGCAACGATCGCGGAAACTTTTTGGAACAATTACCCTCGTTCATACAGGGCGATTTTAGGTTTAAGCGGCCACATGGTCCATGAATCATATTAGCCTTAACAATCTCATATAGGAGAGGATCCTTTTCAGAATCTGGAATTTCTGCACATATAATTGAATCAATTTGTTGAGGCGTGATCACGTTTCTGCCACTCTATCGTATACATAAAGCATTGCACTTCCCCAAACAAACTATGACTATTAATTAAAGACATTATAGCTTTGACCTTTAAATGAAAGACTCGAGCAATGATATCATGCCGATCGTGAGGCTTCTGCCCTAAAAATAGTGCACTTTTAATTTCTTTCCATTTAGGATTACAGGTAAATGTAATAAAAAGATCAGGACGACCATAATAACGAACATATGTCATGGCATCTTGAGTTTTTTCGTGCATGTACCGTGGCGAGCCAGTAAAGGATGAAGGTAAAATTACCATCTGTCCAAACTGTGCTAAATCTACATCATTCCTACCTATAGCATCTTGAAGATGTATGTAGCTTTCTGCTCTCAGCTTTTTTTTGATTTAGCCGAATAAAATTAAGCCTTTCTGTTTCTATTTTAGCATACATATCAACCAAAAATTGACTAAAGAGAGCTCTAAAATAGTGCAGGTGATTCCATACATTTTCTCTAAGCATTATTCGGAAACTGTAAAAATCTAACGCTGAGACTGTTTTCTTAACGTTTTTTTTGAAACGGGGTCAATTTTGGGTATATCTATAGTGTAACCATCTTCTCCATGACAAAACATTAATGGATATTGTAGGGCGTCATAAGATCGGTGAAGTTCACTGATTCTTTTTAACTGATTATTATAACCCTCAATAATAATGTCCCTTTTTTCAAATTGTTGGTCAACTAATACCAAAGCGACCTCATTTGCTTGGGGTGCGTTATAACGACCTCTATGAGCCCTAACAGGCTTTTTATTGGCGTGAATAACCATTTTAAATTGGCTACAATTCTTCGGAACTCTTTTAAGAGCAGTTTTAAAATCCTTAACATATGGATTACTTTCATGCAGCATCAACTGTAGTGATTTAACTAACGCATTTTTAACTCCAGGACTGTTTTTACACCTGAAATCGGCTTCTACATTGTCCTCACCAATAAAATAAATTTGGAGAAACTGAGCTTCTTCTTTAGAAGCTGGCAAAACGCTACCAACTAAGTGGTAAACTTGCCCCTGTACTTTAAATGTGGGCATATAACCTTCATTAATAACTTTTGTCGCACCAAATGAAGTCATTTGAAAACAATTATTATATTTTCTGGTAAGCCCCATAAAGAAGTATGCAAAAGAAAAGATTATATTAATAATAAAGACAGGTGGGGGACGCCGTGAATCAAATTGTTTAAACATTTGCATTTGTTTAAACAATATGAGGCACGTGTAATAAAGAGCGTGAGAATCAATTGGTTTGAATATTTAATGTTCTTTTAATATTATCAATGCGATTTGAATTTTAAATGACAAAAATCGGTTACAAAATGTCTTAAATCTGTTGTGGAAATGTAAATTAAATATTCTTTTAGCAAAAGGATATCAGTATTATCTTGATTTTTTGGATATACATATTTCGTGCGTGTGTGTGTACATAGCAGAGCGAATCATTGTTTATTTTTGTTTTTTACAAATCCAAAGTTTGTAGATAACTCAACATTAGAAAACAAATGAAAAAATTTGCGATATAATCGATTTTTAACCGCGCATTTTAAATTTTTTGTGACTGGTATTTTCATTTTTTCCCCTGCGCGGTCAAACTTAAAATGCTACATACACTCATTTACGACTTAATGCAAAGTGCGCCAGCAGAACATACATACAAACATATGTGGAGGCCGTGACGTCACGCATAAGAGAATTGGAAAATATTGGGGACTTGGTTAAGGAGGCTGAATTTCCAAAAAATTTAAATGCAGTTAGTTGCGGCTATGCCATAAGATTATGATCATAATTTTTTAAGCCATTTTAACAACATTTATAACAGAAAAATGGCAAAAGATAGAATTAAAAAAAAAACGAATCGAATTTTGGGGCACTTTGGGGTCGTTTATTGTTTTAATTTGTACCTCACACACGTCTCCTAATTATTTCTGAATTATGCTGATTTTTCTAGATTTTTATGTCAATCCGCTCTGGTAGGAATTTACCACTGACCCATTTTTTATTCGAAGACTTTTTATATAGTAGTTTAGATAAAGACAGGTGGGGGACGCCGTGAATCAAATTGTTTAAACATTTGCATTTGTTTAAACAATATGAGGCACGTGTAATAAAGAGCGTGAGAATCAATTGGTTTGAATATTTAATGTTCTTTTAATATTATCAATGCGATTTGAATTTTAAATGACAAAAATCGGTTACAAAATGTCTTAAATCTGTTGTGGAAATGTAAATTAAATATTCTTTTAGCAAAAGGATATCAGTATTATCTTGATTTTTTGGATATACATATTTCGTGCGTGTGTGTGTACATAGCAGAGCGAATCATTGTTTATTTTTGTTTTTACAAATCCAAAGTTTGTAGATAACTCAACATTTGAAAACAAATGAAAAGATTTGCGATATAATCGATTTTTTAACCGCGCATTTTAAATTTTTTGTGACTGGTATTTTCATTTTTTCCCCTGCGCGGTCAAACTTAAAATGCTACATACACTCATTTACGACTTAATGCAAAGTGCGCCAGCAGAACATACATACAAACATATGTGCAGGCCGTGACGTCACGCATAAGAGAATTGGAAAATATTGGGGACTTGGTTAAGGAGGCTGAATTTCCAAAAAATTTAAATGCAGTTAGTTGCGGCTATGCCATAAGATTATTATCATAATTTTTTTTAAGCCATTTTAACAACATTTATAACAGAAAAATGGCAAAAGAAAGAATTTAAAAAAAAAACGAATCGAATTTTGGGGCACTTTGGGGTCGTTTATTGTTTTAATTTGTACCTCACACACGTCTCCTAATTATTTCTGAATTATGCTGATTTTTCTAGATTTTTATGTCAATCCGCTCTGGTAGGAATTTACCACTGACCCATTTTTTATTCGAAGACTTTTATATAGTAATTTAGATTGTTCTTTTTTTTTGTGTAGTATAGAAGTTTAATTATATCAGTAGATTGTTTCAATACTATAAATAATCTAATTACGATAATAGCTTTCAAAAGCCTAGCCCTTATAAGAGCGTGAAATTATAATTGAGTAGGTACTTCATTTCAAGATTAAGTCAAACTGAATAACAAAACATAAAATATTATATTTTTATATTTTAAATAGGGTGTAAGAATAATTTTTGACACTCACAATTTCTTAGCAGCTTATATATTATATCTTTTTTTTAAATGTTAATATCAATTTAATTATTAGATTTTAATTATTTTAAAGAAGGAGCTTAGACAATCTCTAATTTCTCGTAGGGAAAAAATATTTGCCTTGGGCTTGATGATTTATAGACAACTTTCGGATAATAATTTACACGCCATTATAAAAGAGAATTCCTTTGTCATTCCCTCGAACTTGGAGGCGGAAACCCTGTGTGGCTCTTGTATCCATTTGCTAAACTACTTGTTCATGCACTGCGGCAGTCAAGGTTGAATTTCGAGCCAGGGGTGGTGAAGTGTTGGGATGCGGATGGGGATGAGTTGGGAGTGAGTGGCGGCAGACCATGATTTACTCGTGTGATCTTTATCGCCGCGTAACAATGAGACCTACCAATCCGAGCCCACAGACCACGTAGAAGAATTCTCAGCCGAAAAGGATACAATATCGAACAGAATCTTTGCATGTTTCTCCCCTCGCACTTCTTGTTCGATTTCAGCGGTTCTGTTCGATCTTTTCTTTGGCTGTGGGCTCTGAGTTCTGGTGCTTCGTGTGAACATTTTCGCCCGGTTCCTAAATCATTTTGTCACCGGTTTTGATTTGTTATTTGCGCACCCTGACCAAAAGTAATTTGGTTTCAGCTTCTACTGTTCTCTCATTTTATTGCCAGGTTCTCAGGCTCAGTTCTGTTGCCGGATCGGTTTTCCCTCCCCACTTGCTCAAGTTTATGTCTTGAGTTGACTAATTCGGTGTTGGTATTTTAGCCTGCTGATTGTTCCCCATCAGCGAATCTTTGAAGCCAGCTTCAAAGGCCTTTTTATTAAATATCGTGGGATGGCGATGACTCAGAGTGACTCAGATTTATTCTTCCTGGCAATTTGTAACTTTTTGAATATATTAAATACTTTATTAAAACCACATTAACTAAAAAAAAAAGGATAACTTCAAAAGCGTATCTCTTTATTTCGTTAGCTTTTATAAATAAAAGAAAGAATTTTACAACTTCCTCCCAATCGGCAAAAAATAAATATTTCAAACATCAACAAATTTCCACAAGATCTTAAATTATGGCAGGAATTTTTATTTCTTTTTCGATATAATTTCTCAAACACCATCGAAAAGTTTCTCCCCTCAATCTTCTCCTTTCTTTGAGAACCTTCAAGAAGAACAAAAGTATTTCCCGTTCATGTCTTTGCCGCATACCAATATAATTTGACCAAAAACTCAACACTTTGGCATTTCTTTTGCCTTTCAGTCTCCCTTCTCCCCTATCTTCAACAAAGCCCCAAATGCTTATATAAAAATCTTAAACGGGAAAAGAAAACTATACCAGTTACACTTTAAATGATACAAGACACACGATTTAATTGTATTTAATGTTATTTATAAGCAAATTGTATTGTTGAAAACAAGTTCGCTTGGGACTTGTTTAATGGATCCGCTGGGTCATTATAATGCGTGACTCGATTCGGTTTCGGCTCACAAGATTTATGACATTTTCTAAAGCAATGCAAAGTCTTTAAGTAGCCGTCAGTCTATCGATCTTGATATGCCTAGCACGTTTCTGGATTTAGTGCAATTCATTGGGTGTATGAGACCGCTCTTCCTCCGCATACCACCTTTCCTGACTTTTCGGTACTGTCTATGTCCGTGATGGACTGCCGCAGTGGTCACACCTTTTCAAACATTTTGATGGATTTGTGGGCTACATAAATTTTCAGTTTTATTGCATCATATTTGCAAATCTTCTAAGCGTGAAAACAAAATGAAAACGTATTCATAAACAGAAAGCTTTAGATCTGAATGTTCTTTGTTTGTCCCTTCTTAGTTTCTTAAATAATTGGGATCTTGACATTCTATAGAAAACTCGTTAAGTCTACTGTCTTCTTAATAGTTCAGACAATCAATATGTTAGAGATAAGCCCACTCGATCTATTTGTTAATTGCACAAAGGACAAGTGGCTGCTTCAGTGGAGTGCTCAGTTATAAGGTTACTTATACGTTTAATTCAACTCGACAAGTCGTTAATATATTTTTTGCAGAACTTATTATAAATTTTAAAAAATTATTAATGTGTGTAATCTTGTTGTTGTCTTTAATATAAACACCCCTGTGTAATGAATGAAATTAAGAGTTCCATAACTTTATATGTTAAATATTTGGTTTATTAAACCCAAAAAAAAGTGATTAAATAACTATACATAAAACACAATATTTAAGATAAATTCATAGATTGAGATATTAGTCCTCCAGCCATTCGGCTACGAGTTTGATCAGCTTCTCCTTGGAGGCCACCAGTTCGGCACTATCGGTGGCACTGATCGATCCAGTATCGGGGCAATGCGAGGCCAATGGAATAATGGTGGCGCCCTGTGCGATTCCAGCACCCACCTTGCTCCAACCATCCAAGGCACCCTGCACGAAGTAGATATTGGTGGCGTTGACGTCTAGGCCCCCGAACTCCTTGTTCGTTGCCCGGATTTTAGTGTGGATGCCAGCCGAGTCGTACTCCGAGCCAAACACTCCCTCGCAGGTGTCCTCATAAAGAGTAGCCGGGAAGGTAGATCCAAATGGTTGGCTCCTGCTGCCCGAGGATTGGAACCATCCGAACTCGTTGCAGGTCTGGAAAATCCAGGGCAAGTCGCCTAAAGAGGGTGGAAAAGTCGTTTATAAAATGGTTTCAAATGAGAATGATTTAGATTTAAAACCACTCACTGTCTTCGTAGTTCTCCTTTGACCATTCGTAGTAATCTACAGCTCCATTGAAGGTAGTGCTCAGGCAAGCGCCAGAGTGCTCATTAATTTTCCAGTTGATGAACTTCGACAAAGCAACAGAATCATCGTCACTGAACTCTCGCAGAATAGAGCAATATTTTGGAATGTCATAGTTTTCCGGCCTAGCGGAAAAAAATTAAATTATCACAAAATTCTGTATGGTTGTACAATGCCACCTACTTTTGGTACTGAGCAATGCCGGCGAAAATGTTAGCAATGGTGCTGAAGATCTGCCAGCGGTCCTTCTCGCTGTTAGGATTAAAGTTGGAGCACAGATTCAGTTCCTTCGCGGCCTGTGAGCCATTTCCAATGTCGAAAAGATTCTCGTAGTAGGCGGTGGCGTTGTCGATCAAATCGTAACAATAATCTCCGCCTAGGGTTGCATACGACTCGCCAACAACCTTCATGTAGTCCTTGAAGTCCACCTTGGCAAGGATCGGGGCAGATGAGGCCCAGCTACCCCTGATGATTTCGGGATAAAGCTTCCTAATCCAGGTGGCCATGGTGGCCGAGTAGGAGCAGCCAGAGACCACCACCTTTGAGTCCTTGTACTTGTCCTCTTCTTTCAGAGTTTTAATAACGTTGATAACATCGGCCAAAGCTTGCTCTACGCTCTGGTACTTTTCGAGGTTCTCGGTGGACAAAGGACTAAAATGTAAGACGGTGTTCCACTTCATAACTTATTTTTAAATGAACCCGGTTATAACTCACGTTATTGGGATACTCTTGCCAAAGAAACGATGCTCAGTGTAAATGAGGGAACCGTTGTGTTTCTTGGCAATGTCCTTCCACAGTCCTGAGGTGATGCTACTGGGATCGATCGCCCACTCGCCGCCCAAGTAGATAAAGATGGGAGAGCCATCTTTAAAATACTTATTGTTTATATAGATGAGCTAAGGTTTGAAAACGAGATAGTTATAGTTGGTTAACAGTCAATTTACAGCACGTCCTTACATCGTGCCAGGTGGCATTGTTGCTATCATCAAAGTTGTCCAGCTTCTGGGTGATCCAACGCCCCTCCACTTTGGTCCTGGTCTTCTGTGGTTCAACTGGAGGTCCTCGATGCAATTCCCTCAAGGATTTGACGAAGGCATTGGGCTCCGGCTTTTGTTCACCCAGACTAGCTGCTGCAGTCAGGGGTGCCAATAGGGCTAGTACTACTAGGGTATACTTCATATTGCTGGTTAGTTCACAAGTTTGCGAATGATTTTCCATCGTCTGTGGCAAACTATTTATTGGAAAATATTCTCTACCGGCCTTAGATAGGGTCTTTGGGCACTTAATTGCAAAGCAAACAAATATCGGAAAATATATAGCACTGATAAAGTCGAGGGTTCTTTGTCTGTATTACGCCTTGCATCACATAATTTGAGCTAGGTTCATTAGAATGCCTTTGGTCATAGGGAAGACAAAGAACTTGTACAAGTCTTGATAAGATCTGAAGTGATAAGTTAAAATAAGGTTTTTGTAACGTTGATATTATTTATAATTAGGTTTTTATTAAAATTGTTATAAAACGTCTTGGGTATATTTATACCCTTGCAGAGGGTATTATAATTTTGGTCAAAAGTGTGCAACGCAGTGAAGGAGACATCTCCGACCCTACAAAGTATATATATTCTTGATCAGGATCACCTCCTGAGTTGATATAGCATGTCCGTCTGCCGTCTGTTTTCCGTTGTCTGTTTCTACGCAAACTAGTCTCTCAGTTTTAAAGCTATCGAATTAAAACTTTGCACACCCTTCTTTCCTTTGCACGCAGTATATAAGTCGGAACGGCCGGATCGGCCACTATATCCTATAGCTGCCTATAACTGATTGATCGGAAATGCCATAACTTTGTGTTTGTAAAGTTAGGAAGTTGGGATTTTCTATGGGTTTTATATTTGGCAATCAATCCGACCTACCAAATTTTATAAGGATCGGCTGACTATATCTTATAGCTGCCATATAACTGAACGATTGGAAATGCCATAACTTTGGTGTTTTTAAAGTTAGGAAGTTGGGATTTTTATGAGTATTAAGAATGCATCATATGAATAATTTTGGAGACTATAATTTATATTCTGCAGGTATTCAACTTCGGCTCCGCCCGAAGTTAGCTTTCCTTTCTTGTTTTCAATGTCTTGTTAATGGTTATTCGTAATTTGTAATTATTCGCTTTTACAATGTGATGTTAATTTTTTGAACGATCTTTACACAAATATGTCCAAAACAACAAAAAAAATTTATGTCGAAACTTAACAGGACATTAAGAAATCGGCCCTAGGACTTAGGTAGTACTTATAACAATTTATTATCACTGAGATATCTATAAAATAATTAATCTAGGACTACTTATACTCATAACACTTTATTATCACTTAAATATCTTGAAAACAACAATTAATCTTAAAGAACTGCAATGATTGCTTAACTTTGGCTAAAGCATTAAAGATAGAGAAATGAGAATATCTAAAAACATAATCCAGTTTAAATTCCATTTTATTTTTTATTTTGTAGGATGTTAAGATATGTTTTGATACTTCATTATGAGCATCACATATATAAGAACCTGACATAACATTTTTTTCATATTACATATTAAATTATTGACCAAGTTCTTGGATTGCCTACACGTTCCTCCACACTTGTTAAATTAATCCCATGCAAGCAAACTTGACAATTTTATTGACCATTGTCTTCTTACCAAATATTTACTTTTTCACGTTCCTTGGTCAATAAGCCGGGTTCTTATCATGATGTAAGGAAAAAAGTATACATTCTCTATCATTTGTCTTATCAAGTAAATTAGAAAAAAAACTCAACTAAATTAGGTTCTCTATTATTTGTCTTGTCAAGTACAGTAAACATTCAATAAAAAGATCTGTAAAGAAAATATGTTGAAGGTTTTATACGATTTTAATTTGAACCGGATTTTTAATGTTTTCGATTTTCAAATCGGACATTTTAAAATTATGGTGTAAAAATATTAAAGATATATTTTTATATATATTGATACATACTGATTGCATGCAAGATCATTGTGTCAAGTTCAACGTATCCTAGACAAAGATATCTGATCTTTACTAAAATGTGTTTTCATGGTTTTTTGTGCAGAAAATATTCCTTGCAGCTTTTCTTTCCTTTGGGTTTCCATTTCTTCGCGTTTCTTTCGTGGCATACTTTTCGGCGAGAAGAAATTTTTATGAAAAGCTATTATTCTTAGTCCCAATATAACGTCCTATTAAGATCTATTATTTGGTATTACTTAATGAACACATGTTGTTAAGTATTGCGAGTAACACTCAACAACATTATGATAATTCTTGAATGTTATATAGTGTTATGCAATCAAAAGATTCATTAAATGTTCTGATTCATTTTGAGATTCGAATATAACTTAAAAATTATAATCAAATAACATCAAATAACAAGCGGTATACTATTATTTTTAATGTTTATTTAGTTTTATTTTTAATGTTTAATGAAAGAAGTGTTATTAAAGGCTTGAATTAAGTTAAATATGTTTAAAATTGTTAATTTAAACCAGCTTTAACTGATATCATAAAATATTCACTAAAAAAATTACTCACAGAAAAACACTTTTAGTTGATACTATTTCTTTAACTCTTTTATTACATAAAATAATATCAAATAATGACCAATATTGGTCAAGAAATCTAAGCCAACCACTGGCGCACCAGCTCAGCTAATTTTTCCTTGGAGGCCCGCATTTCGGCGGAGTCAGAGGACGAGATCGATCCAAAGTCGGCACAATGCGAGGCATTGGCGATGAGGGTCGCTCCTTGGGCTACTCCATGGCCCATGGGGTTCCATGGATCCAGGGCACCGTGGGTCATATAGACATTCTCTACTCCGGGCTCCATGCCACCGAAGTACTCGTTGGTCTGGGCTGCATTGTTGTTGATCTGCTCATTTCCATATTGCGAACTAAAGACATCTCCGCAAAGGTTCGTGTAAAGGGTGGCGGGGAATTTGGTGCCGAAGGGTTGGTTCCTGGAGCCAGAGCTTTGGTACCAGCCGTACTCATTGCAGGTCTGATAATACCAAGGACGACCTGTAAGCAAGGATGATTAGCTATAACTAAAAGGATTGGATCACAGAACTCGACACATACCAGCATCAAAGTTTTCCACTCCCCAAAGATAGTACTCAACAGTGCTGGCGTAGGTGGCATCAATGCAGATGGGCATTCCAAAGCCCCAGTACGCAAAGTTAGCAATAGCTGTAGCATCATCTCGGAAGCTCAACAGATAGTCGCAGTAGTACTCAATGTCGCCGGCTCTGTATAATTTGTAATTGTAAACCATTCAGACATATGTGTAAAGGCCTTACTATCCATACCTTTGGTATTGCGCCACGCTAGAAAATATGTTCGAGATACTTCCGAACAGGGACCACAAGTCCAGATCGTTTTGGTCATCGAAACTATTGCACAGGCGCAACATGGCCCTGGCTTCAGCTCCACGCTTATTGGCAAACAGAGACTCCAACTCGGCGATGCCGTTCTCAATCCTATCGTAGCACTTCTGGCCGCCCAACTGAAGGAAGGCCTGGCCCACCACCTCCTTGTACTCGGTGAAATCAACCTTGGCGAAAAGAGGGGCACTGGAGGCCCAGCCACCAACGACCAGGTCGGGATACAGACGCTTGAACCAAACCACCATTGTGGCCGAGTAGGAACCGCCAGCCAGCAGGACCTTGGAGTTGGCCAATTGGGAGTTCTCCGCCTTTAAGGTCTCAATGCATTTGACCACATCGGCCAAGGCCTGCTTTACATTCAGATACTTGAGGTTGTCAGTGGACATGGTTCTACAAAAATGTATGATTAATTCAACAAAAGGCAAAGGATTAATAAAAACTCACGAAGTGGGAATGCTTTGACCGTAGTAGCGATGTTCGGTGTAGACGAGAACACCCTTGTGCTCTGCGGCCATATCATACCAATGCCCAGCGCTGATCATACTTTGCTCGATCTCCCATTCGCCACCCAGGTAAATGAAAATGGGACTTCCCTCAGTTTGGAACTCATCATTGATCAAATATCGCTGAAAAAGTACATGTTGAAGAGCCTCGGTTATTGTATCTTATCTAATTGTGTGTGTGTTCAAAAATGTAATTCGCAAAACTCAGACGTGCTTTAAAAAGTTGCGTCATTTTTATTTCAAAAAAATAACTTTTTTCCCGATTTTACCTACCATTTGATAGGTCGCAGTGTTGGACTCGTCAAAGTTATCCAGTTTCTGGGTGATCCATTTTTCCTGGACATTGACACGCTTAGTCATCACCTGCTGCGGCGGGCCACGATTCAAATTCTTAAGAGTCGTGACCAAAACAGGCACATCCTTAACCTTGGGAATGTCCAAGGCTTGGACTAGTCCTAGAATCAAGACTACAGCAAGGCAGACCAAACGTAGAGAAGCCATTTCCACAAATGAACCAACTATCCCGGTCCGATTTAGGCTTTTAAGTTAACCGTCAATGGTGTCGCGTACTAAAGTAATTTGCGGCCACGATAAGGATTGTAAATTTCACATATTTGATAAGTGACCAGCGGCATGATATGATAGCCTCCAACTTTGCGATTATACGTTCACATTTTCAGTCCTTCATAAATCGATCGAAACTTATGTGAATCTTTTGTGGGATTATATAGAAATTCCTATTTATTGTCGGCCAATCAAAATCACAGCTGTGACAAGATTACTTAATCAGTTCGATTTTGTCCAGCAATGGCATTACTTAGTAATCGTGCATAAAGTAATCTTTTAAGAATCAGTTTTATGAAATATTTTATCCGATTTTATAACATTTATTTTTTTTGTCAGCTCTAATTTTATTAATCTGATAATTTTTCATTTTTAAAAAAAACTTTCGTAATTAACAATTTGCATTATTTAGAAATAGTTTTTTTTAATCAGATCAATTTATTAGTCAAACGGTTTTCACCGTTTTTTTTTTAATCTTATCTTAGGTTGATAAGATTCAATTGATAAAATATGTTTTTTGCATTATTTATTCTTTATTCCCTTTTTTTCTAATTGGATTTTCCATTAATAGTGACGGTATCTACGATTATTTAACCCACTCCCGAACCAGTTCAGCAATGCGTTCCTTCGAAGCTTTCATCTCGGCAGAGTCTCTAGAGCTGATCGAACTTAAGTCCTTGCAGTGGGCATACTCTGCAAGATCATAGTGAAAGATATAAGCTTATATTTGATTTTGTATTGATGGGATTAAGTTACCTGGAATGATCGTGGCCTGCGTCGCGTTTTGAATTCCCATTGCCCTCCAGGGATCCAATTGACCGTGGGTGAGGTAGACATTTTCTACACCCGGCGACAATCCACCAAAGTATTGGTTGGTGACTCTCACTTGGTTGGAAATGAACTCGTTGGTATATTGGGAGCCATATATATCGCCACACATAGTGGTGTAGTATGTGGCCGGGAACTTGGAGCCAAAGGGTTGAGCATTAGAGCCCGAGGTTTGATACCAACCATACTCGTTGCATGTCTGGAATATCCACTGACGCACTGTAAAATAAATTGTTAGGTTGTGCTTTAATTTCAGTTCAATTATGATAAACTTACTGATATTGCCATTGTAAGTGGTGTCTAGAAGCACGCCAATTATAGCATCATAGCTAAGATCGAAGCATTTTCCACCACTCTCCTCGAAAACATCCAACAAATAGCCAGCAACACCATTCAGATCATTTGATCCAGCCATTATCTTCTGGCAAACGCCCTCGATTTGACCAGAACTGAAGGTAGGAAAAAATGTTGGTATTTGATACAGTCGATAATATATTACTCACTTATGGGTCTGCACTACGCCTGCAAAGATATCGGAAATCTCGCTGAACAAGGTCCAGACATCTAGATCGCTATAGACATCGAAGGGTTCGCAGAGCTTGAGCAGGGCTTTGACCTCTGCGCCTCTTTTGGTGGCTATCATGGACTCCATCTCGGCAATGCCATTCTCAATTCGCTTATAGCAAGCAGATCCACCCATCTGTTCGATGGATTGGCCAGTGACTTCCTTGTACTCTGCAGATAATATATTTTAACATCTGCTTTAAAAAGAGATTTAAGTTCTACTTACCCACAAAGTTCAGCTTGGCAAATAGCGGAGCACTCGAGGCCCAACCTCCAGCCACCAGATCGGGATAGAGCTTCTTGAACCAAGTGACCATTGTGGCGGAGTAGGAACCACCCACGATAACTACCTTGGACTCGGACAAACCCTCATAGTTTTCTTTTATGGTATGGATGAAATGTGCCAAATCAGCCAAGGACTGATTCACACATAGATACTTAATATTTTCATTGGAAAGATCCCTATAAGGAGATATAAAATATTTAGCTTAAGATGTTCTCAATTATTTTGAGGAATTACTCACGGCAGGGGCTTGCTCTGTCCATAGAAGCGGTGCTCAGTGTAGGCCAGAAGAGCATTGTGCTCCTTGGCCATGTCGTAAAGGTGGCCTCCAGTTATGGATCCCGACGAGATAGCCCATTCTCCTCCAAGGTAAATAAACAAAGGTGCACCAGACTTATAAAGTGCATCGTTGAGCATATAACGCTGAAAGTGTAAATCAAAAAACAAAAAATATTTTTTTTCTAATGTTGCTATTGTAAAGATTATTAAATTCAACCATATATACCATTTGCCAAGTGCGCGTTTCTGACGGGTCGAAATGATCCAATTCCTGTTCGATCCAGAGGGTCTGCACTACATCCGCTCGGTTCTGATTAGCCGGCAGTGGGGGCTCCTCATGGATCCGCTTGAAGGTCCTTTCAAATATACTTCCATTGGCTTGGGCCGCGGCCAAAAGAGCCAAAGAAACTCCGAACCAGAACTTCATCGTCGATCGTTGAGTGTTGGAATGGGACTGAATAACATTGAACAACTTATGTGCCAACTAAATTATTTGCTTTACCCAAAGCCAAATCTTATCGAAGGCGTAGTGCTTAATTAGCGGTTTTTAAGCCAGTAAATAATATTGTCAACTGGGTTAAATAGATTGTTGGTATTTAGCGTAGTTTTTTATTAGCCTGAAAGCCATGCGGCGTCTTATCGAAAGGTATTGTGGTCGCCACAACTGTTTCGATTATCAATCATTGGGTTTCACTCACTCAATTCGAGGGTACTTGAAATGTTGGTAATAGAGTTACCCGATAAGGGTTATACAAGGTGTAGTAGAATTACTAACTATTGCTTGATTATACCCTTACAAATAGAACTTTATTATACTGAAGAAAACGGTTCAAAAATACGGACTAATTAATATAATTAATTAATTAATTTTAATAAATAAAAATCACTATTTCTTTAAATTTACGTACATAATAAAAAAATATATACAAAGATATATTGATAATTTAATTAAGTTCGTTTTCATGTTGTAATTTTTTAACTTCATGATCTATGTTCGTCTTTAAGGCTTTTATAGATGGCTTGTCATTTTCTGTTGAGGCCAGTAGATCTTCGCAGTGAGTTGCCCCTTAGGTATTTTGTAATATATTATATATTTATTTAATAATAAAATAAAGTTTACTACACCTTTTAAAATATAAGTCCAGTTGTGTTTTCTGACTTTAGTAACTGACCAAGCATCCAGTTCCGGTTGGGTTAAAAAGACTCGGCGAAAACTTTCTCTGTTTTGCAAATCCTCAAAATTTCGATCGGTGTCTTTCACTTTTCTGTCTATATAACAGTAGGAAAACTTATGTCCAAAAGCATCTAGACACATATCAAGCCAAAAATCTATAGGAATATATTCAGAGGTTTGAAAGTTTCCAAGCTGGTTACAACATTGGTACAACCAAAGTCGGGCTGAAGTATCAAATCTTTAATAAAAATGTTAAATATGATATCAAAAACTCTGCCTACCTGAATCTGTGGTATATCGAACGTCACGTAAAGATTTTAAACTGGATATAGAGTCGTAGCATTTCGTTGATTCCCCATTTAATTGCTTTTTTAGGTATAGGCTAAGCGAGGTTTTCGAAATTTCTTCACAAGCTTTTAAAATACCAATTTTACTGTAAGGAAAATGCAATTTTTATTTTTTTTTGCCTCATTTACTATCTTTTAAAAAACTTACTTTCCATATTGCACTAGAGTGCCAACGACTTTTGTTAATCTTTCAAACAAATTAAAAACATTCTCATTTTTTGTATGGTCAAATCCGCAAATATTCATTTCTATAAGTTTTGTAGTGTTATGTTTATTTAAGTCAGCCTTGAGTGCTTTAAAACCACGCACGATCTTATTATGGCACTTCTTACCTCCAACTTTTAAGAGCAGCTTAAAAACTTTTGAATAGAATCCCCGTAATTCAGTATTGAACTGAAACGGGGCACTGGAACCCCAGCCTAAATCGATCAATTTGGGATAGAGTTTGGCAAACCAGGGGACCATAAAACCTGAGTACGATCCTCCCACCAAAAATACCTTGGACTCACCGAAATAAGTTGTATTTGCTTTTAAAAATCGAATTAAAGCAGCCACATCCGCCATGGCTTGGGGAACTGAAAGATATTTAAGGGATTTCACGTCGAGGGATCTAGAAACAAAAATGTTGAAATTTAAATTGATGACTATAAAAATTTTTAACATTTTAGAACTCACTTTGTCGCTTTACTTTCTCCATAGTACCGATGTTCGCTGTGAATCAGATATCCTCCATAACGTTGAGCCAAGTCGTTTATATAACTCTTGGTCAACATAATATTTGAAACATTGGTCGTAGGTGATAATATTGTTCCTTCACCTCCCATAAAGAAGAATATTGTACCATTTGGCTTAAAATAATCTTCCTTTACCATATATCTCTAAAATAGTAATATTGTAGTTCGTAGAATGATAATTAATGTGCATTTTACCATTTTAAAAGTTCGTGAATCCTCATGAAAATGATCCAATTTCTGCTTAATCCATCGGAATTCAATGGCATTCCCGCTGCAATGAAATCCAATAAATGTACTTAAATAAAAAGAAACTAATTTGCTGTTATACATTGCTATAACTACTAGTTATTGTTATTACTTCTTGTTAGCTTTTATAAAGTTTACCTGGCCGTTTTAAAAAGCAGTTAATTGCTTTGATTTTTCATGGAGAAAATACAAATGATTTAATAGCTGCAACTAATCATAATTTTTTTAAGCAGTGTGAAGAAAAGCAGTGCAGTTTTGAATATAGGCACATTAATATACAAAAATAAAAGAATAAATTAAAAGTGCAAAAGTATCGAATTTCAAATGTATGTATTTCCGAATCGCAATATTATGCAAAATAGTTAACCGCCTATATTTCCAGCATTCGTTCAATTGGGCACTTCCCGGGGAATATTTCAATTGAATATTTATTCTATTTTAAAGACAGATTCCTGAAATGGGGTACTTCCTTCTTACACTTCTTTGGAACACGTGTTCCAAATAAAAAAAAAAACATCAATCGAGCAGTTCGATTTTAATTAGTCCCATCTTCCAGCCGGAAACGCCACTCCCTCAAGACAGCCCTTGAGAATCCGACGGGGAATTACTGAACACTTGCACACCAAACACGTACCAAGTGCGGCTCAAGAGGGGCAACGAAGGGTTAACACCGGTGGCGGGAATTTTCCTACTCCAGATAATAGACAGGAAAAGCGAAAAATTCGTGACACTACAAAGTGGTTTATAGGGTAGCCGAATTCGAGGAAGGAACTAATAAATATGCAGGCTCAAAATCATCAAAAGAATGGCAAAGGATGTGCGTGTGCAGCAACTATTTGCATATTAATTTTTGTTGGAAAATTCTCTAAGAAAATTCCAGTGAACTACGTATATTTACTTATATTTATTAAAAATAAAAAAATTTGATTAGTTATTTAAGTAAAAGTAAATTAAAAATAAGTTAAATTCACAACCTAAATTCAAATTTTTATTTTAATTTTTATTTAAATTTTATTCACTTCAAAAAAGGATAAATATTTATCTAACCAACTATTGTCTCCCACTTTCAGGTCATATTTTACGATTCGGACTGGAATCCCACTGTCGATCAACAGGCCATGGATCGGGCCCATCGTTTGGGCCAAACCAAACAGGTGACTGTCTACCGACTCATCTGCAAAGGAACCATCGAGGAGAGGATTCTGCAGAGGGCCCGAGAAAAAAGCGAGGTGAGTGATCGGTGGGACAGGAAACCCTACCAAACCGCAAACTCCTCAAGTTGCTCGGTTTTCCTTTTGTTCAGTCGCATATTAGGCACGTGCTTTGTTGGGAAAAAACCCTCCTAAAAACCAAAGCATTGTTGCGTCTTTGGGATTTTTTAAAAAATGCTCAATGCGAAACACGAGCACTTGTAGATGGGATTAAAATGGTTTGGGTTGGTAAACCAACACCGGAAATTAATTATACAATTGGTTAGGCGACATTTAGGTTACGCCTCCTGGATTCTCTATATGTTGGAGTGCTTCCCCGCTTGCTTGTGCATTTATTGGCTTAATTACTAAAACAGAAATCCCTTGATTACCATATGAAAGTATTTCGGGCCGACAAATAAATAGTTTAGGAAGTTAGGCTACCCTTTGGCGCTATCCCTTTTATTGTACGAGTTTCATTTCATTTCCTGCCTTGAATTTCTAATTTTTTGTGATCAAATATTGGTATTTTCCCCCCGATTTCAGATACAACGCATGGTCATAAGTGGCGGCAATTTCAAACCCGACACACTCAAGCCCAAGGAAGTGGTCACATTGCTTTTGGATGACGAGGAAATTGAAATGAAATGTGAGTAGATTAGAGATCAATATGGATACGAATTATTTGGGATTAATTTATATTTATTTATTCCTCTGACATTAGATCGCCAGGAGGCCAAACTCCAGTCTTCTTCACCGATTCCAACAGCTACGCAAGGTGAACGCAAAAGACGTCATCCCAATAAGGTGAGAACGATTTGCCCCAATGAAAATCTTGTTGAAACCGAACGAACTGTGGGCCATTTCATGCATGATACAGGCCGACTGCCTAATGGCTGTTTATTAGACCAAGTTTGCACTTGCTACACGACAAGTTTCGTCTGTGCCTCCTAATGAAAGTAAATGATCTTTTGAGTGAGGTTCAAATTGCGAATGCGTCCATATACAGAGAGCAAAAGCGAGGCGAAGCCCGGCTCGGTTGTTCTTGGCCTATGGCATTGCAGTGGTGGTCATGGTCACGTGATTCATGCAACATCACAGCACACACACACTGCAAGAACAGCAACAAAGACAATTCAATTTGCTACAAAACTCAACTCATCGTCTTGGCTGGTCTTGGTCTGCTACATAGCGTGCCTTGAACCTACTCCATGAGCCATAAGCCACTAGCACTTCCAGCCAACTATATTCATTCATCCAAGTGTCGTACACATTGAAAAAATTCTATCTTCAATCCAATGCAATTTCATTTCAATATGGTTCGTATTTTGAATGTATTAGGATAGAATTTTTAACATTCATAATTTATACTTAGTCCTTTATAATTTTTTTTTTTTAATAATTTACAAATAATTAAAATTACATTTTTTTCCGATCATTGATTATTAAATTTATTTTACACATACAAATCGTATCCCAAGTCAAACAAATTTTAATTAATTTTTGCAAAATAGATTTTTTAATTTTATTTTTCCAGTTTTTTTAAATAAGTATTTTTAAAATAATTCTTAAGGAAAAGTCATCCTTCTAACCTTTTTTATTTTTTAATACCCTTGCAACTTATAATTATCTGATAAATGTTTACTTATTGTCAAACTGATAATGCAATATTTATTTCACTGTGTAATCGTACTCCCTACCTTATACTTCATACTTACTCTCCAAAGCAAACACTTTGCTTTTACCCTACTTGGACTCGCAGTCGCTGTCTCTCGGAGACTCTTTTAAAAAACAGTTTCAAGTGCTTTTTGGTTCGCTTTGGTTTGGATCGGATTGGTTCGGTTTGGGGTGCAGGCTCTACTACTTACTACCAACCACCTCCAAACTCGGGCCCTGACTCTTCTTTGTGTTTTGTTTTTGTTGGTTTCGCTAAATGATTTTGTGCGTTCAATGGAACACTGATTATGGTCTGGTGCTGCTGTTGCTTCTTCTGCCTTTGGGTCTGGGTCTTCGTCTTGGTGGCTTCTCTCCGTTTTTGGTTCTACGGGCAGTGGTGTTGCGCCTCCTTTTAGTTGGTGGGGTACTCGTACTCGCACTCCACTCAAGTTCATATGCCACCGGCCGACACAATGCTATAATGGCACGCAGTCATATCCCGACCCCTCGCCTCCGGGTTGTCAATTCATTTACGGTCGGAAGTTCAAGTTTCCAATGCGCGAATACTACTTATTATTATGTTTTCAGGTTAAGTGCTGCAAGCGTCTTGTTTCCTTTGGGCCTTTCGATTGGAGAGAGGCATTCATTTGGAACAGATTCTGTGTCGCAGTTGTTTATTTTAAAACGGTTTATTTTCTATACCGATATAATGATATATCATTTGAGAAAGTGCTTTACGCACAGTTGGTTTTGTTTGTTTAGATATTGTTACTAAATCAATTAAATTTTTTCTTTAATATGGTTTAATGAAGATGTATGTGGATGTGTAGAAAAGCTAATTTTGTTTTAAATTCGTTTATTTACCCCCGTTTCTACAAAAACAATGCCATGCAACAACCTATTAAAATTAATTGAGATTTATTATTAATATAAAAACTTTTCCTACTTCCTTTCAACTAAGTATAATTACTTTGCCCAGAACTCTTTTAATTTAATTTTGAACTACCACAACTTTTTCCCATTTCTCCCTAAACTTTAACAATGAATATCATTAATTTTGGAGCGATTTAACAAGCAGCTGAGTGCATGTAGGAAAATTGCTACTGTTTTCCCAGCAATTGACTATCAAAATCTGGGCAAAATGTATGCAAAACTCTTTACCCTACTTCCGAACAATTTCCTCAAGCATGGCAATTACCAGAGGCCCACCTCCAACCCCCGAATGCGTCCCATTTTTAACACTATCCCCCCGCTTGACCAGCCCATAACTCAAGTCTTATATGTAGTTTTGTTCAAGTTTGGCATGAATGATTTTTATGCCACACACTGGAAGGGAGGGAGCTGAGATAACCTGGCATAAATTATAAATGGTTTAAAGGGGAGAATTCTTGGGCCAGTTAGAAGATACGAACGATAAGCAACCGTTGTGGAAGAAAACCAGATATATCTCATTTCCGTTGGCCATTAAAATGCTAATTGATTTGATTGTTACATTCGGGAATTAAGGTATAACTTTTTTATGATATTATTTTTATTGTCTTAGGATGTAAATATGGGTGGTACCACCATCGCGGCCACTTTGGTTGCCCAAAACCCAGAAGACGATGTGCCCAGTTGCAGTTCTGCGGCCAAACGCCTGAAATTGGAGCCAGAGGAGGATTTTATCGACGTGGGCATTACGTCATCGGCCTCCAGTGTTGGCACGGATAGCAATCATCCGACCCTTAGTCAGGAGACCTATGTCCCAGGAGCAACCTGCGTCCAGCAGTTGGA
The DNA here is from genome assembly GCA_018153305.1 of Drosophila kurseongensis. NCBI lineage: Eukaryota > Metazoa > Arthropoda > Insecta > Diptera > Drosophilidae > Drosophila > Drosophila kurseongensis. The sequence goes on from JAECXX010000149.1 coordinate 1,534,528, forward strand.
CAATGATTCCGACAATGAGGCTCTGGTGGTGGATGGAGACAGCCCTACTCTGATGGGACCAAACGAGTCTATGAGTGAGTACCTATATTTAGTAAAACTTATGACTAAACTACATCTAAACTACCTTTGAACACTGACAACTGAGTTGAAAAACTTTATGCGGGTTTTAAATATTATAAACATTTTCTTAACGATACAATTTTTGCAAATTTATGTCTTTGACTTACCCATAAAACTAACAATGTCTTTAAATATGTGGGTAGCAAATATCCCATATCTCAATCTCACAAAACTTAAGCTCGATTTAAATGTTTTGCGACTTGTGGATATATTTTCCACCGGGACGATCACTTCTCTAATGATTAATAACTGAAATTATTTGGTAATCACCTGAAGTATGAAGGCAATTGAAAATGTGGTCTACCAACTTAACTTGCCTCAAACTGAGAGCATGTTGGTTGTTATGAGTTGCCAATTGCATGTGGGATGTGCAACGATTGCAGCTTGTTAGCTCATGCGATTTGCATTCGAAAACGATAAGAGAAGGCAACCGAGGAGGGGGTGAGGTTAAATGTCTGCAATGCAGAAACATTTCAAATTTGTTTAACAATTAACCAATCGAAAGTACAAGACGTTGAAAAGTAGGCAACGAGCAAAAAGCAGCGACAACAGCAAAAAACTGATGTGAAATCGCGACAAGTGCAGCGTCAGCAGATCGAAGTTGCAAGTTGCAGGTTGGAAGTTGCTGGAGGAGGAGACTAGCAGCAACAGCACCGATGGCATCTGTTACTTGACCAGTTTGTTGCCCGTTTGGTTGGCCAAATTGTGGCACACTCACTGATTGGCCTGCAAATTCGCTGGCGAACGCAGCTAATTTTGCCTATGTCCCCGTTTCATCTTGTTACTGCAAACGCGCGTCTGTCGCTTGATAACGTTTTCATTTCGACCTGCTGTGGTTGTTGGGAATACTACCAGTTAAACTGCTGTCTTATTCCCCTTCTTGGCAGACAGTGATGACAGCTTTGTGTTCACCATAAACTTAGCTAAAGAGTGTGGGAATAGAAAAGGATAACACAAAATTTAGTCAATCAAGAGAAAATGTTTTTCTGATTTCATATTTTTATTTTAACAATTTATCAACTAAAAATGTTATTAAATATAATTGTAAAATTTGTATTTTAATAAATATGTGTCTTTGTAAAGTCTTTGTAAATCTTAATCTATAATTTTTACAGGAATAAATAGTTTTTTAACTGAATGGCGCTTTTATTGAAAATAGGACAAGCCTGTCCGAAATAAGCCATATTGGCATTTCTTGTGCCAGATTTCCCAGACGTACGCAACCCAATTTAATGTGGACGAAGTTGATTATGTTTGGTTCGCTTGTCACTTGGCGTTTGGTTTTTGTTTTGTCTTCGGTTTTTGCTTAGCATTAAAATGCCACAAAAAAGCAAGGAAAGTCGAAGAAAGACGGAAAGAAAAAACGGACCAAACTGCGGCTCATAAATAATTTTTATGTGCCCAGGGCTTGGCCAAAAGACACAGCTAATTTAATCAATGAGCTCACGTGTTGTGGCTACATAAATTGCCAATCCGAGCTGGTTGCTCTTGTTGTTTTGATTTCGTAATGTTAACCGACATTTATTTGCTGTTTATTACTATGCCGAGCAAAATGAGAAATTGTCATGAATCCAGAGTTAGACATTCTGCTGTTGTAATTCTTTCATTATAAATACTTCTCTGTGATCCAAGCGTAACTAAATTATTTGCGCGATGTTTTACACAACTTCATTCCATGACCAGACCTGACGAACACAGAAAGAAATAATTCTTGAACAAAATTTTTTTTTGCTAACTGATGATTTGCTTAGAAACGATTTATTTATTTATTTATTGAAATAAAAAAATTGTATTGTTTGGTTTGTTATTTCTAGATGATATTTAGAAAAAATTCATTTTTTTTTACGTGTGAAGCACGTTGGAACCAGAGGGGAGCTTAATGTTATACAGCAGGATTGTTTTTTCTGTGCCGCAATTGACCACATTTTCTCTTGCCATCATTCAAATTTCCCAGTGCGTGCACAACTTTTTCCCATTCCGTTTAATTGTATTGTGTAACACAACAAGTGCAACCATTTCTTAATTGGTGGCATTCAATTGGGACACGTGCCAAATCTGCAACTTTCACATAAGCCAAACATAATGCAACATAACAAAATGCGAACCACTAAACGATGCCATTACTCCACCCAAATTAAATATTCATTAGGCCAACCCCTCGTAGATCATAAGATCCTTGTCCACTTTGTCAGCGGAGCTTGTGAGACATGAAAATAATTAAACCAAAACACTTGTTGAACATATACATACCCGTATATAAATCGGAGCTCTCAGGGAACAGCGGCAAAAAAGTATCTCATAGAATACACGTTAGCCATGAGACACAATTACGATGCGAATCTTAGCAGCAAATCAAAACTGCGAACAAAAACTTTGATTGGCCACAAAAATTCACACAGAAGCAGGTAATTACAAAACGAAAAAAAAAACATTCTCGAATGCCAATCATCGGAAGGCATATGAAAAATGTGCGTTTCGCTGAGCATTCTGAAGTATTCAACTATCAATTGCATAGGCTCGGTTTGCTAATGGTTCGATTTCGGCCCAACTTGCTTCTGGCCCGGACTTTGGCGCATAAATTTACACCTTATTGGCCCCCATAGCGCCCATAGCGAGTACGTGCCGCGGATCTTGGCTACGCGGCTCAACATTCGATTTGGCCAATTGCAGTTGGCCACTTTTCAGCCGGCCGGCTCGAAGCTCTATAATTAAAGTGGTTTTGACTCAAATTGGTTAATCTTATTTGCAATGTGAAAATGAAACGAATCCGCTTAAGAATTCGACTTTACACATATTGCTTTGGCTTTGCATTGGTTAGATTTAAATTCGTGCATTTTTAATTGGCCATGAGTAAAAAACAAAAGAATGGTGCTTTAAATATTTTAGCTGTGATTGATTGCAATTGAAATTAACTGTTTTTGACATCAACTGGACAGATTTTTTGTTAGCCACTTTTTTATTTCAATAACAATTAGTTTACTATTAAAATTATTTTTGAGTTTATTTAATGGTATATAATAACAGTATTAAATATGATAACTATTATTTTTTATATTATTTGTCTTTGATCAGTCTATTATTACTTAAAGTTCTTCTTCAGTAAATGATAAAAAGTTTCCCCACTTAACGATTCGATGACGGTCCAATTTAATGATAGAAACCACCAAAACCCAAAATAAAATAAGTGCCCTTCAATTACAGCTCGCTACCATTACGCACCCCAAATGTTTCCAAAAAAGAACATACTTCACGCCAGTTTGGTGTATGCCTTTTTTAGTTGTTCGTTTTTGGGGTGTTGCCCAGTCACTATACATTTTTTTTAGAACACGGCTCCACCAGGAAAAGGGAACGCAGGACCATCTGCCATCGGGGTTTTCGGTCATTAGCTAAATGTAGCGTAAAATTGCTGGCGTTTCCGTTAGTTCGAGTCGCATCTGTGGTGTCAATTTCACACATGTTATGACCACTTTGCGGTCGCCAGATTGATGACTCTTTCGGAACGGGACACAAAAGTCCTTGTCCTTGTCCTTGTTAGCTAATCCCCTCGAAGTTCCGGCCCGGAAGTGTCCAGTGAATTGCTTGGACCGGGGCTTAAATTTAAAATTCATGTGGCAAAGCCAGACAAAAATCTCTGTGTGGCGGCAACAAATCATGACAATGGCAGTGAACACAATGATGGCCACTGCACCTCATCAAAAGCAACACGCTGCCGAAGACGATGATGAAGATGGGCGACACAGCCTACAGAGACCACCACTTGAATCCCGGCCAGAAGGCGAAGACAGCGTTAGAAAGGCCAGAACGAGTATCGCAGGCATACGACAATCGCCGGGCAAAAAGTGCGATCGATTGCAATGCGCACCGAATTTCAATTGGCTCCAGGAGCGGACCCCATCGAGCGTGGACTCCAAGCGGGGAATACAGTTGCTGCAGTTGGCCATCACCAACTGGCCACGAAAGGAATTGGGTTATGACCTCGAATGCGTGTCGCCACGGGCAATGCCACAATGCATCTGCTTGGGGCCTCTAGCTTTCATCGAGCCATGGACTCGTGATTGAGCCGTTTGGGTTCAGAGAGGCATAGAGAAGCAGCAAGTATCTTCCACATTTTTCAAGCATTGTGCACGGCAGAGTCCCAGGATTGAGAGAAATGCCAGGAAAAATGTCTACTAAGGAATGTATTTTTTCAAAGCTACAATTCTATTGTTTACGATCTCGCAAGAAGAAATACCTTTGAAGGGGATTTAAATCCCGTTTACTGTAAGGCAAGTGAAAAAGATATAATAATGGGTTGACTTTGGTGAAAACTATATTTACAAATTTTCTTGTTTTCTCTTAAATGTTGATTTTATTAATTCCGATTTAAATAAAGGGAATTTAAGTTTGTTGAATACGAATTTTCTATTTTAAGTAGTCCTGGATTTACATTTCAAAAAAAAAAATATAAAAGACCAAAAGTGAATTGAAATTATGCCATGATATAAATCAGCTTAAACCGTTGGTCAAAATGTTACTTAAAGTCGATGAAAAAACAAGAAAACGCTCCATGAAAATTCGGAAAAAAATTAAATTTAAGCGTAAACCATTTGGCAATTCTTTGATCAGGCACACTACGACCCATCGTAGAAAAATTCCAATTGTAGTAGGACAATGCCACCCGCAAAAAGACTCCGGGCTTCGACGAGGGAGTGGTGTGATCGGAACTCGAGACCCAAGTCTCCGATACTCACTCCCGCCGTCCACCCAGAACCTACGCGTTGGCAAAAACCAGGACCCATGGGTCGAACTGATTGGGCCAACTTCCACAGTCGCTATCAAGTAGATGCAACGACATTGCGTAACGAGATCGAGAGATTGCAAGGTGGCAAGCACAAAGTGAGCAGGTAAATGTTCGCTTTCAAAGCTCCCAAATGGGTAGCAAAGTCCTGGTAAATATTCCATTATTAAAAAAAACAAAAACTTTTAGAAAACACCTTGTTTTGCAAGCTAAGTAATTTCTTGGTTAGGGCCTATAAAAGTGTCTATAAAACGCAGGGCATTTCTTTTATAGAGAAAAACTCTTCTTAGAACTTAATCTTCCCTTAGAAAAAAGAAAAGTAGCAACCCGACTTCCGAGGATGATAATTATCTGAGGGAGAACCAACAGCGACTGAGCAGGCCGCGGTGGCAGCGTGAAAAGTATATCCCACCGCCGCCGGAGCAGTTTTCCTATCGACCACATTTAACCGGAAGATCCACTCCACGACCGGAACACGGTAGACCCGTCAAGAAGCCGACGGTTCCGTGCTGCTTCCAGCATGAAGATCTCGAGACGGAGTTCTGGGCCAACATGCGGTTTCCTGTCTCGCGGAAAGCCCTCCGAGCCTGTCCCAGCAAGAAGATCTGTGAACTTTCCCGACCCCGCCAATTCCCCCGGAAAGCCCACTGTTCGATGCCCGAGGATCAAATTGTAAGACGCCGGAAAATGACACCGCGGCAATGGCGACTTCATTTGCAGCGTCTGGAGTTTCTGTCCAAACCAAATCCACGGGTTTTGGTCGACCTAATTTGCTGCTGTTCCTAAATCAAACCAAAAAGATTGAACCTAAACTACAGATTCATTAACTAAATAACTTCCTATTTAGTTGGTTGAACTGTAGTATAGTATTAATCAGTTTGTGTACATTTAAAATTGTACAGATGTCTAAACAATGAACATAAATACAATTAAGAAAAACCATAAGTGTTTTAGGCTCTAACCGATTTGAATGTTTGATCGAAATTAAATTAATAGCCAAAACATTAAATTTGCGATATAAGTAGAAGTAGTAATTTTGCGATGATTGAACAGTAGGCCGCCTTAGATTATTCAGAAAAAATGATCTCCGAACAACCAGATAGTACAGCTTAGTTAGTCCTTAGACAACAGCTCCAAAATTTTCTAAAAGTGTAAACGTATAAAGCCTATAAAAAAATTATAAAAATGATGGGTGACATTTTTGGAACTGGCATGGGCAAATTGAAGAGCACAGAGCCTTCGATAGGACCTTTAGAACCGGATAATGATTATTACGAAGCGGAAACGTTGCTACAAAAATCAAAGTCGCATCATACACCACAGCCCTCGTGGGTGTCGTGGTGCGATCGAAACTCCAAGCCGGTGAAGCGTCCGAGGCCCCGGGTGATCCGAAAGTTGACCAAGTGGCAGAAGGATGGACCGATGACTAAGAAGGACTGGAAGCATTTTTGCGATTGGGCTGCCCTCCGGACAAGGCCAAGGGAACCTGAGCCGCCGAAACCTGCGATACTCCCTTGCGCGGCCAAATACCTGCCCTGCGCCCAAAAGAAGCGCCACTTGGATGAGGATGAGCTGCGGGAGAGGATGCTGAAGTTGGCGAATCCCCGAAAGGTCACCCAGAAGTATAGTATAACTGACCGCCCGCCGGCCTACTCCCCGGTGATCTCTTGGGGTAAACCGCCTCATCGCGATCCTGGCAGACCCTTTAAGCCGCCCTTCGTGCCCGGCTGTTTCCCCACCGACGAACTCGAGGCCGAGTTCTGGGCCCAGCTTAGGTTTCCCGTCCGGCAGGCAGCCCTCTTGGGAAAGATCACGCCCCGCATCTTGAATCTGGCCAAGCCGACGGCCTTATCCACCAACTCCACACTGCCCGATTCCCGAACGGGTACCGGATCCATTGGATGTGCCTCCACCACCGCGCAGAAAGTTTACCAGCAGAGAATGGCGACTGCACCAGATCCGACTGATTTATCTGTCCAAACCAGTCATCAGAAAGGAGCTGGATTACATATTTTATAATATATAACACCTTCTTGTGCCTTATAGCTGCTCTTTGTATTTGTCCAACTCGAAATTTATGTATTAAAGCATTTTCTGACTTATTGCATATATCAAACAATAGTCTTATAAAATATAACCTGTTCCAAAAGTGGGCCTAAAAAAGTCGGATTATGGAATATAAGTAGTATTTGTAGGTACTAAAATGTAAAAGTTAAAAAAAAATACGATGGAATATGTATACTTATACTATTTATCATAGTCGGTGATTTCTTTCGACTGCAGCTTAATTGGCTATTAATTTATCAGTTTTAATGTAATTTTTTTAAAACCAATTCGTAACAAACAACAGGACGTGACCTAGTAGGCGCTTATCCAGTCGCCAGTTTGATTTAATACCTCAACTAGTTTAGAATTTTACTTTTTTATTAATCATCGCCATAAGAACACAAAATTTGATTTTTTCAATTAGATAAAGTTTCATCTATTGCCAAATTTTAAGTGATTTTAAATAAATAATCGGGCCACCATGAGCATCTTGCAGGAGGACACCAAGGCGAGTATCCTCAGCGTGGTGAAGCCGCCGCCGAGTTGGGTTGAATGGTGCGAGCGGAATGCCAAGCCGATCGAGCGCCGTTTGTACCGGGAGAAGCGTTACTTGACCCGATGGCAGATTCCGGGACCCATGAAGAAGGCCCAGTGGAAGGAGTTCTACGAGTGGGCAGCCACCCGATCCATGCCCAAGGAACTGCCTCCTGTCGTCCGGGAGCCTATACCCTGCTTCCCCAAGTATTTGCCATGTGGGAGAAAACCGCGCCAAATCGATCCCGAGGAATTTCAGGAGAAGGTTGCCAAGCTAGCCACGCCACTCGAACGGAAGATGACGCCGAAGCACGAGTACATCTATCCGGTGCATCCATACTCCCCGATAATTGTCTGGGGTCAGCCACCGCTCCATGACAAAGGACGACCCTTCAAGCCCCCACCAAAGCCGTGCTGTTTCTTCAACGCCGACATCGAGGACAAGTGGTGGGCCGAACTCCGCTTCCCCATTCGCAAGGCCGCGCTGAAGGCCACGATTACCCCGCGAATCCTTAGCCTATCGAAACCGAAGATCACGCCTCAATTTCCCCCTCATTGCTACCATCCGGATCATATCTACGATGTACTCAATGTCAAACCGCCAAAGAGGAGGAAGTTCACTCCCCAGGGATGGCGTCTTCACCAGATCCGATTGCTATATCTTTCCAAGCCGGTGTCTCGTCCCGAATACGAGTATTTTTATATGTAATTTAGTGTCACATGGCGTCCAAAGCAACTGTTTTCAATCCAAGATAATTGTTTATGATTTCAAATATATGTTGTCCTAAAGTATATGTATTTTCGTAGTTATATTGTAAATAAGCGCTTTAATTTATATTCCATCTTTAAGATGTTTTTATATATCTGTGCTAGCCAAATATTGAAGTATGGATTATTTTCTTTTAAAAACCAACTCTAGAAGATAACTTCTAAGATTACTGAAGACTACTTCTAAAAATAATATTAATAATAATATTTTTAAAGTTACTTTAAAGATATGAAGAGTTTTAAAGCAATTTGCTTTGTATTCTTTTCTAAGTTAAAGTCGGGTTCTTTTTTCACGGATACGATTCCCTCCGGATCGTAGCAGACGTTTGCAAATCCGTTAAAAAATTAACAATTTCACACAGATAAGAATCGCAATTTATTCGACTTTTTATGGCTTACAGTAGCCGGCAATAACAACAACAGCAAAATGTAATCTAAGCCTGCAAATCTGAGAAGGAAGAGGAGGGCCCGGTGGCCGGGAAAAAGTGCCAAGGAGCCAAAAGATCCAAAGAGCCACTTAGTCATGGCCGGCGCATTACAGTCAAAGGTGAGGCCTTTCGAGCCGAGATTCCCTTCTTTCACTTCGTTTATCAGGCGTAACAAACATGCGTCACATTGACTTTGGCACCGGGCCCAGCGAGCTAGGATCAAGGTTCACAAATGATCATCAGTCAAATCAATTAGATAATTGAATGAATGATTTGTGAAATCCGATTATGCTCGCCGGATTCTTATTTCTCCTTTCCTGGGCTTCATTCTCTGCTACTTATTTTTTTACATTCCGTTTTTTTTGTCATATTTTGCTTGCTGCAATTTCGTTGTTGTTATTTCTTCGGCCTTTCGTGCCAATTGGCAATATGAAGAGGGCCCAGACGAAGTAAATGTAACCCCGACAAATAGCAGCAAATCAAACAAAAGCGAAAATATTTATTACAATCATAAATACAACTGGAGCGGAGGGAATACTATTGATAGTATAGGCTGAAGTTCGGTGGGTGGACGAGGGGCGTAGTGTCAAAGGATTTTTTGGATACTCTTTGATGGGTTACCATGAGATTATTGACTGGAGATTGTCAAACCATTTTATACTCGACATTTTTATTTGTAAACGCCACAATATTATTCCAATGTATTTATGCCTTATAAATATATTTTTATATATTTGACATACAACATACATTTGAACAAAATTTAATCGTTTTGTAATATATTAAATATTTGTGTTATAAAAAAAGGGCAAGTCATTATTATTATATTTTCAAGACTTGCACCTTAAATTTTTAAAAATAAAATACGAATATAAATCACCCTTTTTATTTTATTACCGTAATAGGCAATTTTAAACCCATATTCCACTGTCATACCCTAATCATCGGGCTTAACTTTAGCTAGACTTCATCCATCAAGCTCAACATTTCCATTTTGCCTGGTATTTTCCAGCAATTTCCCTTCCCCCTGTGGCTGACAGCTGAATTATGCTAAAAAGCGAAACTTTGGTTGTTGCTGGTGTTTTTTGATGTTTTGCTGCAATACCGCGACGTTTGACCGAAATACATGACAAAAGCAGCAACAAACCAAGAACGAATTGCCAAAAAAGCGAGGAAAACCTCTTGTGGGCTGTGTGAATTGCCTTGGATTGAATATTATTGATAAAACTTATGGCTGAAATCCAAAGTTCAGTTCAATAATATTGCATTGCCGTTCATGTTGTTCTCGTTCTCGTTGTAACAGTAAAAGTAAACCCTATCATTAAAAGGAGACCGACTGCTGTTGGCCTCTCTCTTTGGGCTTATAGAGTGGGGACATAGCTATCTTGTCGACAATTCCTCTGGCGACTGTCGATGGCGATGATCACTGCACCGACTAGACAACGTCGATCATGAAGTGATGATCATCGGATTGCCTATGATGATGCTGTTGGCACTTGTGTGCGTTGCATACCGAAATAGCAAAGCGCCAGGTATTGTCGCCAAACACCAGACAAGATACTCGTACCGAACCACAACTGTGGAAATAGAACCAGTAGAACAACAACATTGTTGTCTGACAATGTTCGTCTGCCCGCTGATTGCAACTTTTTTGAGCTCCTCGTTGTTTATTTGTTTGTTGTCTCTGTTTTATTTATACAATTTACAGTTAAGCCGTCTAAAGTCGGTGACATATACCTATTGAAACAGAAATCTTTAACCCTAGAAATCGCAATTTCTGAGTTCCATATATTGGACTTCAAAACATTTTCAAGTCTTCAGTTAATGAGGTAGCGCTTAGATATATCAAAATAAATCAATTAAAATTGTTTGACTTTTTCGGCATAAAATGATTGCATAAATGATTACTAAATTTAATTTTATAACTTAAGGTGTAATTTCAATATACCATTTTTAATAACAATGAAACAAATATAAATTCAATATAATTTTCTGTGATATTGGTAAAATTGAGTTTACCGTTAAGATAATGGTTTTGCAATGTTTCTATATTAGATAGAAATGCTCATCTGTGGGTTAAGAATTATAATATGGAAATATGGGCATCCGCTTATTTATTCTTTGACATTTTGTGAAGTCTGGGCCACGATAAAAGTTGAACTTGTTTGTGGATGCCATTTTGCCATTGTCTCTGGGGCATAAAAAGTAACACGTGAAGTGCGCGAATATGGTCATGCCACAAATAACGATGGTGCGGATGGTGGGTGCTGGCAGTAGAGATATCTCTGTCAGGAAACCCAAGAAGGGATCCCCGTCAAGCAGCCGGCCAAGACTCAGGCCATCTCCATTAATTAAGCATTTGGGTTGCAAGCCATAAAATTGTGGTAAATGTAACGAAACTCCCATTTTCATGTTTGTTTTTTGATATATATTGGGCCAGATGTTTGTGGATTCCGGCCAACCGCAATTAATCAATACCGAGTCGCCTATAAATTTTCGTTCTTCTTGCAGACTTCCTCGGCGACCTGAGCAGTATTTCGCCGATGCGGCGACGTCACCACCCGCGCGGTACAAAACGTGGACGTCCGAGGGGCAGCACGCGTCGCGGCGGCGGACATGGTTCGATCCAGCGCGTGCAAACGCCGACGCCAGCGGTACCGACAACGCCGACGCTGGCAGCGGCGGGAACAGGAGCGGGCACGGGAGCGTCTCCACCCCTGCCGCAGCAGGAAGTAAGCGGCGGTGGCGACAACGCCGGCGTCTCGCTAAATGAAGAAGGTAAGCTCACTCGAAGAAAATATGTATTAGAAATTTCGTAGGAAAAATTAATTTCCATACTTCAATATGAGTCACTTAAATTAATGTCATGAATTTGTTTTGACGTTCGATTAGTTAACTTAAATCCTTAAAAATCAAATCAAAGATCGTTCTTAAAAAATGAATTCTTTTAAGCAAAAATTTTAAATGCCAATTCATTAGTAGTTATCATAGAAAAGTTACAAAAATTGTTGATTTACTACATTTCTTTTAAGTAATTTTAGGATTTTGAAGAATTTCAAATAAGAAGTAGAAACAAAATCAGATTTTATTAAAAGGATTATTATATGAAAAGCGTAACAAAGTGAGAAGAAAAATCAACAGATTCGACAATTATCTATTTTTATATTTATTTTTCCAGTGACTGTAACTTTCCTTCCGACACGCAACTCACACTCCTTAAGAAGTAAGCCCTCCGTAAGGATTTCCCCTCTGTTGAATCGAGTGTCACTTGTCGCTAATCGCTTGTCATAATCACGTTTATCGCTGCCTTTTCCGGAACAAGTATTTTCGGGTACTCAGTCCCCTCCCCGTTTGGTGGTATTATCTCCTCACTACTTTGTGGTCGATCTACCGCTCCCCCTTTCGTTTTATTCATTTTTTGTAAATATGTCTCGATTACAGCCCGCAGGAATAATGCCTCCACTTTGTGGTACGTGACAATTTTAGCGCTGTCCCGGGCGCTTTTACATTACTTAAACATTTTCAATAATGTCCCCCCTAAAATAAATAAATATAGATAAAACTTCCTTCAATGTACTCCCCTTTTAGTCGACTTCAAGTCAAGCCAAATATTTGTTTAAAGATTTGCATCTGGCTGCATTATCATTTCCCCTTGTCACTTCCTCACATTTCAAATTGACTTGTGGAAATGAAAAAGGACAACTAATTTAAACATTAATGCCTTGGCTATTTTAAGGAACACGAACGATCCCCAGATTGTTGCAAATTCGATTCAGAATTCCGAAAAGTAAATCGCATCTGTGAAATGGTAAATTTCCCGAATTTTAAGTCAAACAAATGTAATTTAAAGGGACAAAAATACTGCAACAATGTGGCAATTTTCAGTTGGATTTTCAGGCGCACGACAAATGATAATTGAATAAATCCGCTTAAAATCCCAGACGCCAGACAAGGGGAGCGGGGCACACGTGACAGGAACACGTTCCGTTGCTGTTGGCCGAAAATGGAGACATAATCGCAATGGCAAATACGCAACGTTGCATAAATTACACTTGGCCAGAAGGAGGAGGGCCAGAATGTTTCGGGGGACTTTTGGCAATTAAAAAAACCACAATTGCATGGCATTGCAGGGGCAAACGAGTAAACGCGAGGATGCGAGGAAACGTGCGGTGACAAATGCTAGTGGAATTAGCAAGAAAGTTGCTTATCCTTTGTTCAACTTGATTTGCTCGTTTTCCATTCAACTAATGGAATCTGAACAAAGTGGAAGTACAACTTTGGATGGCAGATGCAACTATTCTAACGTGTTTTCCTAATTGTCAGGATTCCTTTTTAGGATTTCAAATGAAACTATGATTACTCAAAATATTATGAGCCATAATTAAAAACCGAACTGTTTAAAATTATTTTCGATTACACTTAGCTAACAACGTGGAATGAAATATCAATTCATGCCTAGAAGCTTCTATAATAAGGCACACCTCAGTTTTTTTCTAGACTGTTTGTTTAGGCTTATATTTAAAATATAAACAGAACAGGCGTTATTTACATTTTTGTTTTAATATATTTAATGGCCAGAAACAGTTATTTTGGCGCTAGATCTAAGCATAATGTTGCTTCCCACGTTGTAAAAACATTTTTTTTGTTAGATCTTATAAAAGGAAACCTATTTTCTTATGAATTATACTTATTTTTTTTATAGACTACGGATCCAGTCCCGTTACATCTGGACAATCGCCAGGAATGTCCGGCAAGCGCGGACCAGGACGACCACGTTCCAAGACAGCCACACCGATCAGTCGCGGAACCCGTGGAGCTCCACGTGCCCGTCGACCCATGGGTCCACTATTGGTGCCCTTGGGACGCAGTCCGGATGCCACGCCTCCCAGCAGCAGTCCGGCCACAAGTCGAGCACCCAGTCCTTCAACTCATGCCGGCGCAGGATTTGAGTAGTTCTGTACAAAAATATAATTCTATTTGAAAGACGAAATATATAAAACATGAAAAATAATTGTAAATCTTTTTTGTTTTTCTGGAACTATCAACAATGTACTGCTTATTTTACACATTCGGAATTTATATGCATATAATACTAAAATTGTGTTCAATACACAGCCCTGAACATTTTTGATTGAAGTAAACTGAATATTATTGAAAGAAAGATTAGGGACTTCCTTTTCTCTAACCGGATCCTAATTCGATTCCCTCTTTTTTGTTACTTTCTCGTTTTGTTAATTAGTAAATGAAAAGTTCTTTTTTATAGCTGGTGCAATCATAAATTAATAAACTTGTAAAACTGTTAAAGCGTTTCCGTTGAAACTTGTCGCATTAGCCTGAGTTTTGAGTTCGTTGGCCAAGACATTGGAACAAAGGTGTTCACGCATCAGCCGTCAAAATAATTATAGACTGCGGAAGCAAAACTATCAAATGAGAGGAGTAATAAAAAATTAGTTTCATGTTAGACAAATTTCAGTTGTAATCAACACCGCCGACGCGTCGAAATTAGCGCAACAATCGAGCATACGCATCCAAATAAAACTCGTAATTAAATTAAGGAAAATGGGGAAAACTCTGTGAGAAAACGAAGCTCAAAAGGGCGCTGAAATCATTGTCATTTTGGCAATTAGTTACGCAGCGTGATTCCCGGTACAAAAGGTTTCTTCAGCCTGCAGTTTATGTTGTGTAGTAAAATTATACATATTATTTTATAACGGCGGAATTATGTTAAGGCAGCAGTCTTATAAATTAAACAGGACACGCTTCTGTGCCAAACAATAACTCAAAAATACAAAAATCAACACAGATACAAACGAGCTAAACTAGCTGGACAGGATTTGCGGGAATACTCTACACATGATGAAGAAAATTTGTTCTTTATCAAGGATCTAGAACAATAACAATATTGAATGCTATATATTTATGGAAAATGGTTTAAAAAAATGCATTCCATGGGTGAGTAAGTTATTAACATCAAATTGAAATTCATTTATGATCAATTATATGTACTAGTAGTATTAATGTATATAAAATGTTAGTCACAGGCAATGGCAAATGTATACGAATGGGTATAATATTTAATTTTTAGATTACCAACCTAAGAAAGTGTATAAAGTTTTCGATCACTTTTGGACAATAGCTTTTTCTTTCCGATGTGGCTTGCAGTAGCTTGGCATTGACTCTCTTGGCATCTTTGACTTTTCAATATGACAATTCTTTATATTCCTACTGCAACTTGTTTTCCTTTCTGTTGCTATTTTTTCTCCTCCTCTGAGTCGCCGGCGGCCACTTGGCGACATTGGCGAACTGTCATAAGCTGCACGTTTCGCCCGTAGCCGCTGCAGTTGGAGAATCCGAGAAATGTTAAAAGTGTGCATTTATGCCAAGTGGCATCTGAGGCGGCGTCGGGCAGCCAGTCGCTCTTCTCCCACTCCGCCCCCCGATTCATCTCTCTGCACTGGGGGCACTGCGTTTATTAATTAGCAGCCATCTCGAACTCGAATCCGTACTATAGTACAGCGCAAAAGGTCCAGAAATGAAAAATGTGATACTCTTTTTGATACTCCGACACTACCCTTTTTTTTCGTTTGTTTTCTGTAATATTAACATTTTAATAAAAACGATACAATTTTAATAAATAATAGAATGCCAAGTATAAAAGTATGTACATTTAACTTTTTACCAGAATGTCAATATTTTTATGATTTGCTTATATAAATGTTTCTTTAGTTAATTTTACTTTGTAAAGTTTTTTTTAATAAAATTTAATATTCTTGAGTTTTGCCAAGCAAAGCTTCAATAATTTGTTTTTGCAAAATAAAGAATATTTCTTTCCAAAACTATTTTATTTCATTTAAGTTTTTCTGAAGTAAAGAATTTTTTAGTAGTAGCTTATTACAACTAAAAGGCAAATAGTTAATGAAAGAGTGATCAGTGTTCGATTTAACAAGCAATTCTTTAATTCTTGTTTTTTCCTCAATTAAAAATCACAAACAGCATTTCAATTTGAGCTTGTTGTGGTTGATGCAGGAAGAGAAAATTGTTTAAAAGCCGGCAACAGGTTGGTCTGCCTCATTGGCATCGGTTGACAAGCTGAGTGAAGTTTGGAGCTTGTCTTAGTCATGGTACTCTACAGCTTTTGCCAGGACTTTCTTAAGGCCCCTAAAAAAATGGTAGTTAATCCTTTTTGCAGCTGCTTCCGTGTTCGCAGCAGGCACAACCCAAAAACGAGCTCAATCCCTTCTTGTGATTTAATCCAGCGCAACTAATAAGCCGCAAGGAGGCTGACTTGAATCCTTTTCCGGGCATTCTCTGGCATTCTCTTCTTTGGGCTACAGCTAACCTAAGCCGGCCAAGATGGTTCGTGGTCTATAAATCAAGACAATAAACATGGAACGGAGCGGAGCGCAGATTGCATGGCCACACCTTGAAAAAATAAGCAAAAGGATTAAATTTTCTTTAAAAGCGAGACACAAAAGGGGGGAAATCCAAGTTCCACTCCTTTCAGGCTCTGCCTACGCATCGAAGCGGCTAAGTCCTTGAGTTCTATGCACGGGCATCTTCCAGCTCATCCTTAAAAAACGAAGAATACGCAGGCTGCTCTAGTTTCCCTGCCACTTAGGAACAACAGAAGAAAGATGGGATGAACCCTCAAAGGACACGAGAATGCCATTCATCTGGCAGTCTATTTTCGGGAAATTAAAATGTCTACTCCTACTATTTGTCTGCGAGGGTACGGCCTCGGTTTCGGTACGTCTTCGGGTTTTTTAGGGCCTTCGCACATCCCTCCAGCGACTATCTATCATATGTCCCCATCCCCCAAGCCGGATGGATGATGAATGTGCGCGTTTGGCGTCTCTAATTCAATTTATCTTAGACAAAGTCAACGTCTCTCACTCTATAGCTCCGTATAATGGATATAATGACGGTGCGTAGAGCGAACTTTGCTGGAGGGGCAGATGTCCTTTGGTTGTTTTTTAGGCGGCTGTTGCAAATGTCAGCGGAAAATAAAGTACTAGACCGAGGCATTCAAGCTGAATTAAAGCAAATACTACTTTGAGCTACTCCCCCTTTTCAAGTTCGTTGTCTAAGTCATTTGTTTGTACGAGTCTTCGGAAACTTTAAGCCCTCGAATCAAAATTCCGAAAATGTTTGGAAAAAACCTAAGATATCCGCCGCCCAGGGGGAACATCCGCCTAGTCAATGCAAACAATTTTAATGTAAATATTTGAAACAACATGCCACGACTGCGGTACTAACATAATGAGCTCTGCTCTTCAACCTGTTGAGGTCCTAGTCGGTTAAAAATAGTGCAGACGGAGCAGTCATCTCTCGAGCTGAAAGTCGCTGAGGAAAAAACTTGCCCGGGAACCGAGTGGAAAACACGTTACCAGCTTTAATGCATCAATTAAACTTTTTTCTTTTAATTATTGTAGCTGCTGGTGCTGTTGGTGGCTTTTTGTTCCTGCTACTCCTGTCAGGCAACATGCTGCGCTCTGTTTGTTTTTCTACATTTATTTTTTGCACAAATTGTTGCCTGCTTGGGGCATCTTGGAAGCTCGTGTTTAGTGTTTTTGAAAGCCAGGCCAAGTCACTTGTCCACAACTGCGCTGTTTGTTTATTGATATGTGTTCATTATTGAATTAGTTGCGGCTTACGCTGGTTTGTTTTAATATACCCTCACCAAGAGCAACGCAATCTATTAAGTCTATTGATGTGTTTTAGGAAATCTACTGAATATACAAATATTTGTAACGAAACAACATGTATTTAATTAAAATAATAAAGCTTTACTAAATCGCAAGCCAAAAACATATATATAATTATTTGTATATTTTGTACTTAACTTAAATCCAGAAGTTTCAAGAACTCAATTAGGGTATTCGCGAATTCGACTGTTCCACGCGTATCCTACCTCAAGCTTAGCTTTTGGTTTTTCTACCTTTTTTTCTGCAGAATTGTTCACAAAAAGTCAATTAAGTTGGCAAAACTTGTTGTGGACATCTGGCATTTCGCATTTCGATAATGTGGGAAATTTAAAGCTTTTAGTACTACATTGGTCAATGTAAAAATAGAACTTCAATTGTAGTTTTATTGAATAGTTTCGTTGACTCAAGATTTTATGCATTTGCTTTTTATAGTTGGATGTTTCTGTGTAGTGTTTTGTGGGCTATCAAATTTTAAAGCTTATTTCATAGCTTAGTTCTTTATCAAAAGTCGAAGATCATTTAAATTGAATTTCGTTGGACACCCCAACACATGCCCAAATTTCAATTTACTCAGTTCCCTCCGACAATTCGCCATTTAACAATTACTCAATTCGGTTGCGCTCCCCAAGCTGAAAACCTGCAGGTAACGCTTTTGTCATTAACATATCGCATCCTGTTGATCTGGACGACGATCCGCAGATCCCCGGACTGAAACCGAAACTTGACAAATATGCTTTCAGGTCTAATTATACCCAAGGAGCTTGACTGGATGAGCATGCTCACTGAGCAGGAGCTGGCCAGGTGACCCCGATTCGGGGAGACCCCTCTGGCTTGGCCAGTTCGCTTCGGGTTGGTCTGTAATTACGCGAAATGAAAATGTGAATGTCAACCGGCGAGGGGCAGTAAAAAATGGTAGCAAATTAAATTGTATTAAAATTTTTCGTATTTCTGTTCATTTTGTACGTTATTTGTTTCGTTTTTATTCGCGTGTGAACCGAAATGGTTAACATCAGACCGAAAAAGAAACTTGGATTTTGAGCGTTTTTATAATGTTGAAAACATTTCAATTTGGTTCACGCCCTTTCGCCAAGTTATCTGTGGGGAAGAACGCCTATCAGCAGCGATGATCAAGCTTTGCCAGTCATTAAAAATAGAGGAGAAAACATTTGCATATATAACAGCCACAAGCCCAAGTCTGTCACAAGTGTTTAGCATAACACGATTATTCATTTTTACAGCATAGTTAAGAGTTAACAACGAGTTAGCCACCAATTAGTATTTGTTTGGCATCTTTCCTGTGGCCATGTTTTCGTAATTAGTTACGCCTGAAACCGTTCGGAACTTTGGCAACTTGATTCACCATTCCGGCCACGTAATTGTGGGAGGGAGTTGGATCGGAAAGATGCGGTTGGAGGTCTGTCGAAGTCCTCCAAGTCGAAGTCGTCAAAGTGGCGCCACTTGGGCCCACATGCCAAGCAATTTCCCTTTACAGAATTATAATTGCATTAAACTAATACAAGACAATACAATAATAAAAGCAATTTCACCTAAGCATTTAATTTCAGTGCTTTGGATTGTGTTTGCTGCTTTCATTGGAGAAATGTTTGCGTGTCCATTCTGGAGAGCTTGGCGGCTCAACTTGCGGCTCACTGACTAATTATGATTTTATTTACATTTTTGGGCATGACATTTTGCGGTACAATGGGGCGAAAAGTCAAAGCGGCCTAAATAGGGATTATAAAACTATCTACGAAACTTTACCTATTTAAGAGAGACACTTTTATAAGTTTAAATACTAACAATTATAAATTTTTATTTCACATTAATTGGTTTTTTTTTCTATTTTCTAAGTAACACTTCAATTTAGATGAAAATAGACTTTGCCAACCATTGTGCATCGTCATCATAATTTTTGGCTTGTGTTTATTAGAGCGTCTCCAGCTAATGACTCTTGGCAGCTTGCTAAAAATGAGTTTTCCTGGGAATGGCGAATGAAATTCATAATTAATATGATAAAATATTTATGAACAATTAAATATTTAAGCAATGAACTTCCCAGGCCAGCCATTTCAGCATTATAGACCCATGGAAACATTTTCCTGTAACCTAAAAAAAAAAAACCCGAAAATTGCTGAGGGAACGAAAATAAAACAGAAATCTGCAAAAATCTGTATAAATTAAGCATTAAATGCATGACATTACTGGGCCAGACAATTTCCATATAAATTATATACACTTATGTTCAGCAAGAAAAGGCAATTGCTTTCGATGCTGAAAAGCTGTTTACGCTGATGATGCCGCTGCCATTGAAGAGGACGACGATGATGATGATGGCCACACTTCGGGCGACAATGTCTTCGCACCTCACGGCCCTGCGTGGCCAAACCAAACTTTCCTAAAGTGTGAACATCACAAAATCGGATCCCAGATGGACACGCGTAAAAGAAAGTGCGACGAGAGCCTTGTGAGCGCCCCGCGGCCATGTAAAAGTGATTTGGGGTGTGGCGGAATCGGCGAGCGCCGGCCAGATCCGATGGTCTGGGTCGGAGTTTGGAATATGGGTCTGGACCAGACCCGAGGTGGCACCTCAGATGCCGCTGATCGCGGTGGCAACAGTGACACCCAGCCGATCCCAACGTGATGACGCTGATGACGACACTTTCTTTTCCACCTTCCACAAAGCCTACACCGAGGAAAAGAATAAATTATCAAGAATAAACACTCGGAATTGCCATTAATTTATTCATTCGATTGATTGAATTTGGTAAAATTTGTAATAGGTTTTTTACATTTTATTTTACAATGCACAAATCGAAAAAAAAAAAACAGAAAATTTAAAATAAAACTTATTTTGTAACCTACATAAAAATGTATTAATTTACAAAGCTAAGAATTCACTGTCGTATCCCGATTTATATTATATTTTAAGATTAACTAGTAGTAGTGTACATAGACAAATGTACCTTTAAAATGTTTACTTATTGATTTTTGTCTGGGGTGTCACTAAAATGTTTAGTAGTTTGAAATTGAAATTAAAAAAACCGTTGAAATTATTACTTAAAGTGTACACTATAAATATTCGTGCAAATCTTAAGTTAAAATATTTGTAACAAAATCAATTTATAAGCCAAAACAATTTGGGTCACATTTAAGACGTGACATGACGAATTTTTCTCAGTGCTGCCTCTGGCCAGCAGCAATTTGAGAATTCTCAAGGCGAAAGTCGCTCCATGCGAAGTGCGTGTGCAGGGGGCGTGGCTGCAGCCTTCAACTGTAGTGCAAATTATGAGGTGTTATGTCAATGCGACCATCCCCAACCCCTTTAAAGCCCCCGTTTTGGCATCGCTTCGTGCTCCCTGCTCGGCGGCGTTAAAGTGCTTGAAAATGTGCGTTAAAAGTCACACGACCAGGCGCAGATTGTGAAAGGTCTTGGGCAGGATGGCCGGAGCAAAATTAAATTGAAAACGCCCCATGAAAGGGAAACCACAGGGAAACGTAATTATCAGCTACTGAACACTGATTGCGACCGACCAGCGAGGAAAGCGTAGTAAATTGCCCAAAAGGAAATGACCAAGCGAATTTTTAACTTCGTTCAACGAAGTATTAAGTTAAATATTTACAACTTGAGTTAAAAAATATTTAACGATCAAATTCAATATGAACTTTTGTACTTGGGCTTAACCAATTTTAAAAATAAACATGAAAACATTAGTCCCTAAGAAAGTATAATTATTTAAATAATCAATTCTTTGCTTTGTAAATTAAAAATGTTCATATTACTTATCAAAAGGTTATATGTAGGTTAATTTAAGTGGTCTTAATAAAAAATACCATATGCTATTTTTATTTCATTTTTGTTCTTCCCACTAAATAACTATCTATCTGTTTCTTTAACTATTATAAGGACTACCAAGTATATCTTGTGAACTAAAAGGACTTCCAATCTAGTCAACAAAAAGGAAACAGTAAACAAGTTCCTTAACATTTATTGATATTTCTTCATCATTACATAAAAATAATTTATATTTTATTTGTATTCTTCCCTTCCGACCATGTCTGTCTAAAGATAGATCCGAATCAATTTGAAAATAACTTTGTACTGGCCTTTGCTTTTATCTAGGCTTATTGGAAGCCTGCTCGAAAGCCAGTAGCCAGTTTGTGCTTCTCCTGCTGTTTTGTTGTTATTGTCATGGCTGTTGTTATTGACTTCACTTGCTGATGTTGCAGTTGCAATGGCTGAAGTTGCTGCTGCCGAAGCTGCAACCATCATCGAAGCTGGTTCGATTTGTGGCCGCGGACGTGCTGCATTTTATGAAATTGCTTGTTGTTATTATTATTGTTATTATTAGTAGTATTATTTGATGTGCTCGCTTCTGCGCCTTTTGCTGCAATGTCATTTGAAGTTTGGCGCTGGCGCTTGCAACCTGCAACTTGTAACTTGCTGCCGCCAAGCTCTCACGTCGTTCTCCACAAAAATATAAACATAACAATCATTACAAGTGGCTGGGCAACAGAAGGAAAAACAAAAACGAAAGCTGAACAAAAACTATTATTGGTATTGATGAGAATTATGTTGACTTCCTGCTCCGCTTGGCATGCTGCTGTTGTTGTTGTTGCTCAGTGGCGTCTTAAGTGGCGCTAAATGCGTGCATTTAATATAATAAATCTTTTTCTGTTGGGCATTTTTGTTTGCTGAGATTTTGTGCCGCTTTTTAAGCCATATTTTGTGTGGTCAGGCACGTACGCATTAAATTTTGAGTGGCGTGAAGTGAAAGGGTCGACAGCCTGCAGAAGCGGTTAGGCTGGGGTTCAAATCTTGGGAACGTTGACAGACGCTCAGGAAAAGCGATAGACCGTGGAAATAGCTACTGTTAGAGACGCTCGAGTTTAAGTCTTTTGGATTTAGGAAAGCTTATCTTATTGCTAAGATAGTGTTAAGCCTTTTGTTTTCCGTGAAAATGGAAACGGTTTAGAATGTAAAAAACAAAATTAGAGAGGAATAAAAGTATTGACTTTCTACTAGTTTGATAATCGAACTTTTATAAAACGTTATTATCATCCATAATAATCAATTCTAATTTTAAAAATATTTTAAACACTTGAAAATATAGTTTTAGTTGGTTTAAAAAAAAAGTTTAAGATCTCCGAGTCACACAGGATTTCAAAACATCACGGTTTCTTTAGAAGTGAATTATAGCTTTGAAAGAAATTTATTATAAATTCTTTTTTCATTCATAAGAATGAGAAATTTGTTTATGTGAATGATACTTTCTTGGTATAAACTTATGAAGCAAAATAAGTGTCAAAGGCACTTAAGGAAATTTTTAAAAATACATATTTTTGGAAAACAGCTACAACTTAAAACGAAAATCAAAAAATAAATCCCAAGCCATGAAACATAAAACAAGATTTTAAGAGCACTGGTTGCATTAACTAGTTAAATTCCAAATTTTGCATGCCTCCTATATCACTTTGACCTCATCTCGCGACGCCTTTCCAAGGATACCCCCGAAATCGATTGCCATGCCCTGACCAAAAGTTTGTTGTCTAAGTCTTTTGTTTTTCGCGGGTCCGAATGCTTTGGCATACCGTTAGATGCGGCGCCCATGCATCATCGGGCCATCGAGACTGGCAACTCACACATATTACACGGATGGAGGAGTATTCGGGAAATATATGATGCCATTGTTGCGATATTTCACGCTACTACATCTCCGCCCGGGGACAATCGACGCGAATGTAAACAGAAGGCACACACGCACAATAGGCCAGTGGAGAAAATGTGTCTGCCTTTTGTTGCGTTTCTCCTTATTGATTTCTGTTTGTTTTGCCTGTTGGTCATAACTTAGGGCCAGCAGCAACATGAGGCGCAAATGTCAACGCATTGTCTTCAAGTTGCCATGAATGATGGCCAGGATTGCAGCACTGTAGGGGTCACAGGGTGGCAGGGGCAGAAAAAGTCCCGTGAAATCGATTGAGCTACATTGAAGATGTTCCGCTTTTGGGGCGTTACCAGTGTTAACGTGCGATGAACGCCCCAAATATCTGCGACAACGATTAATTGTGGAGCAGTCGACAAAAGGACAGAAATGGCATCTGAGTAAAAAGAAAGTCATTAAAATGGTGAGCAGGATTTAAGAGTCATCCTTATAATTTTTCCTGTCAATTATCATTTTTAAGATATTACAAATATTTTATTATTTTTTTTAAAGATACCTTGCAAAACTAAATTTTAAAATTTTTTGACCTTTTCTGGTTTTTCCACCTTCATTTTAACTTAGTGATCTAGAGTTGAAAGTAACTAAAATATTTATCATAAAGTGTCCTGGTATTAGAACGTATTAGAATGTTAATTTTTAACTTGAATTATAACAATTTTTATATTTTCCTACTCATTTATAACATTAAATTGATCGGGCATTAATAAAGCTGTAAAATACGGTTTTCAACAATATCATTATTAGTTGGTAAGATTTTACTTTTAGAATTGTAAAGACTTGGATGTTGTCCTAGAAAACCCTTTGAAAAATATTTTAGAAAGTTTAAGAGTATAAAAAGTATTAAAGATCGGACAAGCCTTCCTTTCTTGATTTATGATCGTGACCCCCAAGTGGGTTTTAAAAACAGGAAATATTTAGACCAAGACTGTCAGATCATTTCCCTTGAACTTTTCTGCCACTTTCCCATCTCCCCCGCCAACCGGAGGCATCTGCTTGTTGAATTGTCAGGCCAAGAACAAAAGACATACCAGCAGAAAAAAAAATAAATAGAAAACAAAAAACCAAATTCAAAACAGTGGCAAAATATTTACCAAGCCCTGTCCGGGTCCCTCTCAACTTGAGTTTCCTGGGAAATTGGCGCATGCTGTGCAGTGAGTCGCCGTCAGACGGACGTAACTATTTTCCACATAGTCATGGCTAGAAATTGCGTTGCTTTTGTGTTCGGTTTTTCAGTTTTCACGCCGTTTGCGATCAGCGATGAGGAGGCATTGCAGTGGACTTTGTGCCACTGCCACCGGCTCACGCTGAGACCCTGTGCATCGCGTTATCTACCGAAAGCTGGGGGAAAAAGTGTCAACAGCGTTTGGCAGCTACCGTTCTACGTTTGGCCACGGAAAGCTTTATTTTGCCCCTTTCTTCATATTTATTTCTGTGGCGAACAATTTTTCGCTGGCTCTTATCTGATCCCACTGAGTCATGCAATGTCTTTGCCTGCATTTGAATTATGGAGATGATAATGCGTTCGAATCGGTTTTGGTTTTGGCTTGGTTCGGGATTTGCATTCGCCATAGTCCTCAATCCTGGCCAAAAACGCAACTCAAAGTTGGTCAATTAAGTGCCATGTACTGTCCGCCATCGGCACTTGACCAGTGTCCAGAGCTCTGGACACGCTTACACTCCGCTTAATTGAGTTTATTAGCCTCTTACCAGTGGCCTGAGAAACGAGCAAAAGTAAAAATATTTATATATATATAAATTCGGTGCGGACAACGATCGGCTACCTCGCCGCAGAAATAACGGTAACATCAAAATATTTCCTTTACAACTTGTCCAATTCTCCTGTCATGCTCGGCCTCCTCCAACTCCCCCAACTCCCCCCAATCGCCCTTCGTCTGTTGGCCAAATTAATGACACTCACTCACCGCGGTACATATATGTGAAATGATAAAACAAGAAGAAAGAAAATGCAATTTTTGAAATAATTAAATATGAAGGCCAGCATTTCTTTTGGGCCACATCTCGAAGAAGGTTCTCACATACTACGGAAATTTGAAATACCTTGCTTGTTCGTTTAATTTTTGGGTCAACATTTTATTCGCAATTAGCTGGGCAGAACATATAAAATATGTAAATTGCTTGCAGGTTTGTTGGTTTTAAGAGCACAATTTTGGGGGTTGGAAATTATTAGGCGGGGAATGAAAATTATGGTGGGAATATCTCGGGCTTTCTGGTGCACAAGTATAAAAACAAATGAATAAAATAAACATAATAAGTGCAAGATTAAATCTCTTAATACCATAAATAAAAACAAAATAGTTACACTAGGCAAAAACTCAATTAGAACCTTATTTTAAACAATTTTTTAAAAATTTCTCTTTATAATACATTTTTTCTAGGCCAAGCATTTGTAAAAAAAAAATTTGAGAAACATTCTTCCTTTTTTTGCTGGACATACTTTGTCCGTATTTAAAACTTTACGTTTTTTACTTTACTTGTATTAGCTTCAATTTAAATAAAATGGTCCATATGTGCTATTCTCTTTTGATAATTACAGGAAAGATTGGCCACTTTCTTAAAAATTAGGAAAAAGCTGGGTCAATAACCAAGACGTTGGTAAAACTTTAAGTGAAGAATGTCAAGATGGCAACCCATTTGGAGCGACAAATTAATGAGTTCATTTTGGGCCAAGGAATGCTGCAAATAAAAAATAGACAAGACACTTGCCACTTGAACCCGTGCTCTCATTAAGCCTCGAACCGACACACATACAATTATACGGCAGCTGCTTCTGAGATGAAAGCCGCCTTTGAGTGGCTGTTGGCCAAGACCAAATCTGAACTCGGTGGGGAGAAAAAAAACTCTCACTAGGCACTTAAAAATTAACGCTTTTGACAGCCAAACGGACTTTCAAATACAGAGCCACATGAAAAATAAGAAAATAAAAAAAAGAGCAAAGAGCCGAAAAGCCGGACAGACTTCCCGCTCGAAACTCTGGGATTGTAACGATCCAAAACGCTGGGGACGAAGCGCAAGCGCAACAAAGTGTCAATGCGGCTTTGAGGCGAGTTTAACAAGATTGGCAGCGACGGCCAGCGAGTCTTAAGATTTTCTCATAAGGTGCAAAATCTCTCGACATCATAAAGCGAAGAGGCGAAGGGGGAGGGCTAACGACGCGGAGACAACAGGAACATGCACAGAGATGAGCATCCATAAAAAGTAACATTTTCGAGTTGGTTTTCGGTGTTACATATATTTTCCCCGAAGCTCCTAATTAGCCAAAGCCGGTTCTTTTGGGGTTTTGTTTTTTTCTCGACTGCTGTTGGGGATGCCTTTTAATATTTTATTATTCTTGGGTCCAGCCCCCCTCTTGCAATAAGCGAACAACAATGGAGCAGTAAAAATCTGGGGATAATAAATAAATTAACTCCTTAACGATGACAAGAAGCCAGCTTAAAGAGGGCTTGCAGCCGCAACGTCTCAATTAAGTTGTTCAAGCTCATTGTTTTCAAATTTTTGGCTTAATTTTCGTATGGTTATTGCTACTTTGTTTTTACTTTGCGTCTTCCGTTTGTTCGTTTATCTCATCTCGCCCGAAATCGCGGAAATTTGTAAGTGGCCGTGGCTATTTCAATTTGAAAATGGTTTCATAAATACCCAGGTTACTAACCCTGAACTGAAAGAATACAGCTTGCCCTTGCCAGTCACATTGTAACCACGTCTTAATTAACTAATTAGCTAATTTGCAAACAATTAAGCTTAAGCTGGAAAAGAAAACCGAAATCCTAAGAAATCTTTCTGCAAAGTTGTCGAGTCATTTGATTGCAGATTGCAGATCGGAGATTGGACGGCAGCTGCCGGAGTTAAAAATATTTATGGACAGTGAAATTGCTAGGAAAGTGAGGTGAGCAAACAGAAAATATCCATTTAATGCATAACACAAATATTTGTACATCGAAAGAAAGAGTGAATGGGAGATGTTGGTACAAGAAAATGGAAATTAGTGTCTGAAAATAAAAAGGAAAATTAATGAATTGTGAGAATACTTTCAAATATTGGCAAATTTTCTTAGTTTTCTAAAAATGTTTACAATTTTAGTTACTTTAGAGTGTCATTGAGTTAACCTTATGAATTCTCCAGAGTTGTTTTTAAAATTCATCTTATTAAGACCCTATGTTTTTCCTCATAAAATTATACGTATAAGCCATTCTAAGTCGCATTAAATTTTTAATCGCCGCAACCAACACTCGTTCATCGATAGTTCCAGCTCAACCTGTGTTTTATTGGGCGCTTAAACCTATTCATCAAATTTGGATATTGTTGCAGAATTTAGTTCCCACGTTTTGCCAATAAAAAAAACAGAAGAGAAGAAAATCTAAACTGTTTTATAACTGTACCAAACAAGAGGCATTCACTTTGGCCTGAGAACATTTCGAGCTGTCCACCTGCAGCACAGACACAGAGCACAAAAACCGTGAAGGAAAGAAGATCTCTGTTTTTTCACCCCCAAAATATTGGCCGAGAGAAAAGATCTACGCACGAAACTACGAGTACCTGCCACACGAAAAGCATTTCCAAACAATTGGGTTTCGAAATGACAGTTTTTCTCTATGGGAGTTGGAAATTGGAACAATGCAATGGAAGCCGGTGCTGGTTTCTATTGTCAGGCAATGGAGAAAATAATGCTTTTTAATAATTACCAATAAAAAAACACAGACGAGAAGCAGCTGCAAAAAAACAGAACTGAAAAAATATTAAATTTTGGCGCCCCAAACTGAAAACAAGTTCGTTGCCTGAGTCTTTCGTTTTTTTTGCCTCTCCTTAAATGAAGGAAGCTTGTTTTTTGGGGTCTCGATTTAACGCTTCGCAACTGACAAATGAGCAGCATATCCTGTTGATCCTGTTGCCAGGAAATAATTATAATGCTGGTGCCAAAAAACAACATTAATTGCAAAAATAATTAAAAACTCATAAATTAGCACATGCAACAACAGCCCGAGTAACAAAGTGCAAATTTAATTATGGCCTTCATTAATTAATTCATTAAGAAAGAGGAGCCAAGAGAGCGAAGTGTTTTTTGCCACTAACTAAATCAATCAACGCCAAATACAGGCGATCAAGAGATTCCCTAAGGACGTGGTCTGATGGAGTTGCAACCGGTTTGCCGTCACTCCTTTTTGGCATCCTTAGAATACATTATGCAACTGCCAATGCCACTGCCACGGCCACTGCCACCGAGAGGTGAAGTCCTCAGTCCGCCCTTCGGCTTTCATAATTTATTGATTTTATATGGCGTCACATTCGCCCGGCACCGCCATCCGCTGACAGTTTTTGCCACTGTCGGACATTTTGACAGTTGCAGGTTGTCATCGGGCGGATCTGAACCCCCCCTCCTTCGGCGGTGCATCATCCTGTCACATGTAATTGCAACTGACGCATTGCCAAAAATACGCATTCATATTCTCATCTGCCCCTCCTCATCATAAACTCAACTGTCATTTCAATTTCCCCCATCACGGCAGCAAGGTGCTCTGCATATAGTACAGCGACCAGTCAAATGTATGATTAAGTAATATCCGAATGCCGTAATTTAACCCATGGCGAATCGAAAAGAAGGTTCGTGGCTTAAGTCTTTTGTTGCCGAGTGAGTTTTACCCCAGCAAATAATTATGAGAGCATTGCGTAATGAAGTTGATAAGAGCGGGGAATACGGGTTTCCGGCTGATAAGGCATACAAATTATATACTTAAGCTGGAAAAGGGTGGTTATCTTGAAGGATCTTGACGGTCTCCTTTCCATGAGAAGCTTTTTAGACTGACCCGTTACCGTCATTTAGCTTTAAAGCTATATTTATTCAACCCATGTACTATTTTTTAATCTAAGTTGTCACGAAAAAGTCGAATATAAATATGCAAATTAATATTTTTTAGACTTTAATTTAGGCAAACAAATATGCACAAAGGATTACCATAATTTAAACCCTTATTATATGCAACCATCTCAATTATCTTTCTTATCAGATGAATATTAGGCTGGAGGGCGGAACGAATTAAGTTGGCTTCTCATGGAGGGGAAAATAAGTAAAACCAGAAGGGACTTCAAGTTTTTAAAAAATGTTTATGCTGGACAATAGTTTTTACATTTTATTGCATACTCCTTTTTTTTATAAATGCGCTTCTAGGACTTAATCCAAAGGTGTGAATACAGTTTTTCACACTGTTTTAGTTTAATTGTACGTATTAAAAAAGAGAACTCTTCCAGCTGCTTTTGCATCTGCCACCAATGAGTAATTTCAACCCTTTTATTTTGGTGCCCAAATTTTTGATGAATAGATAATAAATTATACAGCCAGAATTTAACTTTAATTAATACCTGTATACAGAACACTTCCCCAACAGTCCTTTCTCCGATCACGAAAGAAAGGCAGCTGCACTCGCTGGTCCGCTAAAGAAGTGCTAATGCCAGCAACCATCAACGAACATTATCGAGTGGGCCAAAATTAAATTTAACCAAACAATTAAAATGCAATTTCGGGCCAAATCATTTTGCAAGTCGAGCAAATGCAGCTGCAACGAGATGAACCTGTTGCAGATGTCTATCTGTCGCTGGCCGCTCATTAAGTTTATTAATTTCTGATATCAAGACAGTACAATTTTCGTTTGCTTTGCATTTGTGTCGCCTGCCACATGCAACAGAAAGCGGTGTGCATGCACCGTGACCAGTTTTCCCCGAAATATATATCCGAAAATAAAAAAAAAGAAACAGAGCTACCCAAACCCCGAGAAGAACTTCTTCAACCCTTGCGGATGAACTACGAGCGTTAAATTTTCAACTTGGCATGCCTCACATTATTCTCCGCTGTCCATTCGATTTCTACGCTTTCTACACTCACATCTTCCTCGGCTTGTTGTGTTTGTGAACAGGTGTAATGATTTTTGGTTTTGCACCTTGACTTTCTGCTTCCGTTTCAGTTCGAGCGACGCTTGTCGATAAGTTTTTGGCTTGGGGTAATTTGTGTGCATTTACTTCCTCGCCGTCGAGCTTCCGTACAGGGTGTCCAGTTATGTTTTTCGCAACTTCCCCTGCTTCATCAGCCAGGCAATGTTCACATTCTGCACATTAGGTTGCTCTGACAAAGCATTCAATTTATCTATAATATATTCAAAAGGGACATTTACTTTTTACCCGACTCCTTGCGACGCTTAAGATCCTCGGATTCGGCCTGAACACAGTGGGCCAGGTATAAGTGCAGCAATGGCACCACAATTAGCAATTTGGGAAACGATCGCCAAGTAATCCTCATTTCAAAATCCGCCTAAATATGTGGGTTCCAAAGGTTTGATATTTTGTTATGATATTTCGAATATTATTGTAAATTGTGGCCTACTTTTTTAATTTTAAAGACACCCTGTTATTCCTGCTTCCGTTGCTTAATTGTTAACTTTTTGCTAAGGACTTTATTAGACCCCGACTCGCAACGCCAATGCACTTAACTAAGCAGAGAGAAATTAAAGAGTTTATTTTAATATAAAAATTTTTATGAATTTAGTGACCGAATGTTATTTTTGCAAAGCCCTAAATAAATTTCCTTTAGATTAAGAATGAAGCAAGCCATTGATCTGTTCTAAAAATTATTTACTTTCGTAAGGCTTATTGCAAAACTATAAGAATACTTGAACCAGATAGAAATATTATTATTTATTAAAGCTATTAAAAATCAAGAGAACGATTTTTATTTTATATGTATGTGACAAACAAGTTAATTTTTTTCTTTTCAGAATTTAAATAGTGAATTGATAATAATTGATAATTGACTGTAAATTCGTTCAGTGTACTGCCCCGGTAAAAAGGATATTTTGTAATATAACCGCAACGCGACTTCCTCAATATCAATCATTACGCTCGGCTATATTACCAACCCCTTTAGCCATATCCATGCCATGGCTTTCTTCATAAAGCATATTTAGTGTGTAATGTGCGTTGTCCCCGAAACAAAGTTTCCGTTTTATATTTATTTTTGGGTAAGCTGCAATTTTCAGGTGTTAGCCGAGAGCTTCCAGCTCCAACCAACTGGCCAACGGAGCGAACTGAATTTAGCTCAACCCTTTCATTAAAGAGGGAACAAAAATGATATATTTAATCCGTTCGTTCGTTGGGTCAGTGAAGCGTATGCTTGTCTCGGAGCCACGACGACAATGACAGCGAATGATAAACCTGATATGGAACACACTTAAGGGCTCAACTTGGGTAATCTGCAGTTTGCTCAAGTAGAAACAGCAGCTATAGCAGCGCCAACTGAAGAACCACGCAACCAAAATTAAAACTGCAGGACCGGCAAGTCGGAATAAGGGGGAGGGGGCTGTATCGCCGGAGATCGCAGATCGTTTCCAGTCGTGCAGGTGGATTTCTCAAGTGGCTGCGTCCGCTTTCTTGGCCCCGCTGTCCCTCTCTCTTCTATCTCTCTCCCACCGACTCCCTGTCCCGCTCCATCTCTCTGTGTCAGCTGATTCGCGGAGAAACTCAAAACTTCTTGGGGGTAATAGATACATCTGTACACGTCTGTGCACTTGGTTTCAAGTGAAACAAGTGCATCTTAGAACAAAGGGTTGGCCATGAGGATTGCCAGATGTTATTTAAGAGCTTAAATGAATATTAATGGGCAATATATTATTATTGAATCTTAAAATAGAGTCATGCCGTGTTCATGCAGGTTTTCGGCACTGCCAGATCCAATCTATTAGTTAAGTGCTTATTTAAAGGATATATTTTATATTAATTGTTTCTTTAATATATAAGCCAATCATTAATAGTCATTAATCATTTATAATAAAAGAAATTCAAATAAAACAGGAAACCAAAAGTCCACTTCATTAATTTTTAAATTTTTTCTTATAAAATATATTTATAAATATATATATATTAGAATTAGAATATAAATTGTTGAGATAACAGCCATATATTTTTATAACAAAATAATTTATTAGAACATCGTCTTTTATTTGCAATTTATTTTTTTAATTTCTTGATATTTAAATGTCTTGTATTTTTTTAAAACATAATTTTAAATGTTTATGTTTAGATATTTAAATAACTTTTCAATTGCCCCAAAATCTATTTGTAATAATATCCCAAATTCATATTAAGGCTAAGAATTAGTTGTTTTAGTTTCCTTATGGTTGATCAGTTCAACTCCTTTGAACTCGAAACCTTAGCTGATTTCTTAGTTTGTGATTGTCATATATTTATCTCCCCAAATATACTATATACATTGCTCCTTAGCGCAACTTGAATGTGACATCCATAAAAATGTCGTCTAAAAATCCCCAAAAAAGTAGTAAATGTCAGCTCAACGGAGACACGAGTCCAAGGATCCAAGGGATTGGCGGCAGTTGTCACTGGCATTATGCATGCTTGCTTAAGATTTTCCCCGGAGATCCTTGAGGAGTTTCCTTCACGGACAGCGACAGCAGGGGGAATTGCAATTGTGTGTGGTGTCAAAAGTCGCACGGCAATCCATCAATTTAACAGCCATGGAAAATCAACACAATGCCAAGCAATTGTATGAAATATGTCAGTCAAAGGAAGGAAAAAAATAACTCGAAGCAGGACAAAGGACACAGTAGTCGTCACAGTTTGGGGTGGAAGTAAGAAATGTGAATGCGAATACGAATAAGAAACTGAATGATTTCCTTTTCCTTTGACTTCTTGGCTTGTTTTTCTGGGGGGAAAAGATGCCACAAAGGAAATACATTTATGCGGAAATGTATGTCCTTTGTGGCATGTTTGGGCAATGTTAACACAGCAGCTCGGCAAACTTTAAGCTGTTCAAACATTTCGCCAAAGCAGCTGGCTCCAGTGTCAACAAACTCTTACTGTCCTCGGTTTTTTTGGGTATATTTGGGTCTATGCCCCAACGCGTGCCATATGCCCGGGCCGGTCCCAAAATGTCAACTGCAAGTCTGTGTAATTAAAAACCGCACACCCTCCGATCGCTGCACGCTGATCATTTATTTATGCATGGCCCGAAATCCACTTTCAACCTGCTGCTGCCACTGACCAGATTTTTATTGGCTTCGCGGCCCAAACCCAAACAAAGGCCCAGTAAAACAAAACCAAAACCTTCTCGGGCCAGCCGGTGACCATCAGGCTTCACTTCGCGTCTGCTCCTCATTTTTTCGTACTTGCTTTAATTTTTTGTAGTTTTTCGTGTGTGGCATCAACGAGCGACATCATGCCGCAAACATTCCACACGATAAATTTCAGCAGTAAAGTTTAAGCCGTCTCTTAAAAAGTTGTTTCGGCCTTCTCTCTTTAAATGCATATAATTTTGCTTAATGTTGATTAAATATTACGGTAGGCTTATGGCGGACAGCAATACACTTTAAATATGGGATGGTAGTTTGGGAAAGAGAAAACCTTTAAGTATGAAGTCCTGCTCAGATACTTTTGAAAGTCCCCTTTTTAAGGGTCTTTTATTTCGAATCTATTAAATATATTAGCAGTTGTAGAAAATATATTTTTCAAAATTTGAACATATGCAAGGTACAGAATGCAACATTTTCTGTTTAACCTCTTAGAAATTTCGAATAGATCGCATAAGAAACAGTTTAAATATTTCTTATAATAAATAGTAATAAATCTAATACTATTACTATAGTATTTAGTTGACATAATTTAATTGGATTTAATTCCTTTCAATTAACTAAAAGAGTTCAAAGTTCACCTTCACCAGAACATACTGAAAGAATTAAACGGGATTTTAGAATTCATTCGTAGAATTAAAGAGAACTACGATTTAAATGCACATTGATTACTTTCTGCAAAAATTCTTAATCGTCCATGGTGCCCTTTTTCATTTTCATCAGAAACCATTTGAAATTAAAAAATTCGCAACTTTAGATTCCGATTGGTCATAGCCAATGCTCATTAACTTACCAGACATTGCTTGTTTTGCATAAAAACCGCGTAAAAAGTCCAGCCAGGAATACAAATAAGCTATAATCGAACTAGACAAATTCAATGGAAATGGGCATTGTAACTATTTGAACGCTTTTAAATCGTTGGGTGTTGGCCAATCCGGAGAATCAATAGAAAGAAATACCTTAGTCAGGGCACGATTGAAATGATAAAGCATTGTTCTAGAAATCGCTGCAGCAACAGGCGATTTTATCATTATAGGCCATGATACTAAGCCCATAGATGTTTGTCTAGGAAAGGGATCCATGGTCTGGCGGTGTTGTGATTGCAACCATTTTGCCGGAATCCCAGAGCAGCTGCCAGGTCAAGAACAAAACACAAAAGTAAATCTCTCCTGCATGTTAAAAAAGGAATCCATTTGGGCTGGTGCAGCCTGTTGCACTCAGGATGCTGCTGATCCTCCGGTCCCATCCAAGTACCTGCTGCGACCACCAACTGCCAGCCCTCAGAGATTCGTTTCATTTGTTGCACATCCCTATCCCTACCTACTAAGGCACCGAAATCCCCTCTGCAATCTGTTGCTCTTGCACATGTCCCTGATTCCCGTCGAGCCTAAAAAAATGGTGGCGGACCGAATTCGATTCCCCGGCAAGGTGTTCCACTGACCCTCTGAACATTTCGAGTGATTTTTGTTTTCGCGGAATGCCCGATGGAGGAAATTTCTAGCACATGGTGCTTGCTTCGCTGGGGAAACCTCGATTGGGAATCGCTGTAACAAGAGTAGCTACTGTAGGTACAGTACGGGCTCAAAGTGTTCTTTAAATTGGAGTGGGCCTTTCCTTGGGAATGGCTTGGAATTTCCTTAAGGCTAAGGTAATCTCCAGCAAGGTTTGAAGGTTTTGTAAAATGTAACAGATTTCACGATTCACAAACGCAAATTTAGTTTCATACTTTCGCCGAAATTTCCACATTGCCCATTTTTGTTTGGGAAATATATCTTTTATAAGCTACAAAGATTTTCATCAAATATTGAAAGGAAATTATTATATAGACTAAGGGAAAATACCATTCTTGTATAATTCTTATATTTGTATATATTTTTGTTGTATAAAATTTGATCCTTTTTTCCTTCGTTATTAAATAATTGGTTAGGCTTGTAAATCTGGTTGTCGCTGCCGCCCACAAACTGCTAATAAAGTTGTCATTTCTGCACGATTGAGCAGTTAGGCAAACATTTGCGAGCGGCTGGGCAGGGGAACCCCCCATGAGACAGCACGTAGAGTAAAATGGCCAACAATTACCGGCAGCACCGGCTGAGAGTCATTACAGTGGCCAGAGCCAAAGTTGGCCATAACAAGCAAGTGGCGCTCTATAATCATAGACCCAACATGGAGATGAAAATCGAGATGGAGCTGGAGCTGGAGTTGGAGATGGAGTTGGAGCTGGCCGCACTGGCTCTCTGGTCTGGCACTCTAAATCAATTAACAGGCACGTCAAAAGTGTTGAAAATTGGAGCAGGAGGACGGAAGAAGCCAAGCCCCATGGGAAAGTGAGGTGCAACCTGTCTGGCGACTGACATTGAAGGCTAATCAGCATGCAAATAATGTTGCCGCCTCTCTGCCACACAAGATTAAAGAGCCATGTGGCTGCGATATAGCCACCGTGAAGGAAAACGGGCGATGATGAAGGCTCTGGGGGCTCTGGCTCTACGTGATGGAGCTGTAAAGCAAACCAGTTACAGTTTCCGAGCTTACCGAGTTTGCTGGATGAAATGAATTTGTTAACACCTAGCCAAAACGAGGCGGGCGTGCCACGCCATCAAACGATAATTAAGTATGCGTCACGTTCAAAATCTGGAGGAGCTGCTCGAGAGCTCTGGATTATTTGATCGGTCCATTAGCGAACAGGCGTAATATTTTTGAGGTATTATGCACTGTCCTCCCCTCCCATACGATGTCTTCATTAAGCCAGATGGTAATTGTCGCTGTAATGGCCATCGTAATTGCAATGTCAATGGCATTGTTATTGTTATGATTGCAGCCCCAACTTGTCCGTTTGTTTGTTAGTCTCCTTGATTGGCATTCACTTGCCACATTCAGATTGAGATCTTTGGAAAACTGTAGCAGCAGGTTTTTCACTTTTATTTATGATGAAGATGTCAATCGTGGATGAGTGGACCGTCAGTGTCGGCATTTGTTTGGCTTACCAATTGCCTTCTACCACTAACTGGGCCTGTCAGCGTTTGAGTCGCACTAGTTGGTGAGGGACGACTTTTTTCTAGCTTTCTGCCTGGGAAAAGTTTTCTCCACACTCGCACACACCAAAAGGGGAGAGTTAGGAAAGTTATTGACTCGTTAGCGAATCTTTGGTGAGAATTAGGTTGGGGTAACTGGACCAATTGACCAGTAAGAAGAAAAAAGACATTTGTAAATCAAATAAATACAAATTTAAACTATTAAACATTTATAAACATTTTAATAAAACACGGTCAGGTATCTTTGATCAATAGGCTTCCTTTTCTTCCCAAATTAATCAAAATTTTATCTGTCAAACTAAGTATGAAACATGTATATTTCTTAATCGTTTTGTAATTAGTAAAATAAAGGAAATGCAAGAAATTGTAGTTTTCAAATCATTTTAATTAAAACTATTCACTTAAAAAATATTCGTTTTAATAAATATTTTTTCTGCGGCTTACGAAATTGCCTACTTTCAAACAAGGCTTTAAATAAGTAGTATTGATTTAGTGGTGTAAACTGTTCAAACATATATTTCATTTTGAGGTAAGCTTTAAAAATGACCAAAACTCAAAATACCAACAGAAGTTGTTGAACTCCTACACTCATTACGCCCAATTCCCCCTTCGCATTCACCCTCTTAGTGGCTTAAACATTTCCGAAATGCAAAACATTAACGATAAACAACAACTTTTACGACCGAATTTCATTGAACGCTGCCACAAATTGAGGAGGCGAGACGGCGGCTGCCTTGGCTCACACACACGTGTCCCGACTGCCAAATCAGAGTCAGTCCCAGCCGCAAAAAACGGTAGTCCAGAAAGCATCTTGGCCAAGAGAAGGAGCCGGCGTACGTGTCACCGAGCCACCAAGCCACCGAGCCACACCATCACCATCGCACTCACGAACTCGGTTGTGTGGGGCGGGCGATTGTCACCATTACCATTATTACCATTACCATTACCATTACCATCAGGGAGCCGAGCTGGAGACCCGGGTTCAGACCGAGAGCTCGTCTTCAGCTCCAAAACTCTCGTCCGATTCGGGCGTGCGGCTATTTGATGTCAAAATAATTGTTAATCCGGCTAGCGGTAGCATTTCTATACCCTTTATAGGGAGTGATTTCGATTTACTTAATAGTAAAAAGAAAACCATTAAAAAAGGAACAACTTTTTTTGTTAGAATTTAACATAGGAAAATACTGTTTTCAGTAAAACAAAGAAATTTAAAAATATACTTCATTGCCAGTCAATAGGCAATCTACCTAGAAAAAACTTTAAGAACTAGAATCTTTAATAACCATTACACTGATTGATTTTCCAATAAAATATAACCAGTACAGCTTAGCTTCTTGTAAAGTTTATTTAATAACCATAGTTAATACCTTTTATTATATCTTTATTTTATTATATTAAATCCTGCTAATACTACTTAGATTATGCTGGATTTTATTATTTTAAAAGATTTACGTAAGAAAACTTAGAATCATTGTCAAAATAAATAAAATAAATATTAAGCAATTTAGAATGAATATTTTGTGTTCGTTTTTAAGGTATAAAACTAAAGGCGGCTGATCACAATTCCTTTAACCAATATTTTACCGAGACTTAAATATCTAACGAACTCTTTTTAAAGGGCATATAAGCTTCGCCGATTGGCAATGAACCTGGGATTCCTTTTATTTATTTTATTTTTATTGTATTTTGGGGGAAGAGTTTCGTCAGCGTGGTTAGCCAGCAGATATTTACGAGTAGCTGTTGCACTGGAAACGTGACAAGCTTATGAAGATTTATGGGGTTCAGGAGGCAGGCGAAGACGGCGGCATTCGACATTGTCGCCATTTCCATTCTCACGATCGGTGTTCGATCGACAGTTCTTTATGGACTCCCTTTGGCCGCCTCCCTTCCTGCCATAACAAATTTTGTGGATTTGTTTAATTTAAGTACAATGTACGTGTTATCATCGGTCAGCCGGTCGGGCATTGATTTTTAATTTGTTCATTAAAATGCAATCATCACGCCCTGTCCCAGGATCGCTTCCCAGCCTCGAATGAATTCCTCTCTTTGTCTTTGTTTCAGCCTTTGTCTTTTAATTTGATTGCGACAAAATATGGCTCATTAATTTCATCAATTTATATTTATTCCGTGTGCATAATTTGATGGCATCTTTTGGCTTGTTACATTTAATTTCGGTACGCGAATTTAATCAGGCATGCAGTTGGGGTTTTTAACGCAATAAATTCGCATCGGGCATTTCAATGTCTTGGAACTGCTCCATTTTCGTCTGGTTTTTGGACAAAATGCAAATGGCCAAATTGTGAGTGGACTGTAAATGGCTCTGAAGTGGCGCTGACTATACGATGAGTCAGTTTTTAGAGAGTTGGGATTAATTGCTCTACTTAAATAATGGGTATCCGGAAAAAACATTTTAAAAGAGTTTACAAATCTGCGCTAACACTTCTTAGGGTATAGGTAAGTAAAATAAGTTGCTTTCTCTACATAAAAAAATGTTTCTAAATAGAAAAAGGTAGCTTCCTGACTTAATTTCATGAATCTGTCTAAAGCCGCCACCTCGTCCCTCATCATGATTACTCCTCTACTACCACATGAAATGAAAATCGGCTGAGTATTTTCAATCAGAATCGAAATCTTCCCACATGTCGGCAGGTTCGATTGCCGTTACGACTTAGCATATTTCCCAGCCTTCGGCGGTGCATCAGGCATCGTCCTCATTAGGCATGCACAACGGCTTGGCAGACACATGTTTGACATTATCAAACCGCAGCATCCTCCTTTGGGCCATGCTTAATGCTCTTCACACATGCCGGACCCGAATAAAAAAAAAACAACCGAAAGGCAGCAGTAAAAATGGAAATAAATTCAAAACAAGCCGGGAACAGTTGTGATTTCGGGAGTGCAGGGACAACTGTTGCACAGAACTGGAATCGGGAACTCGGGACTGCTGTTATTTCCGCTTTCTGATTTCTGTTTTTCGCATTCTCATTCTTATTTTTCTGGTTTTGTTTTGGTTCTGCTGGTAGAACCGCGGCCGCCGCTTCCGCATCCTTGGGCCCAGGATCTCCAGATCCTTGGAACGCATCTGTCGTTGTTAGTGACAGGTACACCGAGTTTTTCACTCGGTACCTACGCATCTTTTGTCTGACGATCCGAATCGGAATCGGGCGCTTCCTATTTCCCGCCTTTGTGTTCCTTCTTTAGTTTTTTTTGCCAAACCGGAAGTTTTTGTGTCTTTGGCAAACTCTAATCATTAGGGGATCACGGATTTCGGCAAATTACAACGGGGCGGGTCAAAGATTTTCCCAGGAAACTATCGTTTACAGGTTCAAAAAGGTTGCGGAACAGGTCCCCTGTCTCCAGTATTCTCATTTCCTTTCAGAAAATTTGCATGATCGGAAGGAAGTCGTTTGCTCTTTTGAGATGGAAAGATGACACCCACAAAGATACGTTTCCCAATGCACTTATAATTGGATAGGAGTGTAGGATTAAAGGAATTACAGGGGTTTTGCAGGGAAATTTACGGGAATACAAAAGGACAAAGGATCGATTATCGTTAGCGGAAGAGACATGCAAAATATTTCTGGAAAAGTCGTGAAGATCTATTTAGTTTTTTATTTTTCTTTACTTTTTTATACAAATAAACAAAACTAAGGAAAAATGTATAAAAAATATGTTATTCTTTAAAGAACATTTTTCAATTGTTATTGGGGAAATGTGTAAAGTTTTCTTATAAATTCTGTAGTTTGTAGATTGAAATCATAATAACTAAGCATTGAGGACTCAACAAAAACTTTAATCAAAGTTCTCATATTTCCTATAAAAGCAATAAGTTAAGAATTATCTGTAGCTCTTCTCCACTAAACTTATAAACATAAATCAAACAATAAAGTTTCCAAATGTCTCAATTTTGTCTGCATAAAAAGTAAGTAAAAAACCAACACGGTCAACAAGAAATTCAGGTCCCGGGAAGCAACAATTGAAATCAAGATAAGCCCGAGCAACAGGATAAAGCTGCAGGACAGCCATAAAGTAGGGACACAATGCATGGAGAATTATGATATAAATTATACAATGCACATTGCAACATTTTAAATGCCGGCTGCCAGAGGCCGGCTGCTGGCCAGGACGAAATCGTGAGCAGGACAATGGGCTAGGACTACCTGCTATTTCTCCAGGTCCTCGTCCTTTGGCCGGCGGGTTGAACCTGCCGATGCTTATCGCCGGTCTAAAGCGTCTCAAATGAGTCCTGCCAGCGTCTTCTTTTATTTTGCCAGCGTGACGAGCGATTAGAGATTACGACTTGGCCAAGGACGAAACTCCGGGATATGGTCAGTCCGCCCGGGGGTTCGATTCGCCTAAATGTGTGTATTTCACCTGAGCGTGTTCCATAAAAAAGGAAAACAAATGTCTTGCTGATCGACAAATGCCTAGAAATTCGTTTGAATCGCACTCGGACACAATTGATTTTTTTCTGCCCTAATTGGAATTTGTTTCTAATTTTTTGATAAAAAAATTGATAAGTTATGATCCTTGAAAATACAGTATCTTGATGTTGAAGATCTTTTTAATAACCTTAAGGTGAAGTTCTTGGAATAATTGTTCATG
Organism: Drosophila kurseongensis; assembly: GCA_018153305.1. Taxonomy (NCBI): domain Eukaryota; kingdom Metazoa; phylum Arthropoda; class Insecta; order Diptera; family Drosophilidae; genus Drosophila; species Drosophila kurseongensis. The sequence continues at coordinate 1,575,399 of JAECXX010000149.1, forward strand.
ACTGAGAGAGATCATTTTGTTTGATATAGAGTATTTCTTTTTTAACGTGTTGACTTGTTCATACAATTTTACATCAATATATTTTAGAAATGTAATGTTATTATATACTATCTTATGGTTAACTATCTGTTGTTTTAAGCCGTGTCAATATCAGGCTTATTAATAGTTAAAAAACATTCTAAGTAAAATCGTTTGTTTTCTTTTAATTCAGAATTCCTTAACAAAGAATCACTCACTATAAACTACATTTGCAATCAAACCCCTTGAAACCATCTGCCAAAATAAAGTCCCCTACTTAATCGAAATCCAAACAGTTGCAAAATTGTCAAAGGCCATTGAGCAAACACTGGCACCGTATCAAAAGTTAGACAACAATGAAAGGATTGTCCTGGACTAGAGGATAATCCTGGCATTGTGCGATAGGTTTGCGTCAAATGGAGGCAATTGTCGCCTGGCAGAACGAAAGGATTGGCAGAAGCCCAATAATGTCAAAAATTCAATTGAAATATATGAGAGGTGAAGGGAACAGACATCTGCTGGTCGAGGATATTATGTGGGCGCAGGACAATATGTTAATTGACGGCAGCTGAGCCGCAGGAAATAGACTAAAAAATATCAAATCATTTTTTCCCCATTCTCTGTACTTGCTGGCCACGTTTTTTGTTAGTTTTCTTTTGAGACTACGCACGCTCCAAGGATGAAATGACAGGACGATCATTGCCAGTGACAGCTGCCGCGAAGGAGCACATGCCGCACATGCAACTAAAGCAGGATACGCATATCCTGCGTGTGCCTCACTAAATTGAGAGATTTTTTCTATTAAAAAACAGCGAGGAAATTGTCGTAGGCGGGGAAGGACACGCGCTCTGCTTGACCTTGACATTGTTCCTAGATGACAGGCAAGTCCTTTCTAGAGGACTGTACAGAGCCAGCATTAAGTGCAGAGCACATGTACAGCCTGCCTTTACTTTTCACTTCACTGAAAGAAAAAACTACATTGTCAAAAGATGACATAGAAATACATATTCCATATAAAATATTTCATAATTGTATCCATTAAATAAAAGTTTAACAGTGTTAAAATAAATTACAATGTTAAGTCTTGTTAACATCATCGATAAGCCTAAAAAAGTTTTATTTAAAATGTGTAAGCTTTACATATTTCAATTTATTATATTATTTTTCAATGATCGTTTTTAATATGAATATTTTACATCCTGCTAATTTGAAAATAGTAAACGAAGCCATTTCAAAAATATATTCCCAACGAATTATCCTCGGTGTATTCTTATTTTTTTAATGTTACTGCTTACTTTTTGTAAGTATCCTGTTCCAAGAGGTCCTTCGTGCGTACAGCAGCAACAGCAACAATACCAAGAAAAGGAACAACAAGAAGACGAGGCATAAAAAAAGAGGAGAGAGAAAAACTGAGCGGGGCAGATGTTTCCTCAACAGGCTGCAAACAGCGTACATAACACCACGCATGATCAGTTCTCGTCCTTCGTCCTTTGAGCCGCTCCTTTTTTAAGACCTGGAGCATTGTCCTCCACGCACAACGCACAATGCCGGCCGACTTCTTTCTTTTTGTGTTCTTTTCAGTTAAAAAACAAAATCTTATTCCGCTGAAAGGAATCAAGGAATCATTGCCAAAGGAAAGACCTCTGCCAGCGGGGGATTATTCCAGAATAGTGCGGGTGCCTGGAGAGCTGGAAATAAGTTTACTTTCTTGCCTCGCCATGCAATGATTCAGTGCTTCTGGAAATAAACCATTCGAGGTTCTCATTTAATATTCAATTCAGGTGGTTCCCAGCACATGCTGGTCAAGATTGGTTAATTTTGAGCCATGAGTAAGCAAGGTACGCGAAAACCAAGACGATCTTTTAATTTTCTATGAGGCATTTTCGATTACAAAAAAATAGGCCTTCTTTTAAAAGTACCTACTTTGAAATTCAAACTGCTAATATTAATTTAAAATATTTTAATTCATTCAACCAATTTACACTCATCTGTAGCTAATTTTATTCGGCCTTTTTACAGCATTAATCCTTTTTTCAATGGATCGAACTTTGTTTAAATAATTCAACCACTATAACATTGCAATATCTAATAAAACAATTTTTCCCATAAGTATTAAATATTAAAATCGAATTTCCCTCAAATTTGGTTTATCAATTGTTATAAATCCTTCCTATTTTTTTTTATCATTACCACTTATTGTAAATTTGCATTTCTCAGTACATAGCTCAACCATTCAAAGAAACATTGACAACGAACCACACATAACCAATTTTTCTTGAATTCTTCGGCAGCTGTATTTATTTTTCTATCTTGTATCTAGCGCCCCCACTTTGTTTGCCAATATCGAAACGAACACCAGAATTAACCCATTGATGTCAAGGGCGAAAATTGCCAACATTTACCTATATAGATATCAAGCCTTTTATACAATCCGCTGGCTCAATCGATCAATTGAAATTTTTGCAGCTTGTCTGTGACAATTGCCGATTGTTCAATCCCGTAGAATTTTACGCAAACATGACATATAAATGTTTATTCTTTTAGATTTAGAAAAATCCCTTCTCAGCAATGCTCTAGATTGAATTGTCACATTTTGAGTTCGGCCTATTAAACGGGTTGAATGTATTTGTTGAATTAAATTGGTAAATTTAAATGTTGATATTGAGGGGAAGGAGACATCTGCCTGGCATAAATTGTGTTATCAGTTTTCTGTGAACTAAGGTACGTGATATTGGACCAAATCCTTTCTGAGAACAGTTCTATTATAAGGCGATAAATTCCCATCGAAGAGCAATTCACACTTAAGCGTGATTTTTTACGCAAACAAGGTGAATGTGTGAATGCTTTTCCAGGTATTGACTTCAGAGCTCTTATGTTGTGCAATAGACCAGCGAGTTGAGGTAAAATACATCTGTTCTGGCCACTTCATTTGACCTCGGCCGAATGCAAATACCTGAAAACAGTAGGGGGCCGAAAACCAATTATCCCTGGCTTTGGCTTTGGCCAGCAGGTTCAGTGCGTTTCACCTTTGTTTGCCGTGGTCCTGGACCCTATTTGATCCTGCCTGTTGCTTCCTTTTGTTTCTAGGCTACTTGCAGCTGCCCGGCTCTTTGAAAATATTTGCATATGTGCACGCACTGTGGGTGTTTCTGGCCAAACAATGGGCCACCTCAATACAGTCGGTATTTCACGCATCACCTGCTCTAGAACTCCGACAATGGCACGTGCTTTTGTGGCCCAAACTGACCTTTGGCTGGCTTAAATATTTGCAAGGATATTTGAGCCACGAGCTGGAATTACGTTTACTGGCTTCTTCCTGGGTGTCTTCTTTTAGATTTTCTGCAGAAGATATGCACTGCTAATTAGCAAGCAAATGGTTTTTATCGTAAATCTACACGTTTCAACTAGGGGATTTTAATGCTAATTCTTCTTATCGATCTGGAATTTTTGAAATTTCATTTGTTTCGTGCTTCTAATACGGTGATCATAGCAAATTCAAGGGATAAAGATTTTGTAGTTCAAAGTAAATATGATATGGATAAATGGTAATAAAGAGAGTAAAACAAAATACCTTTACAGGAAAAGAAAATGGAAACATGTTATGAACACCAATAAAATGTTATTTTAGAAACCTAGGTATTTGTAACAATTCAACTTAATATTAAGGGATACAACATTTTGTATTCCAAATCATACTTTAGTACAACAAATTAGTCAACATATACGCAGGTTTTAATTAAATTATTTTAACGATTTTGTGTATAAAATATATAAGTCTCACAATTTCGATTGCATTTTTATGGAAAAAAATCGAAGTACCAAATTTAAGAATTAGTAAAAAATTGTAGAAAGTGAAGTAAATTCTTGCCAGCATAAAAATATAGGATTTTACAAACACCACTTCCGTTCTATCGTTAAATTTGAAATCTCCCGCATAGATGCATTTTTTGTTGCATCCTGCGCTCTATCTTTGACCAGTCAACCATGATCCAATATCCTATTCAAGGACCCCCAGTCTGTCAACGCATTGCATAAGGTTCAATAGATTTTCCCTCATAAACTCTAGAGGAAAATCGGCGATTCCATATTTTGACACCATTAAATGAAGATTTTCGGTTAGCCGAGCCGCGCAGACTCCGTGAGTCGTAATAAATTTTATATAAATTTGACAAAATGAATCAAAACAATGGGCCAAGATGCAAGGACACGCACGCTGCGCAGGACAAAACGGGCGACGACAGAGCGGGACAATGGGCGCCGAAGCACTCGAAACCGGACAAAGGACCAAGGACCTAGTGATAAGACCAAGAAAATGCCGTCCGGCCAGCACCTGGTGTCAGTCGCTGTTATTTACGGCCAACATCAAGCCGCTGCAAGGACGATCCCAAGTACAGTTGACGACGCTCCTTGCCGAGGATAAAGTATCTCCGAAGTCAAGCTGGGCACGTGCCCTACGCTAGGCATTTGTTCCACTTAGAGAAAGAGCGAGCGGGATGGAGGTCACTCCGCCGCAGATGCCAACTCAAATTGATTCTCAGATACAGATACAGCTCAATTAAATTTAAGACTAAACCCTTTTCGGACCAACCACACTCAGAGAAACTATTGATTTACATACTGTTCATAATTTAAGGGTTTGTAAAAAACTGCCTTTTAAAAATCTTAAAAATAAGTAAAAACATCCAATACGATAGGGACGAAACTTTTTTAATTTGTTCTTTGATTTAAAAAAAAACAATTTTATAACCTTTAATATTTGTAACAAATTGGGAAAAAAGGTTTTTAGTACACAATATATTTTATGTTAAAACAAAACATTTTTTTGCTTGTCATCTGTATACAAAATAAAAATTAAATGTTTGTAAAAATATTATAATATTATTAATCACTTTGCAAATTGTATTGGTTTTTGTATTGTATCTTATATTTCTTCATATTTTGCGGCGAAAAACCCATGTCTAAAAAGTATTTTTAATTAATTAATTAATTTTTCTTAAAATCTCTTCTGTGTTCAGTTATCCAGTCCCCTAATTTTAAAATGCAAAGGTTAATTGTTTAAAAAACCAACTCTAATGAAAAATGTTTTTTTATTCAGTTTTTTAGAGTGCCAGGGAAAACGGCTGCTGGTGACTCTAGCCGGCTGGTCAAGAGAGAGGGATCCAAGACTCCAGGTGGTAAATCCCTAACCCGCCTCGATAATTGCGCCATGCCATCATTTGACTGACTTTGACTCGAACCCTTCGGCAACTGTTTTGTTTTCGGATCGTATTTTCGGTTTTTTTTTCTCGTGTCCAACCCGTTGGCATATAATTCGTTGGCATCTGTAAGCGCAAGGGTTTCGGCTTTTTTAGCCACGTTGTAGATTTTCAACATGGTCGTTCATTAGCCGTCTCGGGACGATTCCCTCACTGCCTTTTGGCAGTTGGTCATTACGCATTCATTGGCAGATGCTCTCGGGCTGCTTCCCTTTATTTTTGGTTAAGTATCCCTCGCTGAAGGGTCAAGCAACACCTTTGATTTGGAGCTGGCCGAAATTGAATTTGTGAGCTCAGTTAGAAGGGTTTGTCGGGATCTTGGACAGTTTGCAGGTTGCCTCGGCGATCAGTTTCAGCTGATAACTTGCAGCCGGGCCAAGAACTTGCAGCCGCCTGTCTCGTGTAAATTTGGTTAACAAAGTATCCAAGCCAAAGATTGTTCCAGATAAATATCTGCAAGGATCTCTTTTTCTCTCTTTTTGTCCTGCCGTAGTAGCAATTTGCCGAAAGTTGTCAGCAAGTTGAACAATTGCTGGAACCCAAAGGAAACTAACAAAGATTAGACAGAGAATAACTAAGGACAGCAGGCGAAAAGATATCAATAACCATATCGGTAGCCAGGACGACTCAAACAACTGCTGCTGACATATGGACAAACCTGGACACTGCTTCATTTTCATCGGAACTAAATGGTAACCTAAGTCAATGCACTGAGAAAAACTAATTTGTGACTCTCAAACAAAATTCTAAAATTCAAAGGATTTTTTTTGATAAATAAAAATCAGTGATTTCTTTAATCAACAAATTAAAAGTTCATATCGAAGGTTATAATATTAATTAATATTTTACTATTTAAATTAACTATTGAATACAGTCCCCTCTTGTCTAGGATCAGATATTTAAGCTTAAGATGTTATGTAAATTGAAACTTAAATCAAATTAAATAATATTATACATTCAATTTGTAAAAGGCAGAGGATCACTATTTGAGAAACTGAAAATCTGTAATATTAAAAATCGCCACTATTTAACCAATTTTAATATTAATAAATTTTAATATAATAAAAACTGTCATTTTTTTTATAATAGTATATGTTTCTAAGAGAGTTCATTTTTCTCAGTGTGTTTTCTGGTCAAGGATCAGTGACAAGGTCCAGACATTCGTCCTTCCAAGTGGTTTGTTACAGCGCCGCCTGCAACGCCGCATGTGCCTGGTCCTTTGGCAAAAACAAAGGCGGAAAGGACACGAATCACGGTTCGGTTGTGGGTGTTGTCGGGATCAACCCACCCAGGATTCTGGCGGCCTGAAGGTCCGCCCGCCTGCTTGGTTACCTAGCATCCCAATGCATCCTGCGGTGCCGTTTACGATTGTCATTTTGCGGTTTTCACGTCTGTCTTTCACTACGTCTTTTGTTTCAGGGTTTTTCTTTCTTCGCCGAGCGAAAATTCTTTCTTTTCATTTCATTCGTTTCGTATTAGTTTTCACTAATTTATTTGCAATTGTTAGACATGTTCGCTCACTGGGTATCGAATGCTAAACAGGAGCTGTTCATTTTTGAAATTATTCCATTTGTAAATTTCTTAAATTAAGTGATCGTATGACAAGGGATCGCATTGATTGCAAATTTTTAAGATTTTTATAAATTTCCGGAAAACAATTTGATGGACAATTAAACTTATATTAACTTTAAAATAAATATTACAAAAATGTAATATAAGCTTTTAAAAATTACTCTTAATAACTAATAGCATTAGGTTTTTTGCATTATTTTTTAAATTTATCTATGTCGGTAACCAAGGGTCAAGAACTTTTATCTTGAATTTGTATCCCATGGGAATTCCCAAAGATATGTTCAATTAATTTAGCCTTTTACTTTTCCTCGAAGTTGGGAGGTCTCCCTTCACTTTGGTTTTGACACATAAATTGTGTTCATCGTTGGCTTCTTGATATCATTTCGATGATTATAGATGTTGTGCACGGGGAGAAGTTCTGTGTGTGGTCGGTTGGCAGATAGGCGGATAGATCGGGTCGTCCAACATCCACAGTGCGGAGCAGATCATCACGTAAGTATCGTTAAGGCCAAACTCCATTAATAGGCCGACTTGTCCGCCCCTGCGGTCACTTCAAAGTTTTCAAAAAAGTCAACCTCGCGCAGGTCAAAAGGTGGGGAAGCAAATCGTAAATGCAATAAGTATGTCATAAAGTGGCTAAATGGAAATGCTTGACTCGGACGTGACAAAAATACACGTGAGTTGTGGACCCTTCAATGAAAAATATAAGAATGCCCTCACTTTATAATGAATGTTGTTTTCTAGATGAATGCTTCCGCTAATGGACATATTGCCGGATTGCCTAGTAACCCTTTAGCAATTTTCAGTCCCTGTTTTCATGCTGATCTGAAAATTGTTATAAATTTGTTCCATGAATGCGCGCCACCTGAGCCAAATTAAGTTGGGCCCAAAGTCGGCTAAAGCAATCTCGCTCGCTGTTCGCAGCTCGATGCTCCCAGCTCTCCACTCCGGGCAACAGCTGGCGGCACTTAAGGCCTCAAATAGCTGATCCAGAGCACCCTTTTTCCATCTCAAGCTCCGGCTATCTTTCCCCCGGCTATACCCTTGCAGAAGGTAACCAAATTCCATTAAGGAGTTGACATACATACCCCTAGATTTTATTAGTAGTACTCACTAGCAAACTTGTACTGATATTATTATCATTAAGAAATATTAATAGAGATGATGAAAAAGTGATCATAGCAAGAAAACATTACTGATATTTAAGTATAATATTTTTAAACAAAGCTCCTAAGTTAAAATAAGTATTGTCATCAACCACTTCCTATAATATAGAACCCAATAATATAAATTTAAAAATAACAACTACAATTAAAACTATAACAAATAACAACTACAATTAAAACAATAACAAATAACATCCAGTTCTTGAGGTCATCAGACCACATCTCTTTGTTTTTCATAAAATATAGTTCTAAAAAACCAAAGTTTCTAACTATTTCTATTAGTTAGTTCAATTATTATAAACAATCAATTTTTTTAAATGTGGATTTAAAGTAAGTGTTTTGCAGTAAGTTTAATGCATTATAAGGGCATTAAAGCATTCGTTAAGTAAATCTAGCACTTCCTCTTGTTTTGTTTTGTTATAATTCGTGTTTAACTAATTTCGGACTATTATCGCCGTCATTATTATCATTAAATGTGGAAATTGTTGTTATTGTTTGCGCGCATGCGCATTGGCAATTTCACACAGTCCGAGTTTGAGTTTGGGTTCAAGTCCCGGACTCAGTTTGATCAGAGAGTCAGGTTGCTGTCAGACACCAACTGTTGTCTCTGGCAGAGATCGGGATGTGGCTGTGGATGTGGTTGTAGACTTGGACCTGGGATGGGGATCTCTGTGGAACCGACCTGCCTTGCCGCTGGGGTTGCCTTCGGGGTCAGGCCGGCAACGTTTTGCGCCTGTTACGAGCTTTTCAGCAATATGTTCTATTTTTCACTCTGTTGTTTTTTTCGTCTTCCATTTATCTTGCCCCTTGTTGCTGCACAAAACGATTAGCCGTAAAGTAATTTGTAGCCGGGAAGATTGCCAAGGGTCGCTCGTCTTTCCTCAATTGAGGTGTTCCGATGGTTGCTCCAATCATTTAGCTAAATTTGAAGTTAAGCATCTGAAGGTTTATCTGAATCTATAGATATGTAACACCAGGAATCCTTGTTGCTATTGGTAAAAATCGTGTTATTCTAATTTGAAATGTATAAATATTTTTTAACTATAAAGATATAAAGAATAGTATGAATTTTTTTTTATTTTATATGAAAGTTTTATATTCATTTACTTGACATTTATATAATTCGAATGTATTACATTTTGAGTTACTTACTAATAAATATAAATCGTAAAAATTTTATGTCTTAAAAAAAAAAGAGCATTTTTTAAAACATAAAATTTTTTTTTAACCAAAAATTCTTACGATTTATATTTATTACTAGATTGAAATTGAACACCAGAATAAAAGAGAATACAAAATACATAGAACGATTGTTCCGTCTTATAAAGAAACCAACTTTTGGCTAGACTGTACTCCGTTAATTGTTCGAGCCCATCGCTTCTTTCATTACTGACCTAAATCCATATCAAATATTCATATGATCGTCGTGTTACCTCAGCTGCCTAGCTGATCTCACATTATGCCCAGCCATTATCTAGCTATCCATATCAAAGTGCAAGATGCAAACACTTAGCCAACCACTCAAGCGATCGATCGATGATCAACTTCAGACAACTCCAAGGGAAATTGAAATATTACATGATGGATAACCAATCAGGCGATTATCCTTGTAATTATGGATGGACTACTGAACCGCACCGAGCCCCACGAAATATCTTATCGTGCGCTGATCGACCACAAAATGCAATAAACAGAAGGCAAGAATTTGACAGGCAGTCAGTCAGTCAGTCGGACACAAAGGGGCCAAAGAAATCTAATGTGAAATGTATAACATTTTCCGACACAAAAGAAGACGTAAACTCGATCAGAAATTGGGCTGCCATTGACGGAAGGATCGGAGGCGTCGGCTCATCTGCTCAGGGGTGGATCTAAGAATGGCCAAGTAGGAATAGGATGCCAGGGAATTGCACGGAATCAGTTGGGGGAGACTATGATCTAACATTGATCTTTTGTCTGACTTTTTGGCTTTTTGTTCGGGCTACTGTCCTGACATCAATATCAAACACAGCTTGCAGTCATCTTTGTGGTCTCCTTTGCAGAATAGGATCTAATAAAGATGAGCTGCTGAAAGGGATATCTTTAAGAAGGCTTGCTTTTGTCCTAGAGACTTAAAAGAAACCAATACTGAGATTACTAAAATACAATATATTGCCAGAATGTACTTTTAACATTTTTGTTAAATTTCTTTATGTGTTTTACGTATGTGATATTTATTAAAGCTTCCAGAAGAATTACATAATCAAACAAGTTATTTTAAAGCAATCTAATACATTTTTAATATACATAATATCTTAGAAAATATAAAACTTACTCTTATATTTGCAACATATGTTGTATGGTTAGTGATTTAACAATAATATCTGTCAAGCCAAATTACAAGTCCTTTACAACCATAAAAAATAATTAAATAAGGAATAAAATTGCCTATAGATATTTAAGTATTTTCCAAGGTGGTCCATTAACGATATAATTTTAATAAAGATCACTTCCCTGCATAGCTGTCAACTGTCTCTCCTTGCTCAGTCATAAAAGTCCTGAAAAAATACTTTAATTTAACTAGCCGTAACCAATAAAACTGAGGACTCTCTTAATGAGGCGCAACTTAGTTTCAAATAGCATAATCAGAGTCATAAAATGTAGCAGCAATAAAATGCGCCTATCGTATCCTTGCGACAGATGCCCCAGCGGAAGGATACGGCAAACCGTTTTTATTGCACTACTGAGCAAACAGTACGGATCGGGTCGGATCGGATGGGTTCTGACTATATAGCGCGTGCTGTTCTGGGTTATCTCTTGGGCAACAGCTGCCCGACGTATTGATAGCGTACGAAAACGAATTTACGAGGAACTCTTTAAACTTTTCAACATTTCATACTCGATTTGTATTTGCTTAGTTTGCAGTTCATTATCTTATCTTATTTGAACGCGGACCTTATCAGGGCTGTTTTTTTTCTCTCTCAGTTCGACTTGCTTTGCTACCTGAGCACGTGGCGAAACTGAACTTAACCCCAATATTTCTCGGAATGTCGATACGTATATATAGAAATTCAAATATTGATTGTGGCATTTGGCAAAAGCTTAGCACGAGCCAAAAACTCCGAGCTCCACTGTCTGTCTGCGGCCTAAGCTTTGTCAATATTTTTTCTGAAGAGGGGCAGCAATTTTGAAATATTTTATGACTTGTCGGGGAAGCGGAATTCTTTCGAAGCGAAACCGACTCTGATAATTGGCATATAGAAATCTTAGTCACTGACCCAGATATGCCGCAAAGAAATATTAAATGATATATCAAAATATTTCCCTTCACTGGCAGCCGATGTAACCGGCACTTAATGCATTTTGTCATTTATGATAATGAAAAATCAGTTTGGCAAAATATCAAACAGATTAAGTCCATGGAAAGTTGCCGGTGGCGATCTACAAAAGAGTCGCAAAGCTGCAGCTGCCCCTTTCAAGCGAGATTAACCAAAATTGAACATTTTCGCTCGCTTTATTTTCGGGGATGTACGCAGAGATAAGCCTAAACGAGTTTCCCCAACCGGAGGAGCCAAAAAATAATTTACTCCAACCTGTTGTTGCAGTCGAAATTAATTTTTTGTGCCTGATACTTTCGTCAGTGTCCTGGAAGCAAGCTGCATCCGGTGTTTGTGCTTATGCGAATAAACTTCCGTTTCCCCAGCGCCTCCTCCTCACTTTCCGTCTGGAGTCGTGGAGAAGTCGTCTTGCTGCGCCTGCGCAGCCACAAGTCAGTCACATCGACGGCCCGTCAACAGGTGTATTTACTGTTGTCCCTCTTTCGTTGTTTATCGGCCAAGAGCAGAAGAGCAGCAGCCGAGGGAAAAGCAAAACTAGTGGGTAGCCAAAAAAGATTGACGGTCGGTTGGACACCCTTAAAAATATACAAATATCATTGGAATCTTCTCCACTGCAACTTACTAAAATTTTCAAATAAATTGATAGCGACTTCTTCCCCCGCAATAAAATATATTTAAGACTGTATGGACATAAACCATTTAAAAACTATAGAATACATTTTAATTTAATTATTTTTGTTTTGCGTATAATTACTAATTAAAAAATCTTGTTTAAAAAAATGTCTTTCTTTTATTTCTAAAGATTTTTTGATAATTTCTTTTTCTAAAATAATAAAAAAGATATAAGATTAATTTATTGAGTTTTCTCTCCAATTACAAATATAACAAAATAAAAACCCAAATTTCATAATTTCAACATAGAAGTACTACTTCAGCAAAATAAAAATTGATTGTATCAAATGTATAATTTGAATCTACCAAAAAGGGCGACTTAATCGGGAAAGATATCATATACAATTTAACCTTTAAATTGTTATTGGGACTTTTGTTTCGTGAAAACGACCATTTCGTGAAACTAAATTTATTTAATATACCAATATTGCCCACTATTCTTCGAGCCATCAAAGTGCCCACATAACCCCACATACCCTTTCCCGATCCTAGGGCACTGCTCCCCAGTTTCGGCTTTTATTTATTTTTGCAGTTTTTTCGTCAGTTTTCTGTTTTTGCGAGTATCTTCTGCTGTTGCTGTTCGTCTTGCTTTTCGGCTTGGCAACTTTTTCATTGCCATAATTACCATGATTAGCAATGAATGCTGGGGCCAGCTACCTTGGCAGACCCTTTCCAGGCCCCCTCGGCCCCCTGAGACCCCTTGGCCCACTCTGTTTTCGGTTGGGGAAATTGCGGAAGGAAGGGAGACCGAAGCAGCAGGCGACCAAACACGCGACAAATTTAATTTTTATGCTATTTCTTTCTTATTTTATTTAACTTTGCTGTTGGTGATGTTGTCGATGCTAGTGTTGTTGTTGTTATTGCTGTTGTTGTTGTTGTTGTGGCTGTTGTTGCATATATTAACCGTAAGTTGGCTGCACTTTAATTTGTATTTATGCGGGCTGATTATCTGACTCCACGTGAAGGAGAAAAAAACCTGACACGATCACGTTGATGCGGATGATGATGTTGTTGACTTCTTTTCTTTTGCTCTTTATTGGCTTTGACATTCGTTGCTCATTATTGTTATTATGATGTTGTTGTAGTTGTTTTTATTGTTGTACTTGTTGTTGCTAGAGCTGGCGTAACGAAACTGTACCTGCTCGAGTGCGTATGGTAAAGATATTCCACTGTCTGATTGCGAGTCGGTTCTGATTCAGAACTTCTGAATGGTTCAGTTGCGATCGTTCCTTGGATATAATAACATCCGTAATTGAAGCTGTCATCGAGTTGGTGGATCTTTAAAGTAAGGTGGAATAATCCAATAAAATAATTTAGAACTACCAGAGCGCTATTGTATTGTATTGTATATTGTTATTATTTTATATAATGTATTCGCGGTTTACCAAAGCAAAAGGTAATATTGTGTCATCATTATAAACTAAAAACGTTATAATAAAGTATAAATAAATATATAAATATACGTATTCTTGATTAGTTTTTCTTAAATTCAAAATAATTTGCTCCGTTTTTATTATAATTACTTCTGTTTATTTAATATAGTCAAATTTCTCTTTAAATTTAAACTGATATTTTTTAAACCCATATGCCTTTAAAATATCAACCATCTCTTACCAAAAACACGCCACTTAAACTTCAGGCGGGTTGCCTTAGCTGACTTCAAAGAAATTCGAGTATAGTGATATATACTAATTGATTTCACAACTGAAAAAACTCGAACTGTACATTGCTTAAGGACCTCTTTGTCGCCAGTATTCAAATATCTTATCGTTAGGATAAGTGCGTGCCTGGCCTGTGTCCAACACATGTTTAGTCCCACCCATGGATCAACCCATAGTAGGTATACAATCCCAACTGTACCAATCCCTAAAACATTTCCTACCAAAAAAAAAGGGCACGTAGCGGTGTTCAAACAGATTTCGGTCTACTTTTATTTTCAATTCGACAACCTGCTGAGCATCGGTAAATTCCAATTTCAAAGGAGCCATGTTCCTCAATGCCGAAAGATTTTTCTTTTATTTTTTGCGCAATCATTTCGTGTAGAAGATAATCGTTTTCGTAACTTTTCATAGTTCTGCAATTCGGTTTCTTACCGAAGGCGTTTGCTGAGTAACTCCCACTACAGATCCTGTTCCTCCCCTTGGCGTCATTTTGATGATTAATTTAACTACCTGTGCAGGTGTATCAGGACACCGGGACTTTAGTCCTGCCCTGTCTAGACATTTGTTTGGTGGCCATATCTGCAAATTGCCGTTTTGGCTAATGTTGTTTACTTTAGTTTTTCGAGGTCCTTTCCTGGCAATGGCAATGAAAACGCTCACTGCCTTTTGCAATTAACCAAAAATAACAAAGGTGCAAGTTTTTAATTGCTGGACAAATAAAACTCGGGTTTTTAAGGGGGAGGAAGTTGAATAGATCGACTTGGGTGATTAAGTGAATGCCTTGCAAAACAAAATATGTAGCTAACATTTATAATCGTTAATACTGCATTTATTTAATTTATTATAAGCTTATTTAATAAAAAAATATCAGACACTATTGTTCAATAATTAACAACTCTTCGATACGAACAATGTAAAAAATTGAAAGCCCAATTAAAATAAAGGCAAACATTTTCTTCACAAATTTCTAGAAATTAAAATTAAACCCAAAATGTTTCATATTGTGATCATATATCATTTTATAAAAAAAATTTCTGAAAGAAATAGATCTATTTTTGCCTACACATGTTGAGATTTCCAACATTTCCTACTCTGCAAATAGCATCCTTCGGCCACTTAAAGTTCGCTATTCCCAAATCGATCGATGGCAACAACATCCGGCCTGCTGGCAGGACTTGTGGCAACCACTTGATGCTGGCTCCGCCATAAAGTACCCAGAATATTCCAGCGATTGCTGTGCACTGCGAACGCATGTCCTGCTGCCCGCGATGGCGACATCCTTATTTGCATGGCCAGTGGCCCGCAGGAAATGTCCGGCAACGAGGATGCAGTAACAACCATCAGAACAACAACTACCTGCTGTGTAGTTGTCGTCCTTCGCGCTGCAAACCGGAAGTAGTCAAGGCTCAAGGTGCAAAACAACACAGCAGCAAAGGCAGCAGCATGTGGATGATGGATGGAGCCCAAACTGAACTGCACCCAAAGAGATTTCTGTGTGCTAACAATCTTTGTTTATTTCTAATAACTGTATTTATTTGATAAAATTTCATTTACTTTAGAACTGTATAAAATAACACAATTAATAAATATACCTTAAAAAGCATGTTTATATCAAAGGTTTCTATTTCAAACAAAAAAAGCCCTTTATAAAGATCTCATAGCTTTGAATTTCATTTTGTAAATTCTATTTTAACACAGAAAATGCAATTTTGTTGAGTGTAGAGATCCATTTGATTTGCCAGCACGCGTAATTTGATTCGCGCTCATAGAAAGCAAAGGACTCAGTTAAGACTCCCGCACTCGGAAGGAAGTGGCCCACGAAATTCCCACGAATTGCTAAAAGTTCCTCTTGGCCTCCACTCTTCTTGTTTCCGGTTTCTGTTTACGCGAAACTTTTACGCATTCGCCTTGAATGCTGATGGCGATCTTGAGCTCGGGCATGAATGAAACGGGTTGGGCAGTTCCATAACAGGATGTTTACCGACAGTGGTCCAGCTGATGGGCAAGGACATGCGGCTGGAATTCCAGGAATCGCCATTTGAATGGACAAAGCGCGTGTGCTCGGAGCGGAATCCTCTCAATTCCACGAACCAAAGCTGCAAAAGTTTTGAAGATGATTTTCTACTAAGATCAGGGTCAAAGGATATTTTTTTTTTTTTTTTTTTTTCATTTAATTGACGGTAAGGTTCGCGTTTAAGTTTTATATTTTTTCAGGTTTGGCGCCATAATTTTAAGTAGTCTCGGAAAGTTCAAAAGCTTTTTTAGATTAAGTTCTAATGGTTTTTTTATTTAAATTTGTTCCAATTGTTTGTTAATAATTATAATTTTTAATGAAGTAAAAAAAAGTATATATAATATATATACTACATACACTGATAAGGGCTTTCCAAATATAATAATATAATATAATCCACTAAGCTAGATTTAATTTTTGCTGCTCTGTAACTGACAAGTATAGGTACTTCTTTTTTATTGTTTTGGATGTGACTCAAACTTACTAAAAACGACTTCTTCACCTTTTAAAAAAATCCGGAAGTGTCTAAGATCTTCTCACATACTAATCCAGTGACTCCCCACCTGTGGCCGGATTTAGATTGCATAAGCAACCCCTTCGCAGGACATGTTTGCTCCCAGGACTTCCCACGCTAAGCCACTTCCGTTTCGTACCGTTTGCATAAGGATCCCCCGCCAGAAATCGAAAGATATTCCCACAGATGAGATGTGCAGGAATACAAAGGCAAAGATTATGCAATGCACCTGATCCACCCTCGCATTCGGCGATCCTTGATTTGATCTGACCCTCTTCCATCTCGTTTTTAGCAAACAGGGTGCTCCGAAGGATCCCAGTCGCGTTTCCGTTCTCAGGCCCAAGGAAGATTTCCGATAAGTTTCGAATTCAATAACGAAGAGAAAGCAACTGCTGCGGTTTCGCCTTCAACTGCTGCTCCCAATTAAGAGAAAGTCGAAGATCTAACAACTGAAAAGGATTAACTTGCCCAGCTGTTGTAGTGCGAAATCCCGAAATCCCGGCGCAAAAAAATTCACACGGAAGTGAGGTTCGCATCTTCGAGTGGCGACACCTCCACCATCATCTTGAAACAGTAAAAACATAAAACTCTGTGCAGTAAAAATTTGAAAAACTCCTAAAAGAAGAGAAGATCGAAAAGCAGCTGTTTTTGAGCTGCCTGGGAAGAGGGTTTCAGTCCTTCGCTGCATAGATATCCCGCAGGATCCTCTAGGCGATATAAATGTACCTGCTGCTGAGAGTCTGTGGGAAGCGCACATGTTCCCATCGTTGTCCTTCGTTTTTATCCTCGTTTGATACTCGTTTTGGGGTTTCCAGTTTTCCGATTTCCCGTTTGTGTTTTGCATGAAATCGAATTTTTGTTTCAAGGTTTCCTATTCGGTTCTGTTACATTTGCATCCTGTGTGGGAAAAATCGGATGGGAATTTTTCTTGGCCAGCACCTGCCAAGGAATAGTCGAGATGTTTTTTCTGGATTGATGTTTTTCTAAGAACTGATACAAAATAATAATAATAGTTCAGCAATTATAATTTGCTGGGAATGACAACATCATTTTACGATAAAGTGCCAATGAAATAATATACATAAAAAGCTTTTTAAAGCATTAATTAGATTAATATATCCAATGTGAAGATTTTTTTCTTAATTAGCGATTAGCGATACAAATTTAGAATTCTTGAGATTAATAAAAGGGTATTTACAATTGTCTTAGAAAAATGTATTTATTCAGATAATATAAATATTCAAATAATATAAATAGTATAAATAATTTTGCTAAGGCTGTACAAGTTTCGGGTTACAAATTTTGGTTTCATTACACGAATAATGTTTACTTTCATTCAAGCTTTTATAACATCAAGGGACCCACACATTATTGTCTTGTTTATTTTGTTAAGCCTTTCCGATAAATAACAAGTTCAGCAATTAAACGACACATGCCACCTGAGTGATATCGGCAACAGGTTGCAATTGATCGTTACATCATCCATCTAAACCATAAACAGATCATGAGCGACACACGCTCCACTCGATATGAAGAGCATGTCCCGCCTCCAGATCTTGAAAAGCCCCCCCTTTGGAATCCCCTCTCCAGGTCCCAGGGAGCGTCACAAGCCACGCGACTAATTTTCGAGTTTTTCAGCCTCCACAACAGGGCCAAGAAAAAAGTTATATCTGAGGACCAAAAAAAGCCTCAAAAAATATGCATAAAATACGAGAAGATCGGTGAGAATCGAGGGGATTATGGGGATCGGCAGAAGAGGCTGCAAAGTGAAAGATGTTGCCTGTCTGGTGGACTTGGCCAAGTACATGACCCCAATTTCTTTGTTGTTGCTGCCTTATTATTCAAACTGCACGGCGCCCTTCGACGGGTTAAGGGGGCTGTCAAGGGGTTAAGCGGAAGGTCCACGCAAAAAGGATGGATGATGTATGTTGTGCTTTCAATTTGGAGCAGCAGGACATCTGTTTTTCGGAGATGGAGCTCTCAGCTCTCGGTTACCTGCCGACTACCAACCGGTTTACAGGTGCTAACTTGGCTGAAAAATGAGGGGTCTTCAGGGGGATAAAAGGGGTCCGGGCGATCGAGAGGCTGCCGTTTGGCTTTGCCCCACAGCCTCCAGGTTTTTCTTCTCGCCGCTCCTTTTCATTTTATTTTTCGCCGTTGCCGTTGTTTGATCATAAATTTGTGTTTAATTTAAAAACTTTTCACTCTTCTCCGGGCTCGAAAACTCCCGGTGCGAGTACTTTACCGTCAAATTTATTGCGCGAAATATATTTTATTTTAAATATTGTAATTACAGTTGGACGTCTTTTTAGCAGCTTACATCATTGGTAAATTTTTTTTATTTAAACTCAAATCGACTAACTAAAATGTTTTTTAATATTATTTAAAAAAATAATATTTCTTATCCAGTTAATGCTGTTATAAATTTGAAACAGGATCTGTATCCATTTTTAAAATTTGAACAAATACCTTTCATACTTGTTGGTTTAGAGCCATATTTTAAGACAAACTGTGTAAAAGTACTTCATCTTTATTAAATATTTGTCCTTCTGAAAGTTTGTCCTTCTGAAATACTTTTAAAATTTAAATTGTTTTGTGTTTTGTATGACCTTTTCTTCCAAATTCTGGTTAGTGTTATGGGAGCTCCACTGTGTTGGCCAAGGATCGGCGGCGGACACTTGAAAGTCTTGCGGGAGAAATTTTGGGTCTGGGTTGCAATTCCTTGTAAAATTGATTGGTTTCGTTTTCTGGTCCTCCTCCTGGTCTCATGCATATGCAAATGTCGCTCGGTTCGATGCAAATTAATGAAGACCGATTTTTATTGTACAAATTTCAACAACTTTATTTCGCGCGGAGAGAATTCTGGTTATGTTTTTGGCCCTTTGCCTTCTTAGCCCATTTATCAGGTGCTCTCAATGAACTGCTGTTATCAAGTGATTTACAATGTTTGATCAAGAAAGCGAATCAAATTAATCTTGTTATTTTTGGAAGGTGATTAAGCTAATTTTTAATGAAAGCACAGATGAGAGACCACCAAAGATTTTGATAAAGCTAAAAAAACAATCGACTATCTTATACAACACATATGTAACTAGAGGCAGAATACAAATAAACTTTAACGCAAAAATAGAAAACAAAGCAAGCGAAAATTCGAAGTTCAACCTGGTTTAATAGAAATGTTTAGTTTCTGATCATTCGGCGTGGAACCCGGTTGTCCGGTCCTAAATCAACTACAAAATTTTGTAAGCCAAAAAAATCTAACGAAAATTTGAGTTTAATTTCCTCAATTTTTTTACAAGGAATTTTTTCATAAAAAACTTTGCGAACTTTAAAAGGTTTTGAGGTTCTGACAGTTTCTACTACAGTTCTAAAAAACGGTTTGTATTAGTTCATATAGTCTCGGCCAAGATCAAAAAAAGGTTTTATTTCAGGGCTCTTTGGCTGGTGTTCTTCTGGACCAGGAACACATGGATCTAGGTCGCACTTTTAATTGCCTAGAAATTCAGACGGTGGAGCTTGCTGATTGAGATTTTCCATTGGTGCCCTTTCAAAATCTGTTTTCCCCGCTGTGTGCATACGGAAAACTAAACATGCAAGGCAGACTGGACGTCTTGCCAAATCGGTGATTCAAATCTGGAAGAAGATCTGTAAACCATTCTAGAATGTCGTCAATATAACCAAAATCGAAGGGGTGCCACGTGAATAAAAGTAGGAGCTCCTAGAAGAGACGTCGGATCCGGATGAAATTCATTTTAAAAATGCATTTATCTGGCTCCGAAAACATTTTCCGCGGCTGCTGTTTGCAGACAGGTGGCATTCATTCGATTTTGGCTATACGTATTGTCTTTCCAAATTATAAGGTTAATAAAAAATTTGGCGAACATTTTGTATAATAAAATTATTTAAAAAACGATAAATTTAATTTTTCAATTATTGTAAGAGAACCCTTTTCATATGCAAATTAGATAAAAAAAAAGGTATCGTTTTCAGCGTGGTTCCTGTGGCTTATCTATGATTTTTGTGGAAAAAAATCAACCCTTATAACAAACGTTAACCTTGTTTCTTGCTATCAAAGCTAAGCATTTTTTTGATTTACAACTAACTAAATTTCGTTTCGCACATTGCTTGTACATATTCCAAAAATAAAACATTTTAACATATACTATGTACTTTAGCTTTTAATTTATCGAATTAAAGAATTTATTTTTCTATAACATTTTCTTTAAAACATGATTACAATAAATTAACCTATAGTTAATAGCTACTTAATGAAAATAAAAAATATTTACTATTTCCTTGCAACATTTCCTTGCAACAATGTTGCAGCAACATTTGTTCCATCTGCCCGCAGAAATGCACTAATTTTGGACACGAAACCCGTTCTCCCAAGCAGCTGCGCCACCAACAACGTAGGTAGAGCGGGCCAGCAGCACAGTCCATCTCCCTTTCGCAGAGCAGCGAGAGAGGAGAGACAGTTTTGAGAGAGCGCGAGAGCAATAAGTGCAACACGCGCCCTGTGCAATAGAGCGAGATGCAGCTAGCGCGGCAGAGAAGGAGACCACTCGAGAGAGCGCAAGAGAAAGAGTAAAATGAGCACGGTATATTTTAGTACTTTTCGTGGAGGTAAAACTATAGGGGACTTGGATTCGGTTTTGGACGTTAACGGCATTAAGTTTTTCAACTCGGCCGCGCGAATAACTCAAGAACGGCAGCTCCCGAAGGCAGCTACAGAGCATATTGAAAAACACAAGTCCCCGATTCGATTCGCGACTCAAAATCATTCAGTGTGTGACGCGAACTGCCAATGCAATAATTTCCAACGAATCTTGGCAGTTCTTATTTAAAAATTATATTCAAAAAAAGTGCCAGAACCAAGAAATAAATAAATGATCTTTTAAGAGAATAATATAAAGTGTTTCCGCAAAATAAAAACGCAAGAATCGCGACACCGTTAGTTCCCTCTCTCACTTTTCCCTTTTGCGCTTTCTTGCGTGAAAAGGAGGAGATACGCGAAGTTCGCGAAAAAGCTAAAATTCGCGACACTTAAAAATAAACATACTCGAGGAAATTACAACAAAAAATGTGGCGCGTGCACGTGTAGCTTGCAACACAACAAAACAACGAAAATGCTAAAAGCGAATTGCAAAACCATGTGCGACAAGTAACCAAAAAAATACACAATAATAAATACAATAAACAATTTGAGTAGTTGCCGCACACACACACACACAGCCCGTGGATTATTACACTAAAAGCGACACTCCACTCAATCCAAAAAACCAGCAACAAAAACAGCAATAAACATGCATTGGATTAAATGTTTATTAACGGCATTCATTTGCTTCACAGTCATCGTGCAGGTGAGTTAAAGTCCCAGGAAAAGCCCACATTTTCCTTCCAACAAGTTGTATTTTCGGCTCTTTTCCTTCCTGCGCATGCGTGCCGCCGAATTTTTGCAGCTGGCGTGGTGTGCGCGCATGTGTGTGTGGCCTTAAAGGAAGAAGCTATTAAAGGATTAGGGTTGCCAGGTAACTTAACAGTAGTAGAAGTTCTTTAGATAGGGTGTGGGTGGTTTAAAAATGATCTACAAATATGTATTTTTGAAACGACTATAAAATCCTAACGTGCCCGTTATTTTATTTTTCAAACGCTTGTAATTTGAGAACTTTTTAAATAGAAACAGCTGAGCTGGTATTTAAGCGGGTTGGCTTTTAGGGGTGGAAACTTTGCATCGGATCACCCTTTTCGGAATAAGTATTCTTAGATGAAAACTAGTTTGGAACACAAACGAGGCGAGGCCAATGGCCAAACAGGTCCATCCCCAAAAAAATTGTGGAATACTAAAAGACAGATGAATATATCATATATCAGTTGAATAGATTTTAGAAATACAAGGGTCAGCAAAAAATTGCGGGAAATCCTGAAACAATGAAATCATTTTGGAGTTACTCCAGATTACTTTACTTTTTGGAAGCAATTTTTTGTGAATATCTTTTGTGAACACAACTTTGCGTTTATTTTATTAGAACAAATGAAATTAGTTTTAAAGCTAATATGGTTAGATAGTATGTATGGCCCTTGTTTTTTAGGCTTATCTTTTTTCCTGTGTAAAGACACAGATAATCAAAGTCTGCCTCAACATCAAAATTTACCACCAACGGCGTATGCCTCTTGAACAGCAGCAAAAAATGATAAAACTGCTCGATTTCAATATGAGGCTTTAGTGCAGTGGAGTACGAGCCGATGTTAAAAAGTTGATGATGCTGGGCAACATCTGCCGTTGTTGCTGTCATCTCCTCCTCTTTTTCCCCGCTTTGCATGCGCTTTTTACATGCGATTTTTTCGGTTTACTTTACGCTCTGCGTAGGTCAACGGCGACACATGCGCAGCTTCACTTGCTTCGCTTCTCGTCTTTCTCCTTGCGATTCTTTTCTGCCATACTTTCATTGATCTTTAACGCCAGCATCCCATGGTTACACGGATAAAAATGGGTGTTCCACCTAAAAATTGACAGTTTGAAAACCATTTGTATTTTCTTGAAGAGTTATCGTCTTAAAAAATATATTTAAAGTTTCCCAATTTTGTTCTGTTAAGGTATTTGGCAAAAATTTCTATTTGGTTTTTAACAACCAAAAAAAAAATGGATTTACTTAATCTTATTCATTAAAAATTAATATTATTATGATAAATATAATCATCAAAATAATATATTTCACTTCTTAAAGACCCAGGCTATAAAGACTTTCAGTAACATTATTCTCTACCGATAGTATTGCCTATTTATTTTCTGTGCACATTGCATGTGCTCTTAACCTCCTCCACTCTCCCCACCTCTCATTATTTTCGCCCAACTTTGGCACGTTGCGTGCTTTACTCCACTCTTCGACCAGCTTCTTTTTTTCCAGTCTTTTATTTTAGTCGCTAATTTTAACAACGTTCCAAAAAAGTGTCTCGACGCCAACCTCCTGGGGTCTTAAGACCAGCTGAAAATGTTTCCCCCATATATAGAAACATCTGCCCCGAGAGGATCCCTAACTCTGACTCATTTCCCACTGAAACTATAGGTGGGATAGTTTAATTTGCCATTTAAAATAATATCTCGGGCAATTAGCCCGCCATTAGCAAATGCAATTTAATTCAATTTTCTCCTTATTCTGTAAAGTATTATATTCTCACAATTTCTCGGCCCTTTCTTGTCCCATGCTGCGTTTAAATTTCAATTTAACTATCAAATAACCGTAGTCGCCTTGTCTTTGGGTTGTGCATTTATGCAATTTTCATATTAACATTGAGCGCCGAAGGAATGGAAATGAATGAATGAAGGCGAAGACTCGTGGGGGATCTTTCGTAGTCTTTCTGCTCTACTCATTCTCCGTATAACATAATTAATTGCAATTTAGAAGCCAAAGAGGAAGACGACTCCCACACAATGCGATGATTCACTTGCGCTTGTAACTGTTTCCCAAGCCCGTTGTTAACGGTTGATTATGATGATGAATTTAAATGATTAATAAACAACTTACAGAGTTGGGGCATCAAAGCAAACACCTGTAGGAAAGTCGAGGAAAAGCTAGGGAAAATTATAATAAAAATGCGTGCTTTCATACATTTTTATGTCCCCTTGTGATATATTTTCTTTTCTTTTTTTGTACAACAACTGTCTGTCAGTCAAGGCAAGTTGACGTGGAAATGGCAAAAAAGAAACGAAGAACTAACTAACTAGTCGCTTCAAGCCTGAGTGATCGCAGTAAAAATAGGAGTAGTGGAAAGAAAAAGAAACAGAGACAGAGAACGGCTCAAGCAAAAGGTAAACAATGCAACGCACTATTTTCTAACACTTTAACAAGTGTCTGTCTCCCACCTGAGAGGTTGGCAGTTCCAACTTTCAAGTTCCACCTGGGGAAACCCCCTCGTACCCCCGTTTTCACCTTTCGGTTCTTTAGACGCAGTGGAGTTTGGAGTTCATAGTTGAAGGCAAAGGCAAATAAAAAACGGAAAAAGAACAATTACAAGTGTACATGTGCTAAAGTTATGAGGAAAATTGTGCAAGCGGTAGCTGAGTATGTAACATACAAGATTTTCTTCATGGATTTCTTCAGGGAAGTTGGAATTTGCTTAAAAATATTAAGAACTGTTGTTTACGAATTATGATTCTTATTATTGGTATTTTATCACTAAATGAGTAGTTTCTATAAGTTCAAAGTTCAATGTAATAAACTCGTAAAATAAGTAAAATAAAATGCACATGAAAGAGGACTGGTTAATAAAACAGTTATAAAATATGTACTATTTTCGCCCTTTTTTATTTTTTTCTTAATTCCCTTGAAAGCGTAATAATATTAGCCGCATATTTTGAGGGACCTTAAAATAGTGTGAGAAACTATAACCGAAATTGGTGTCAAATGCTGGACAAAACTATTGTGGTTTTAACGATTGCACTTTTTGTTTTGTTTTGCTTTTGCTTCCCACCATCTTTAAAGTGTGTGTGAATGTTTGTTCGGTGTTATGCAAATTGATTTGCTTGCTGTTGTTTTTTGTTAGTACATATTGTGTCAACTGCTGCGCCTTTGTTTGTGTACGTTTTTTGTTTATCTCTTTCTATTCGTTTAGTTTAGTTTGGCGTTCCATTAACCACGCCTCCGATCCCCCGCCTTCCACCTTTCTAACCTTCCTTCCGCTCAATAGTTTTTATCCCCCTTTCTTTATTTTCTTTTTATTTTTCTTTTATTAATTCAGACGCATCGTTTGGCTTGATTGTCTATTAATTCTTTTTTGCCTGCTTCTTATTCTTGTTTTTTTGCGCATAATTATGCTCTTCTTCAAAGCGCCGTAGAAAACAAGTTTTTGCTCTGGGAGAGCCGCTCTCTCACTCTCTTTCCCTCTCTCTTTTTGGAGCAGCTGCAGCTTGTAAGCTTAAACACACACACTAGCAAACACGCGACTCCAATTCACTTTTAAGTCACGTTTTATCTCTTTTTGCGCTCAGCTGACAACAACAACTACCGCCCTCCCTCTCTCTGTTAAACTGTTATAGCTTTGGGGCTTCTCTCTCTTAGCGATCTTTCAATATGGCTGCATGCACTGCTCTTCTTCACCTGGCTTTTATTCGCTTACACCTTTAGCTGTTGCGCTCTCGCTCTCCGCGCTCCCTGTCTCTTCCCGTCTCTTTCCCTCGTTTTAACCATCAATGTTGACCGGCAAAATCGTATGCCGTGGGAAACAATTCGGTTTTACTTGTACATTTTTTCATCGTTTTTCTCTGACGTCGACGCGACGTCGCTGCCTGTTGCTGCTGCTTCTTTTATTTAATTTTTTTGTGTTGTGTTTTTTCTGCTGCTCTTTTGCGTCCGTTTTGTTTTTGTTGGTTGCTTATTAATACATACACGGAGAAAAAGAAAGATTAAATAGAAGATGAAAAGGTATACCTGTTAAATCAAGTTGAAAAACAAGGCTTATTTTTATTCTTCCGATGTTAAATATAATTCAAAAATGTTCCAAAATATCAATAAGACTTTTTTACACATCAATTTTATGTGCTTAATCGTAGTATCATTAAATTAAATATCACATTAATTTTTCTTTCTGTTTCTTTAGTTGTTTTGTGCCCGCGTTCGTTGCCTAAGTCTTTCGTTTTGGCGTTTTCATTCGATTGGTTTGCCCTCTCTTTCGCTCTAAATTCCCTTACAATTACAATTGGAAAAGCCTTTGAACAATGTTAGCGCCAGCTTTAGCTATATTTTCCGACTGGGATTACACCTGTGTGATTCGACACAGCATCTGTGGACCGCACTTCTGCTTAATTGAGCAATTAAACACCCGTGTTCCTACAAAAGCGAAGAGGAAAACCCACAAAACTTCCCAAGCCACATGTGGAGCACTCGACAATAAATAAGTGAGAAAGAGAGAAGGCGACTCACTGCTGTGCTCATGTCTTGTTAACAATTAAATTGTCGTTTTAACAAGCTTCACTTGTTGTGGCTGAAATGTTAATTGCCGAACAGTTATAGAAAACGGAGCAATAACTCCGCAGTGCGCCTATTTTTGGGCATTGGTCGCTTGTCTCGCCCATTTATGGCCCAGATGATGAAGTCATAATTAAGTTTTAAGTGCCAAGTCCAAATCGAGGTGTAATGGTAATTTCCCTTCGAATTTCCCATTCAGGGATATTGTTGAAAAATTAACTTTTTACCTTTTTATTAGGTTCCATTAACAGGAGGCACATAGCTTAATTTTTAAAAATATTTTCCACTTTTCTAATACTAAATAACTATTTATAAATAACCGAAAACTATAAAGTTTTCCTTTTAAACTGTGCCTTTAGTACTTATGGTAGCTTCAAGCTTGTCATATCATTTCACTGCAAATTAAAATGTTCCCTACATGGTAAATATTAAAAAATCAATTAAAATCTACCAATCGACACTTTCGAACACATGCTTGACCCATTTAGCTAATTTCCCTCACACCTCGCTCAACGGCATCGAATTAATTGAGAAATTTATGAGACGACGGCTATCAAACAAATTTGCAAATCCAAATATGCAAATATTGTCGGCGCTTCAAAACGAAAGTCGAGCAGAAAGCCCAGGCCAAGTCGAGCAAGCCAAGTGGAATTTATTGCAAACCGAATCGGACCGAAACGGAGCGGACTGAAGAAAACGACCGCTTGCTGAGCATTTGTCATGTGGCCGGGCTTTTTCGGTTTGGTTTCGGTTCTCGCTTAATATTTCATAAGCCTGTTTTCGTTTTGTCCTTTGCATGGGTCTCTGCTGCTGTTGCCGCTGAAATTCCTCTGCAATTTCAGTTTTTGTTCAAATACCATGCTGAAAGATTTATCGTCTTGTTGGGAGCTGCATTCTTTGTTCTCCGATTTTTGCCCCTCTTTTTTTTGTGCCTTAATGAATTGCTTTTTAATTTGATTTGACTAATAAAATACCCCCTTGTTGCATTCGTTGCAGGTTCACAGTTCCGGCAACTTTGAGTTGCGACTGAAGTACTTCAGCAACGATCACGGGCGCGACCACGAGGGCCGCTGCTGCAGTGGGGAGTCGGACTCGGCGACGGGAAAGTGCCTCGGCAGCTGCAAGACGCGGTTTCGCGTCTGCCTGAAGCACTACCAGGCCACCATTGACACCACCTCCCAGTGCACCTACGGGGACGTGGTCACGCCCATTCTGGGCGAGAACTCGGTCAACCTGACCGACGCCCAGCGCTTCCAGAACAAGGGATTCACGAACCCCATCCAGTTCCCCTTCCAGTTCTCATGGCCGGTAAGTAAACAACTAGAATATGTCGAACAATGCGGGAAATAACGGGTGTACTAAGCTATCAGAACTTATTACATTTTCTAAACAAAAGAGCATAAATTTGTTTAAAAAGTCAAGATTTATTGTGATTACATCCATAAAATTAAGGACTCAAAACACTCTGCCGAACACTTTTTGCTGTCACTGTGCTTTTAAATGGCCTGTGCGGATGGCTTTTATATTTAGATTTGCCTTGCGACGACGCCAGTCACTCATTCAGTCAGTCAATAAAAATTTCCAAGTTGTCTTCCTTGCGTTGCGTAGTTTTTCGCCTGAAAACTTATTCGTGCGGCATCTTTGCTAATTTGTTTGGGCTTTTTATAGCCTCTGATCGCTCCCGCGGGAGAACTCCCCTGCTGCCGCGTTTATTTCCGCCGAGCGTCCTTGTCGAGGGTTGTTGGCTGTGGCGCACACGCCGCACCAAACATCTGTCGACTATTAAAAATGCGCTGAAAACGCGTGCGCGAACCGCACCACGGCGCACCACCACCATATCACCGTCACCACCATGTTCAGCACCACCACCAGTGATCCGATACTATACGAACTGGCGAGCGACAATTTCCAGATCGCTGGAACACAAGGTTACAACCCACCCCTGTCTCCCGAACTTGCCGTTACTTTTTGCCCTACACTTTCCCGGCTTGACTTCCCGGGAGATATGCACATAAACAATCGTGTTTTCCGAAGTTACACTCTTTGTAGCTCAAAAGAGTTTGTAAAAATTCCCGCCCATAATTTTTAAAATTTAAAAAAAATTAATAAGTGTACTAAAAAAACATTAAAAATAATTTAAATATACAATTTTTCATAACTTAAACTTTTTATATCTCCTATATGGTGGTGGTTTTAGTTAGGGTTGGTCGACGATCAAAAGAAGTCACCTTTCTGGTGATTTATTTCTTAGGACTTTTACCCCCTTTTTTTGTATCCCTTTTTAAAGCGCACGTGTGCTCAATAAATTGCTGAAATTTTGAAATACCGCCACAGACGCTCGTCTTTATTCTGTTCAGCTCGACTGGCTAAGAAAAATATGTATATCGCAGTTGTGGCGCGGCTCGGCATGCCGTGCATTTCTTAATTATTATTACGACAAGAGGCTCTACAACAACACTCGCTCTAGATGATGATGGGTCCACCCTAGAAACGAAGAAGTTACTCAAGCTTCAAAGTATTTTTATGCCAGCAATAACTGGAGTTTGTAACGTATTTTTGTGTCAGTGCGCCCGCAGCTTAAGGGGTGTTTTTACCTCTCTCCGCTTATTTTTGAATTTCCTATCTCGATCCCCCTTTCCATATAGTATATAGTATTTGCTATTTCTCTTTGCGTAGACACTTTACTTCCTAATTGTTCAGAGCTGTGCGCATGTGCAGCGTCACTATTATTATCATTACACACATGTATCTTTAGTGTGCAAAGTCATGGTCCGAAAAAGGGGAGGAAAGTAAGGAGGAAGGCTATTACCACCGGACCCAGGTAGCAAAAGATGTTTGGCACGTGAAATGTGTAAGCTGCATAAATTTTTAGCGGTTAAACTGCGGGCAGGCATAAATAAACAATTAGCCAACTGTGGGCTAGCATAATTAAGTTAAAACGGGCAATGTCGAAAAGCACGCGCCAAATTGTTGATCTTAGGGCTAATTTAAATACGAGTATAGTAGAAAGGGAAACGCATTCTTTAAAACGGTTTGATGCGTGGTATTTTTAGTTTTTCTAGAAAATGCTAGTTTTTATTTTGGTAAATAATTTTAATTAACTTTTCCTCTTCTCCTTTTAGTGGGGCACGAATTTCAGGTCTTTGTGTTGCTTTCTAAAATTAGTTTTCTATTTAGGGTTCTAACACATTTTAGACTTTATTTCGGTCTGTTTCTGCGCACTTTCAACTCCAAAATATTTCTAGGTCAAACTATAAACTTAATTATAGTATGACTCTGTCTGGTGCCGCTACTGCTGCACCAACTAATTTAATGTTGCACTTAATTAAAACAACGAAAGACGAGCCACGCATGCCTGACGACACGCCAGAAGATATAGCAACTGATGTTGCATTGGGGGGGGTTGTCAGCCCTGCCCTGCCACTCCCCTTTTCCGCCCGCCCCCAGCGACTAAAAATAGTGAAGCGATGGCAGGCAGCATTCATGCTCCTCTTGTTCGTATTGAACTTTGCTACTTTTGTCCCCCGTCAGACGGTCTTGTCTTGTCTTGTGTCTTGCGTCTTGTGTCTTCTGGCTGTGTCTTCTGAGAGTCAGTCCCCCTGTGGCTGTTGCTACGTGTCTGGCTACCACTCCTACTCCCGGGTTTTCGAGCCCTGCCGCAGTGCACTTCACCCTATCCAGATCCCTATGCTATATGCTATATGCTGGATATTGACGTTGATATACAGCACCGACGCACGCGATATTCACTAAGCGGCCGCTGATGCATGTTGCCTCATTTATTTTTGGATTCTGGCATACGCCAGTGCGCACGAGTGTCTATAGGTACTCGCAATTTATATACTTTACTTGCAATCTAAGGGAGGCTTTTAAGGTGAAAGATTAGAATTTCCTTTTGGGCGAACATTAGGCATTAGTTCGATTGGTTACGATAGGCATACAAGAATATTGACTTATATGATATCTACCTGTAAGGTTTAGCAATTTAAACGTATTATTAAATTGAAATATGAAATATATTCCCTTCGCACCATCTCAAAATCCCCGACAAAAGCCACATAAATTGGCCTTATAAAAATTTCCCACAATGGGAAATTTTATGCAGACGGCCAGCAATCACGTAGCCACTGTTGAAAACTTTATTTCTCTGCACAATAAAACCAATAAACCATCGCAGCGCTTCATTTCATTTTAACCATTCGTTTGTTATTACCTTTCCTGCTCATTTCCCATTGTGTGCCGCTGGTAAAGCCGATCATCTATGTCTGATTTGCTTCCTGTCGTGCCCATATAAATTTTACGTTTATTCGCAGCGACAAATAGAAGAGATCCGCGAAAAGTGCAATTTCAATGTCTGACACACACCAAATGGCAATGCAATCGTTATGCAATCAATCGGCAACTGTGCCTTATCAACCAAATTAATTCTACATCTCCGGTTGGCAGGCAGGCCCACGCAAAATCGAAAGTTGGTCGAAAAATTAGTCATTTACATGCCATGCAACGCGAATCGAATCGAAACTCGGAGCTCTACGCAATCCAAACTGTGAGCTGTGTGCTACGCCCATGGAAAACCGCTGCAGACACCTCTGCAAAAGTTTCCATCGGCTGGTTTTCGCCTTGCCTCGGATTCAGATTCGGAATCGGATTTTGTGTCATCTCTGCCGGTTTTTCCAGCAGCGCTGCATTCGAAATCAAGTGTGAATTGAGGGCGCTGCCTGCCGGTTGCATTCGAAGTTGCATTTTGCCGATTTGCATTTGAAATGCATTCGCATTGCATTAGATTTTGATGGTCTGGGGGGCTTTTGGGGATTTTGTGTGGGCGGCCAACTTGCTTAGCCGCCTGTCATAATCTCTTTATAATGAGTGCCCACTGTGGGGGCGGCGGAGCTTCCCATTAGCTCGGAATTAGTTACAGCCGATTCGGTTTGATAAGTGCATTAGGCATTAGTGCCTGTCATTTCCCGTTTAGATGTGAACTTTCTTTAACCATTTCCCTTTCTTCTCCGATTTACAGGGCACCTTCTCGCTGATCGTCGAGGCCCTGCACGATACGAACAACAGCGGCAATACGCGCACCAACAGTAAGTAAAATTTATATGTATTTTTATTAAAAATACCTTTCAGGCCATGAAATTACTTCCTTGAAACATTGCCAAAAGTTATGACGAGCTCATCCTGCTTCCTGTGATCGAAAGCTGTCAAAAAAGCGGCGAGCGATCGCAGAGACCCGCAACTTGATACCTTGCCAGGCTCTAGCTTTTGCTCTTCGCTCAGTGTAAGATTTCCGGGGTATTGAGTGGTTTTAAATAACCAAACAGCACACACGGGGGATAATCGAGGGCCAGACTTTGTCGCCTTTTGTTGTCTGCCTGTTGGAACGGAAGTGTGCTCGAAGTTGAGGTTTGCCCATCCCTCATTTGCTTAAAATGCAATTAAGCCCGAGCTCACGAACTAAACGCTAGTCCAAGGCGATTCCAATTGTCTCGATCGGGATTCAAGATCGCAGAGATCGTGTGTAATCCATCTTGGAAACAATGCTACATGGATCTGTGTGTAGTAACTGATTGTCTTCCAGCGATAAGGACCACACAAGGATCTAGCCAGAGCAGTCCTTGACAAAGCAGAACGATTTTTCTTTCTTCAACCAAAGAATTCCTCAACTCGGATTTTTAAAAACACTTTTTTGTGGCCGATTTTCCCACACAATTTGATGAAAGAGCAAAGGAGGAGAAGCTACCTGCTTGGGGCCTAGCTACCTGCACTTTCTTTTAGCTCGAGATTTATGGAGTTTTCATAGGAATTTCTAGCATGTTGTTCTCTTTGTTTTTCGTCTCGCCTTTTCCTTCAGCTCACCCTTTTCCCTTTTCGATTTTTCTATATTTAACTTGGCCTATTCCTTGCAGGAATTTTAATTGTTTTGCTTGGAGCTCCTTAGCCGATTTTCATTCGGCCTCTCCGACTTCCCGCTGTGCCGCCTCGGCTACAGGCTAATTTCCGAGGCGGTCCCGGCTAATAGATCTTTATCGGTACAAGTATCGCTCTCCACCCCCCTAACTCACCAGCTCCCAAGCTCCCCAGCAATTGCAATTTCAATTTCAGCACACCGAGATTTCCTAGTCTCGCCGCCTGTCAAGGATTAATTTCATTATTTAAAAGTATGCAACATAGTTTTTTCCTCCTTTTTCTTTCGCTGCGCTGAATGACGATCTCCCGCATACTTGGACTTGCATAGCAAGTTTACGCCGCAGCATTTTGCCAACGAGTTTAGCTCTTTTTTGTTATATTCATTTAACATAAATTACATAAAGGAGGAGGCGGGGGAGGGGCAACGCACATGGCGACCTTTTCGCCAGGTTTTCGCCCAGAGCCTGAGGCCAGCAAAACGGCCAACAGCCAAAGGAACCGGACCTGCTGGGCAAAAAGAATCTGAATCCCAGTTCGAAGGCGCTGGCACTGTAAGAAATTACATATTTTGCTTGATATTCACATATTAAAATTGTGCATGAAACATGTCGTGAAGATGCAAACAATTAACAACAATTATGAAATCTGGTCAAACCGTTTTGCTATTTTTCCATGACAATCTACCGAATTGATGACAATTTTCGTACTGTGTAGAAGGCATTGCAAGGTGATTCTCTGGCCTCTCGGCTTGATGCGTTCAGAAATCTTTCAACTCATGGCTCTCGAGATTTTCGCCGGACTCTGGCGGCCTCTTCGGTTTCCTCACCTATCCCTACCTACCAATTAATCTCTGCCAATGCCAAAGTTGTTAGTTGCACGTTGTGGCCGCTGCTCTCCTGGTTCGATGTTGTTAAAATGCTTATCTTTTAATTTTAACTCATTGGATCAAGAAGCGGCAGCCCGGCAACAAGAGCCCAACTTCTCTTTTCGACTTGGCTTCCTTCGATCTTTTCTGTCTTTCTGTCTGTCTGCCACAAAACTTGTCGTTGTTGTTTTCGTTTTTGTTGTCGTCGTGTGTCTTGATAAAATGGTATTTTCGAAAAAATTCCTCAAGTCCAAGTCAGCGATACTTGGGGAGGCGGATGCTGCATATAAAATGGGTGGGGAGGGATAAGGGGGATCGGCGGATCAGCGGATCGGGAGTCAGAGTCAAGTTTGGATTTCTTGTTGCAAATTTGTTGCACACAAATTTCACTCATTTGTTGAGCGCAGCAAATGGGTTGACAAAGCGGTTTCCGAAACAGCATATATTTATGTGTCAAATAGGAATTTCATTTCTCCTTACGCAAAATATTTAAAAATCAGTTGGTTTTTTGTTTACCTAATTACCTCTCTAGAGAAATTCCCACATTGCTAATTTTTGAAAATCTCTACATTTCCGCGATCGTCAGTCACTTTTCCCAGGCATTACGAAAGTTGTCACACGCCGCTTTTCCACAGATAATTATGAAAATGCAGCTTTGCGTAAATATTTTCACAAAATTTGCCTGATATATTTTATTGCACGTTTTTCCAAACTGGCCAAACTGGCCAGAAATTGTGCGTCTCTTGCCGGCTTGTCTAATAACCTGTCATGCCACAAATCCTATGGGCTTTATCGCACTAGTGAGCGAGCGTGTAGTGTGTGTCGGTGTTGCAAATGTAAATAAAACCACACAAAGTACAATTCAATTTTTTGTTTTTTGCTTTTGTTTTTGGGAATGTTGTCGGCTGGTGCGATTTTTGCATTGAATGCTTTTCCATGTTGTCGGCCCCGTTCGTCGGCAGGTGAAGCACACACACGAGTTGCCCAAAAAATGCAATTGCCAACAGCTAACAGCTAGCAGCTAGCGGCTCGAGCAACTGGCTAAGAATTCTTGTTGCCGCATTTGAGTTGTGCATATTTTTGGTAATTAATTAGTGAGTTTTTGGAGTTGCCGAATTTTTTATTTAATATTTTTATTGGCCAACCAGTTGGGCTGCTTGTCAATGGACTCGCTCCATATGTGTGCCTGTGTAATATATAGCTTTGACAATATGGTTTGATATATTTGGGCAAATATTTTTGTCGGTTGCTCAATAGTGGGAGATTGGAAAAAAGGAGAATTTGAACTAGTTTTGGTCATGGTTTCACTTTCACCTACTCTCAGTATACTTTTCTCCGGGCTATTTAAATGGGGGTTTCTGTTGTTTTGGTTTGATCTTCGTTAGATGCTTCTAGCTTTGTACCAAGTATTTACAACCAGGTATGTGCTGGATTTACTAGCAGAAAACTTGACTCTGGCTTTAGGATTAGCTCTGGCTTTAGCTTTAGCTGCCTGCAATTCGAATAGTCATGCACCTGCAATTTACTTTATAGACCATGGCATAATGTGGCTGCACATGTATCTGTATCTGCATCGGTGCCAGTATCTGCATCTGTGTAAATGTGCCTGTAGATACGCGACGCACACAAACGAGTTGCCAGCCATCCCAAAGTCGAGACCGGTCGGCGAACAGCTGAAAAATGCCTCGACGAGCTTGGCTGGCGGTCTGCCTGCTGCCTTCTTTTTCTTTTATTTTTTCTTTACATATTTTTTTCTGTTGTTGCTGTATCTTAGCCATGCCCCGTGTCTGTCTGCCAGTTTGCCTCTCTCATCGCCAAATACCAAGTAGTACTCCGTACCCTAACCAAACTGCATACCTCGGCTTGAGCACTTGACTCTGTGACAAGCAATTGCATTTCGGGGTTTTCAAGTTGCTTCGTTTGGTTTCGTTCGATTTCGATTTTTGGTTTTTGGCTTTTGGTTTTTTCTATTTCCCATTTGCTGCATTCCAAACAGAGGTTTTTTTGCCCCAAGCGCCATCTCATCGGATCATCTTTAACCCAATTAATCTTCATTAGTCTATCGGCGGGCTCAACTTGTTCTCACACACTTATCGTGGTCCCGATCTCTCTCTACTTGCAGATCTCCTCATCCAGCGGCTGTTGGTGCAGCAGGTACTGGAGGTGTCCTCCGAGTGGAAGACGAACAAGTCGGAGTCGCAGTACACCTCGCTGGAGTACGATTTCCGCGTCACCTGCGATCCCAACTACTACGGATCCGGCTGTGCCAAGTTCTGCCGGCCGCGCGACGATGCATTCGGACACTCCACTTGCTCGGAGACGGGCGAAATTATCTGTTTGACCGGATGGCAGGGCGATTACTGTCACAAACGTAAGTAGAAAATGGTTTTTAAATAACACTATATGGGTGCGGATTTTTTTTAAGAAAGGTTAAATGTTGATGGGTACTTTTAAACGAAGGGCATTTGTATAAAAATTACCTATTAGAAGTTAGGAAAAACATTTTAATTTAACTAATTCCAAATATACTTTTGCATTTGCTGTTACCAATTCGAAATAGTTTTCTTATTACCTATAGGATTATTTCATGATTTGTTGAAACATTCACAAAAGCTTAAACCAAAGATACACTTTGTATATCGGCCTTAGATATCCACACGGATCAATAGCCTCCATCCCCACTCCACGCATTCTTTACGCCGAAAACACTTGGCCCGCTCTGTTTGTTGTTGCTTCTGCCGATCTTCAGATTCAAGTGGCTCAAAACTTAAGTTTATTTTTTTTTGCCTGCCAGCTCTCATTATTATTGAAAATCACTTGCTTGTCAAATCAAATGAGATGATTGTACACAATGCCCAAAAACAGACAGGGGGGAAAAAAACGTTTGCTGCTGCTGCCCCAACGAATTAAAGTATAATTATTTTCGAATGCGTACGGGGCGATGAGTTGACAAAATTGAAACTAAAAATTTGAATACAGAAAATGGATATCAAGTGGGGGAAAAAATCAAAGTCAAACAAATAAATTAAAAATCAATGAAGTTCGGGAAACGAAAAACAAAATGCAAGATGTGGGGAAAAGTCATTTGTCATTGGAAGAACAAAACGTCTAACGAACTGCCGAGAGCAGAAATTCGGGCAGCCCTTTGTAGTTGGTTGGTAGTCGCTGTTTAGCTACCTTTGCTTTACCAACATTTTCAACTGTGAATCAGAGCAGACACACCACAACACAACACAACACACCATACCAGGCCGACGATGATGATGATGATGTGATGATGACGATGATGACGATGATGAGGAGCAGGGCATACAAAAATCTTCCCACGCCAAGTGCAAGGGCCCGGGTTTTTGGACCAAAAAGGTGTGGTGCCGGTGTATCTGTATCGGTGGTGTATCTTTGTCTGCGTAAGGGGTCCACTCGCACAGATACAGATGATCAAGGCTTGAGTTTGGGTTTGGGTTGGTTTGGTTCAACGTCTGCATGCCGAGCATTTCTGAGGACCCGAGAAGAGTCGACCCAAGAACAAACTTCCTTTAGGGCTGTTGTGGCAACGTCTGATTACACCTTAAATGTCGTAGTCTCCTGAAGACGGGCTTCGCTTCGATTCTGCTGCTCCTTCATCACTGCTCCACTCCACTCCTCTCCTCTCTGCTCTCTTCCCTTCTGTTTTTTGTGTTTCTGCGCTGCCTTTTTTTCGGGGCAGATAATTTTTGTGTCCTGCTGCCGGTTTAGCAAGTTGCCAGCGGAAGAGGCAGCTGCTCCTGCTTGCTATATTTTATTTTCAACTTAAATGCGCAGAAATGAGCTTAAATTAAGGCACACACTCGCACACATGTGCGAAAATTATTTTCCAGCAGCAAAAGCAGCAGGAGCAGCAAATAAAAAGCCCAAACGTGCAGGCTGCAAAAACAAAGCAGCCGAGAAACAGAGTAAATTGGCCCAAAAGGTCTTGAAGGTTTTTTACATCCCTTTTGTTTTTCGGCCAAGTGCGTATATGAATGAAGTTAATTTTAAGGAAATGAGCTATTTTGGCCAAAGTTCATGAATGGCAGGCAGCTGGCTGACCGGCCAGTGGGTGCTAAAAATATACATCTGCGAGATACTTTTTAAAGAGTTTTGAGAACCCTGGCCAAAAGTGAAAGTAAGCCGGAAGAGGCTATATATATATCATTCGATTAGAGCGGATTATCTCTGCCCGAGGGCGTGTGAACTTCTTTTTCACTTTCAGGAAAATCTATTTCCAGCCAGCCTCCATCGACTGCGGGCGATGGTAATAAAAATCATTGGCAATTGCCAATATTACGCTTTTCTCTATATATATTAAAAGGGGGCTGTGCTCGGACCCATCCCCCCCCCCCGTGCAGAACACGTTTTTGTGATTTTCTAGCAATTTTCCTGCTGCCGCCGCCGCCGCCGCTTGCTTCTGAATGAAACTCAGTCGGTTTAAAGAGGAGCATCATCATCAGCAGCGGCTCGACTCCTTCCACGTTCTGGGCTCCTTTTGGCATTGCCTTTTTTAGTTTTGTTCACGACTTTTACCCCTTCTCTAGGCCCTTGTGGCAACTCCCCAACTTCCTGCCTTCTGCTGCTTCTCTCGCCGGCCGAAACATGTTTGCCACATTCTTCGGAGAGATCCCAACTCCAGCCCAGCTTCCAATCGAAGTTTTCGTCGAACCTTTTGAGCTTGGGAATCTGTTTTCTGTTTTGGGCCACGGCCTCCGCCTCAGCTGCTCAGCCTGCTGCGACTGCTGCTGCTTCTTCTCCTGGCCATGGGATTATTTCATTTTGTGTGTTTCCTTTTTGGCCTTAGAAACAAGTTATTCCTGCTTGGCTTAAAACACTCACACACTGCCGATCGCCAATGAGTTTGAGAGCCACTGGCCATGATTCATTTTTTATAGTTTTTTTTTTTACTTCAGTTTAAGTCTGTGCTAAAACGTTTTAAACGTTTTCCTATTGTTTAGCGCGCGGCTTTTGTTTTATTTCCCAGAGACATCTTTTTTTTTTTTGTCTTTTTTTCATTGCCAGACGCGTGAAAAAGAAAGTTTTTTCGGCACTTCTGCCTCGGAATTGCCTCAATTTGATGGATCTCGATGTCTGTGAGTGGGTTGCAGCTCATCGAGTGGGTGTCCCCCGGGTTTATGTTTTGGTTTTACGGACAGGTTGGGACTCCATTTCAAAGCCATTTAAGTTTTTGGGAAAGTGTTTCTCCCCCACCACCGCCACCCGTATTGTTTACATTTCAATTAATTTATATTTAAATTTTTCCCCCTCTTTTTTATTTGCAGCCAAATGCGCCAAAGGCTGTGAGCATGGACACTGCGAGAAACCCAATCAATGCGTGTAAGTATTTTATTTGATCGTATTTATTTGATTAGACCATTGTGAGCCAATGCTGGCATATCTGTAACATATCAGGAAATGGCTCGTTAAATTTAATTTGCTAAATGGCTATTGTTTGTTTAAAATATTTACATTTCTGTGACAACAAACTATTAATTTTCCAAAATCCATATTAAAAATTGGTAGTGTTAGGAAAATGTATTTAATCTAGCCAGCTGTTGCCAACTGCAACTAACGGGGTATTTTGCCTTCAATTTAATGATGGTTCTTGTCCTCCTTGTGTTTGCACGTTTTATTTGTTTGTGTTTGTCGTTTGCTTTTTTATGCTTTTGTTTTTTGCCTGCCCACCCAGTAAAAACTACGAGTAAAAACAGCACCAACTATCATGATGGGGCACACCTTTTCAATGTAATGCTGAATGTTTGACTGCTACCGTGAGCTTTGCGAAAAGGGCAGAAAACACTTTGCTGCTCTTTTATTTTATTTTTATTATTATTTTTTTCGTTTTGCATGTATTTTAATGCACGTTTTTATTCGTTGGTTTGCTCGTTCGGCGACCGCAGAAATTCTTTTGGTTCGGCGCGATGTCATTTGATTTGGCCGGGGTTTTGCATTACAATTTTGAAGCGAAGTAAAAGCCAGGCGACCAAATTGAATTACAAGTACCGAAGTTTTCCCACATTTTTGCCCATCAAGGTGTAAGCGAACACTTTTGTCGACGCTGGCAAATATTTTCAGATATTTGCAGCATACAATTTCAACAAAAAACAGCTGCACGGGGGAATAAAGTTCAATACCGCTGCTAGACTCAAAGTTTTTACATCACTTTTCGATTTTTCAAATCATTTTATTCTTACTATTAAAATACAGCTATGCCAATGTTGCCACACTAGCGGCGATCTGCTAAATTGATTTTCAAACGTCGAGAGTAGAGGATGTTGCTCATTATTTATGCATTATGTTGGCCAATAAACATCTCTCACTGCCAGGCGGAAATCAAACATTTTGTGGTCCGCCGATAATTGTGCCAAATAAAAAAGAGCACCGAAATCAACACATCATTGTGTGGAATGGAGTGAAGTAAAGTGATTGGTGGAACTGTTTTGTGAATCGAATTGTTAGCTGGAAACCGCAGATACGCCCGGGTATGCGTGCCACTTAGCCAGGTTGTTTGATGGTGGGAATATTTTAATAATTCTAAGCGCATACAGCACACATTTGCTAGTTGGCAACGCGACTGTTGCTTTTTTGACATTTCTTTGTGTACACACTGGCTGACGCATATCAATTACTACTTGTCTCCCAGTCTGTCTGTTTGTCTGTTACTTGTCTCTCCAACTCCAACTCCACCCCCACCGCCTCCACCCACTCCGCTTCCTCTATCAACAGGTTAGCTGTCTTGGTTTGAATTATTAACTATTGAAATCTTTGTGGGTGAAGGCTTTTTTTGTTGTAAGGCATTACAGTTGGCAACTCTTGCATCTGGCAATGCGTGCATGTGCGTGCGTGCGTGCTTTACTTGTTGCAGAGGAAACACTTTTTTCTTTTTTGGCTTGAAATCAATTTATGATCGTGAGAAATGCAAAAATTTTGTGACTCCCTCAGCTCTCTCTTTCTCTTCTTCATTTTCAAGTGTGCGGATATGACTTCTTGCAGAGACATTCGTTTTATTTCAATTGCGAACGAGACTTTTTCAAGTTGACAAGCCATCTTCCTTTCCCTGTGTCTCTTCATCTGCCTTGCTCTTTTCATGCCCATCTTCTGCCTCTTTTTCGACTGCAATCAAGCGTGGCATGCAAACAAGTGTACGTGGGGGAGGGAGCGGGATGCAGAGATGCGTGGAACAGGTGATGGAGCACCAGCCCTCCCTCCTGCTCGCTCGCATTTAAAAGTCAAAAGTAAACCAGCGCTCGCGGCGCTTCAATAAACAGAGTCAAAGATCTTAAAGTGTATTTGTGGATTTCTTTGAGACCTCTGAAAAAGAAATGAAAGAGCAATACACAATGTTTTCGAATGTGTTTTGTTCAATAATAAGTTAATTAAAGGTAGTTAGTTATAGTTACTTATACACAAGCATGGTCACACTCACGAATAAACCGTTATTTCATACATCAATCATCCTACAGTCACACTAACCCACAACTTTTACCTTTCTCTCTCTTTTTACAGTTGCCAGCTGGGCTGGAAGGGAGCTTTGTGCAACGAGTGCGTTCTGGAACCAAACTGCATCCATGGCACCTGCAACAAACCCTGGACCTGCATCTGCAACGAAGGATGGGGTGGCTTGTACTGCAACCAGGATTTGAACTACTGCACCAACCACCGACCCTGCAAGAATGGCGGAACTTGTTTCAATACCGGCCAAGGCTTGTACACCTGCAAATGCGCTCCCGGCTTCAGTGGCGATGATTGCGAAACTGAGATTTACTCCTGCGATGCCGACGTGAATCCCTGCCAGAATGGTGGAACCTGCATCGATGAGCCACCAACGAAAACGGGCTACAAGTGTCGTTGTCCCAACGGCTGGAGCGGAAAGATGTGCGAGGAGAAAGTTCTCACCTGTTCGGATAAACCCTGCCATCAGGGCATCTGTCGCAACGTTCGTCCCGGCTTGGGGAGCAAAAATCAGGGCTTTCAGTGCGAATGTCCTATCGGCTACAGCGGACCCACCTGCGAACTCCAGCTGGACAACTGCAGTCCGAATCCCTGCATAAACGGAGGTAGCTGTCAACCCAACGGAAAGTGTATGTGCCCAGCGGGATTTTCCGGCTCCAAGTGCGAGACCAACATTGACGACTGTCTTGGTCACCAGTGCGAAAATGGAGGCACCTGCATCGATCAGATCAACCAATATCGCTGCCAATGTGTTCCCGGATTCCATGGCACCCACTGCAGTAGCAAAGTGGATTTATGCCTAATCAGACCGTGTGCCAATGGAGGAACCTGCTTGAACCTGAACAACGATTACCAGTGCACTTGTCGTGCGGGTTTCACCGGCAAGGATTGCTCCGTGGACATTGATGAGTGCAGCAGTGGACCCTGTCATAATGGAGGAACCTGCATGAACCGTGTCAACTCCTTCGAGTGCGTGTGCGCCAATGGTTTCAGGGGCAAACAGTGCGATGAGGAGTCCTACGACTCGGTGTCCTTTGATGCCCACCAATACGGAGCCACCACGCAAGCCAGAGCCGATGGCTTGACCAATGCCCAGGTGGTGCTGATTGCTGTTTTCTCAGTGGCCATGCCCTTGGTGGCGGTGATAGCGGCCTGCGTGGTGTTCTGCATGAAGCGGAAGCGTAAGCGTGCCCAAGAGAAGGACGATGCTGAGGCCAGGAAACAAAACGAGCAGAATGCGGTCGCAACAATGCATCACAATGGCAGCGCAGTGGGCGTGGCATTGGCCTCGGCCTCTCTGGGCGGCAAAACCGGCAGCAACAGCGGACTGACCTTCGATGGCGGCAACCCGAACATAATCAAAAACACCTGGGACAAGTCGGTCAACAACATTTGCGCCTCGGCTGCAGCGGCAGCGGCGGCGGCGGCAGCAGCGGACGAGTGTCTAATGTACGGCGGATATGTGGCCTCGGTGGCCGATAACAACAATGCCAACTCAGACTTTTGTGTGGCCCCGCTGCAAAGGGCTAAGTCGCAGAAGCAACTCAACACCGATCCCACGCTCATGCACCGCAGTTCACCGGCAGGCAGCTCCTCCAAGGGAGCGACAGGAGGAGCCCCGGGGGCGGCGGAGGGCAAGCGGATCTCCGTTCTCGGCGAGGGATCCTACTGCAGCCAGCGTTGGCCTTCGTTGGCGGCGGCGGGCGTGGCGGGAGCCTGCTCATCCCAGCTGATGGCCGCCGCTTCGGCAGCGGGAAGCGGTGCGGGGACGGCGCAACAGCAGCGATCCGTGGTCTGCGGCACTCCGCACATGTAACTCCAAAAATCCGGACGGGCTCCAGGGTAATCCAGAGATATCCGTATGGAGCTAACAGCACACACACAAAGAAAAGACTGGGTTGGGTTCGAAATGTGAGAGAGACGCCAAAATGTTGTTGTTGATTGAAGCAGTTTAGTCGTCACGAAATAATGAAAAATCTGTAACAGGCATAACTCGTAAACTCCCTTAAAAATTTGTATAGTAAGTAGCAAAACTGTGACCCATCAGTTTCGATCGTTTAAGATATCATGGTTTCCAACTGGAACACTTTTATAGATTTTATAAAATGCAATCTTAGGAATTATTAATTTGGAAACCGTAAAGTTTAAAGACAAAATTTTAAAATATTGAAAACTATTAAAAACTAACTAAATAATCGATCGACACTGCAAATGGGTAACAGTTTTTGCACCTTTTATTATTCCAATGGACTGACCTAAGCATAAAGTTGTACACCATAAAGACAACCTTTCAAAATTAAAAACTTTTTGTTTTTGACACCCCAATATCCCCTCAAAACAAAAATCACTTGACCAATTTCTTGCTAGAATTTAGACCAAGACCAAGAACCACTGGACGACAGAGTCAAAAAGACGACTCTGCACAAGTTTTGACGTTTTGCATGTTACTGAAAAATCTGCTTCAATTTAATCTATTTTTTCACTTAGTTCGGAATAAATTGTAAATATTAATGGTAGTAGCCGTAGCCTACGCGTAAATGTAAACTAATGCTAAAACGATTAAAAAGAAACCTCCTCATTGACGCCGCCCGAGACGGGACTGCTTTTCTATGCAAGGCAGTCGGTCGGATCGGGCGATTTGTATATAGTACTCATAGGTCACATCGATATACGACATGGATAAGAGAAAAAGATGAAAAGCCACACAAAAAAACTACATAAATTGACACTATCTCGACTATTTAGTTTCTAACTATGTATATGTAAATGTAGCGAACGAAGAGAAAACTAAACTTAACTCAACTTTAGCTTAATGTTAATTTAAAGACCCCACACAAACAAACATGCGAAGACAAGCAAAACATTTAGTGATTCTATTTTAAGTACTTCTAATTTACCCTACCAACCAATTATTTTTTTTCGATTTTTAAACTTATTATTTTAATCTTTATTTTTTAATTTTGTCCATCTTCAAAACCTATTATATTTTTTTGGCCTATTCCGATTTGGAGCATTTATCAGCGAATGAAGTCAACAATATTTGTAGTTAGCACCTAACTGTAAACGAAATGTATTGAATTTATAAATTGTAAGTTGAAAAGCAAACAGATTTCATGAAAACTCAAAAACTGAATTGGAACAAAAAAAATAGAAACAAAAAGCTAAGCAAAACGTGAATGAAATATACAAA
Source organism: Drosophila kurseongensis (assembly GCA_018153305.1). NCBI lineage: Eukaryota > Metazoa > Arthropoda > Insecta > Diptera > Drosophilidae > Drosophila > Drosophila kurseongensis. Next base: position 1,618,970 of record JAECXX010000149.1, read on the forward strand.
CACAAAAAAAATGAAAATTCGTGTTTTTTCAGTCTCCAAATAGTCTTATTATTATTATTATTTTTTGTTATAAATGCAAAAAAGGTTTATACAATTTAATTTTGATCTCAAAACCGAAGACAACCAGACAATGTGCAGCACGAAAGACGCAAAAACTGTTTGCGAAATTCCAAAATGTCAAAATTAAATCAACAAAACTACAGTTAAATTGCAAATGGTTCCTCGTTAGTGTAAAGAAATGAAAACTAGTTGTAAAAGTGCTAAAAACAAACTGTGCAGCAACTTATCTGATAAATACTACACAGTATATATATTTTTATATGTTTGCTACTGCATCTCTCTCATCCAATTTTTGTACATAAAGTTATCCGATCCTGTAAACTGCGCTCATACGGGATATAAGCTTTTACAGCCTATAGCCACAAACATATATTTTTTATAAATATCTAACTTTTAAATAGTCGTTTTTAGTAATTTATATTTTTATTGCAAATGAAAAACCGAAAAAGGAAACAAAAAAATTAGAAAAAAACACCCGAGAGAAAATTGTAAAAAGTTGATAAGACCCTAAAAAACCACATATTTATACCAGAAAAAAACGAAAATGAAAAACCCATTAAAATAGTAGTTACTTGCATACAATTGTAATTTAGTGTTGTACTTACGATTTAGTCTAAACAATTTTATGAAATTTTTTAGTAATTAAAAAAGTGAATTAAAAAACGAAGCAAACAAAAAAGCCACAAAAAAACGAACAAACAAAAAATGCAAAAGAAAAAATATGAAAAAAACAATAAAAAATTTTTATGAATGAATTATAAACACAAATGTTTTGTTAATTAAAAAAATGTGGGGAAGGAATTGCAGTGAATGCTGTGTCCAAAAGGGGGAGTCCAATATTTGTTCAATTTTACTTATGATCGGGAATTACACAATTGATAGTCGTTGTGCTTCTTGTTATTTTCGCTCTAAAGAAAAATAGCGGCAGGCATGTTTTCAATTGTTTTTGCTCTTTAAAAGTAAATTGTGTTTATTTTTTAACATCAAATCAAGGGAGAGTGTCATTAGCTTTGCCAACGAATTGAAGAAAGTGTCTGGCTGCATATTAAGGAATTTTTGTTGGCGTCAAAATGCTATTTTAATTGCAATTTCTTACTACAAAATAGACAAACAATCAGCCAAGAAAGAAAGCCAAGTATTTACGGCGGCTGAAGATCGGAACAACAAAATGAAGCGGAATATGTAAAGCCAGAAAACATAAAAGTTAATGTCTCAGTTTTCTCTGCTGTCTTTACCCGTTTTTTTTTTTGCTGGTGACTTTTTACGCCGGAATACAGTGGAACCCAGGTGTTGAATATCGATCAGAAAATGATGACGATGAGTAGTTTTCGTTTCCAGTATTATTATTTTGTTCTTTATTTTTTTGAGTTATTTATTTTGTATCCCTACATGGCGAAATGGTACAGCATTTATAATGCTGATTTAAATAACAAATAGTTAATAAATTATTAAGCGCTACTATATTCCCATCAAAGTAAATTTTATGTCTTGGTAAAAAAGTGATCAAAATTCGATCAGATATAAATATGTCTTATTGTACTTGACCTAAAAATCTGAATTTCTTCGTTGACATCTAACAACATTTGGCAAATTTACTGCCATTTGTAGCTTTCATTTTATAAGACCCAATCAGAATTTCTGCGACATTGTAACAAGAAAATAATATTCATAAAATGCAACCACTGTGCTGCATCTCCTAGAAATTACAACAAATCACACACCATACTCAACGCACCGCAGAGTGGCGAGTAGAGCTACAAAGCATTAACAATAAATTCTCGCATGCCATTGTGAAATTCTCACAATAATCATAAATAATAGTTTATTTCTACTTTTTAAACGGCCTGGCCGAGAGGCTGTTAATGAAGTTGCTGCCCGCCGAGTGCGTATCTGTCTGATTTACAAACTGGGCGGCGGTACTAAAGGAGAAATAAGCGACAAGACGGCGACCAGGTCGAGATTCTGCCGCTGATGCTGCCTAATTAGGAAACTTTGCACAGGGAAAAAAGTTAAATTAATAGTAAACATATTCTGGATGGTGGATCTGAAGAGAATGGTATACAAAGTTTTTAACATTAAAAATGGCTTTATCTTGCCTTAAGACTCTTATTTGAACGAACAGGACAAGAAGATGAGAAGATGTGAGAATCAATTTCCTAGCTGATAGCACTTTACTGGTGATAAAAAAGTTCTTCACTTCAAACTCGGCTTAATCTTGGCTTAATTTAATTTATAAAAGAAAATAGAAAAAACTTATTGACTCTTGACCAAATGGGAAAAACATATAAAGAACGATTTAATTTGAATTTAAAGTGCAAAATCCCCCAAATGAGATGAAAAATGGTATTGATTCTAAAACTAATCCGTCCAAATATAGTATAAAGAACTTAAAAGCAGTTTTTAGTCTTGGTTAAAGACCTAAATTGTATGAAAATGGACAGCTAGATGAAATGGATTCTTGGCGTTAGAAATAGTTTTTCACCTGAGTGTAAACTTTGCATTTAAACTGGCGAGTCATTAAGCCAGCAGGAGGGAAAATGGAACCCTAGCTGCGCTGCAATGGGAGATGGCTGGCGTATCGCTTACCAGACAATTGCGGCAAAGATGCATCGGGCCGATCTCAAGGGGTTAAACCATTAAAATGCACTAAGACAATATTTTGTTAGGTCGTCGCACACACTTGGGGCCCAAACAGACCATCATCAATGATCGTCCACTTTGTTTGTTTATCAAGTTGGTTTACTCTAGATTTTGTCATTTCATCTTGGCCCGTGTGGAGATGCCCGTAAGTGGTGATCTCCACTCGTTCTCCTCCTTTTTTTGGCACCTAATTGTGTTTACGTTGGCCCCTTGCTCCACACCAAATTAACCCATTGAGGACGCATTTCAATTATGTTTGGATAAACACAAGCAATGGGAAGATTCGTTGACAGTAATATTGCCCAAAAGCCCCGTCAAAAAAACATAACAGACAAAATGAAGTGTCCCAGCCCAGACTCATTCCACAATTATGCTTTTGTCTGAGCGCGTTAAAAATTGTTTGGCTCAATTCTCATAAAACGAACTGAAACCAAAGTAAAAAAAAGATCAACAACTCAGTGTTCTTGTTCTCATTCTTGTTGTCTTGTCTCCGTCTCTGTCACTCCGGTTTGAAAATGTTCTTTTTTTAAGTTTTGTATTTTTGTCTGTTTCTGTGTTTTTTTTTCGAATCCATCGTGCATTCATTGTCTTGCACTAATCGCCATAAAAGATCTCGCTTTTCATCTCTTCTCGTGACGCTGCGTTGTTGATCTTGAAAATCTGCTGTAAAAAAGAAGCCAAAGCAACAGCACACAAATCTCCGCTCGGATTCGAAATCCAAAATAGTAAGCCGAGGCTGCTTAAAGATTTGAACGCTCTTGGCCGTCTCATGATCGGAAATTGTAGCTATGTACTTGTTTGAAAAAGGTTTTTATTCAGGGATATATAAATGTTGCATTGAGAGAAAATACTGATAAAAGATTATATCCAAAATGTAAAGTAAATAGTTATCGAAGCTCAGTAATAACAATTATACAAATTTTGATATCCCCTGAAATTGATTATCCATTTTCAGTTAATAATTGATATTTGTCCAAAGACAAAAATCGGATAAGACATCAGAATGGCCCTAATTAAATCATTTTGAATTCCCCCTCGAAATCTTGCAGTGCATCCTACTCATATTTCAATATCTTCTCCAGGCAGATTCCCAGCCCCTCGCATAAGTGATCCCCAATTTAATGAGCTTCATTCATCCATTCATTCATGCAGCGAGACTGAGTGAGAACTAGAGAAACGAAACTCCTTTTCTCGGGACGGCCGAAAAAATAAATAATAAAAGAGAGGGTAAGACGAAGCCACCGGAAAAAAAGGAGAAAAAAGGTCATCTTATCATAAATAAACTGACATAAAATCAAGAATCAAATTCAAAAGCGAAGACAAGAAATCCGTGGCAACCAAAAGTACATTGTAGGGAATTACACAATAAATGAAATGCAGGCCCGGAGACCAGAGCTCCGAGTCTTCGGAAATCGGAGGAAGGGGACGGACCCAACAATGATTCACTGTGGAATTTTATGAGCTGAGAACATTTTGAGAAGAGTTGGGCTGAGCAGCTAAAGAAGCTAAGTATATAAGCTTTATCTATTTTGTGGACTATGCAAATGAAATCGATAAAGTATTTGAGTAAACGCTTACAGATGCAACCGATCGATAGAGGCTGCTCAGCTGCAGCTAATAGAGTGTGAAGCCGCTGAGCGGGAATAGGGGAGCTTAATCTGGCCGTAGATCAAAGTCCCCGTTCAGGTAGCGGCCGAAGATTCCCGGCCAATAAATTTCCACTAAACGGACAGCGGACAAAACGTTCGACTTAATTTCCAACTGTTTATAATTTATTTTCACCAAAAACCAAGGCAATCCCAAAAGAACAAGCCAGATAAGAAGGAAGCTCCGGCCGCTGCTGCGCTTGCTTGTCGCTGCATAATTTGTCGACTTGTAGATACATTTGTAACTCTGTATCTGCTGCTCGAGTTCGTTTGAATTTCAGCTTTTGGTAGCGCCAGCTCCTCGGCCACATCGTGTGTGTCTCCGCTTCTCTTTTTCGGTTTTACTTTTTATTAATGATGTGGGAACTTCTGTTCGGCGCTGAGAGTTGAACGTCGATTTCTGGGTCTGCATTAAATTTCATTAATTATGAAAAATCATTTCATTAATATCGGTTTCGTTGTTTCCCTTTTGCCCATGTGAACGGCTTGCCTTTTCTTCGGTAATTATCGTCTCATTGGAATCAATTAAAGTGGAAATGTTAAAAAACGAAACCATCAAGCAGAGTTGAAAGCCACACCAAATCTATTGACATTCACAATTAGACTCGACACACTCTTCTCCATCATAATTAACATCTTGTTGAGATGCTGATAACGATAATACTCGCACTGATGACGATAAATAACCAGCGATGCAATCTGACATCTTTAGAGTGCAAATAATTAGGCAAAGCTTAGATCTCCGGCTCAACAAAGTTCTCACCATTTAATTAGTATGCATTTCCATTATTTATCTGTTGGCCAAGACATTCTTGGCTTGTTTTCTTTATTCCCCAGCTCATTTGGCTTTTGTAACTGTTCGGCGCGTTCTCAGCCATGTTTTTGTAGGTTTTACGAGCGCTTTTTACAACTGAACGGGCCGAGTCGACTCGGCACTTCCACAAACTATTGTAATACATCAATATGATTATGAGGCCTGCAGCCGCAGACGAGGTGCCTTCACATCTTTTATACATTTGTGGCATGTGTTGATTTATTTGGATTTCGTTTCTGTTCTCCCTTTTGCCTTTCTGTTTGTCGAAGGCAAACAAACCGAAAACCGTTCTGTTTGTGTGATCAGTGATCATTGTGGCCAAGTGCAAGAGATCGATGCTTAATTTCTGAGTTCCTCCAAAAAGTGTTAACTTGTGTCTCGGTCTCTTCACTTTAACCATAACTCATCAATATTTGATTTCTGATGTTGCCTTCCGACAGTCGTTATTTTATTTGCTTGAGCCAACAGTTGGCATCGTTCTTTACGAAGGTTTTGTGGGTCAAAGGTAAGAGATGATTTAAGTAGTTTTACAAAAATCTGATTTTTGTACCCTTGCAGATGGTATTCTAATATAAGAATTATATGTTCTTGATCAGGATTATCAGCAGATTATATCTAGTCATGTCCGTCCGTTTCTACATAAAGCTACCTGGATAAAATTTTCGAAACGTCTGATTTGTATTGCAGCTGGCATCTGTATAACTGTATAGTTTATTTGGCGATTTCAGAATTAATTCCTCTTCTTTTTGGTCAACATTTTCTAGAAATTCCTTCAATGAACTTCAACCCTGTTATATGGTTAGTTTTTCGTGCTACCAACATTATTAAAAGATGTGATTTTATACACAGAACTAGGACACGTGGAATACTTTCATAGACTCATTATTCTTATTTACACAAATACACGAAACCCAAAATCTTACGAAGTGAACTGAGCAAAGGTAAGTGGATTCCCCAGCTCTCGGTTCCCATTCGATTTAGAACTAGACGGCACTTTCCATCGCTCTAATTGCCTTTCCCACACCCATTTTTCGTTTCCCATTACCAAGAAACCATGCCACATTTTCACATTCACAAAGGAAACCGAGCACAAAAAAATTTGAGCTCCAATTGACAAAATCACGATTCATCGAACAACAATCGAGCGACGACAACTTAACTTTACACACATTCGCAGCTCGGAGCCCAAGACTCCTCCTGCAATCCGCCCAATCCCAAAGAAATCCGCGGAAAAAGAAGGATCCGGAGTGGGTGGGGAAGAAATGTTCGGCAATTTGAAGTTGGCGGCAACTTTTAGGCCTTTGGGGCGTCTGCGTTGGCTGATGGAAGGAAGCTGGCCCGGCTACCTAGGAGTTGCATTGTCAGCTAAGCGATCTGCAATGGGACTACACTCAGAACATCTTTAGGTGAATTTCATTATTAAATTTTTCTAACTATAAGCCATTTTTATATTGACAACTTAACTTACAAGTTATATAGCATGTTACTGAGCTCGTTTTATGTAAGCGTGATACACACCATTCTTATTCCGGTTTAAGTCTATCAGTAGTAAATGTAAAGGTCGTATAACTTAACTATGTACAAATTGTACAAGCTAAGATTTTTCTTGTTTCATTTTTTACCTAAGCGCACTTCGATTTTAAGTACTAATAATACTAATAATATTGAACAAAATGATATTTTCGCCAATAATGATTTAATGATAAAACACCATATAAATTTCAAATTGAATTTAATTTATGTTATGTTAGTGCTACAAATATGTATAGATTTAACTTAATAGCATTGGCAATGTTTACCAATGTTTTTTTGAGTGCATTTATCCTCCTCCCTTCTAAACACTCGCTCTCTCCTGGCTTTTCCCCATTTATCTGACAACTTTGAATGCGGACAAAAGAACCCGAAAGAGCCACAATTACGGTACTCGGCGTCATTTGGTGTTGTTGCCGTTTTGTTCTGTGTTTTGTTGGCTGGCTTTTTGCAAAACTGTCCAAACATTGTCGGAAATTTGTTAACTTTAATTTCTATTGCCAGGCGGACAGGGCAGCCTGGCTGAAAACGGTACCAGCGCTTGAAAGTTGCGGGTGTTGGTTGCATTTTCCCATTGTCGACCCGTCGAAATTATGACAATCCTGGCAATGGGTTTTAACGGTTACCCACGGCTGCCAATTCTCGAATTGTCGTAAATTTGTTTCTCAATTTGCTGGACGGCACCGGCGAAAGGAGATTATTTCTGTTGTCTCTCAGCGCCATAAAGGTTGATTTATTCCCATCTCATTAACATTTGCCGGATTCTTTACAACTCTCTTATGACAATGATAAGACGAAGAACTTACCATAAACGGAAGCGGGTGCTGGAGTCTGGCATTTAAGTGGCATTTCTGAAATGTTCAAACAAATATTGAAACAGAAACTATTTCGTTTTTGTGGCCGCCAGAACGCAGTGCTTTCTCAGGCCTCTGCATCGGCATCGGCATCGTCATCGGAAACTAGTTGTGCGGATCGGATCACACACAAATCAATTTAACGATGCACTAGCCCAGTTCCAGTTTGAGTTCGCGTTCGCGTTCGACTTCTCCGCGATTGGGGTTTCATTCACTCTGGATCGCAGGGAGCGGGAAAATGGGGACTCGAGCCGAGTTGACGACTTGTCGTCGGCATTGCAGCGACGACTTGGACTTCCTGTTGTCGCGTCATTATTGTCCATCATCATTTCCATTCGTAATGAGGCTAAGGCTACTAAAACGAAGTTGATCTTTAGTTCATTTAGATGCCGCCGCAGCAGACTCAAAGCGAAAAAAAGCCGTGGCGGGGGATGCTCCAGCTACCATGTAGTACTGCTCGTTTCACGACTCCTCCGATCAGCTGTGGATCACTTAACCGCTTGTGACAATTCCCCATGCAGCGAGTACGTATCTATCTGGGAACCCCATCCCAGTCCCCTGAAAACCGGCCTTAATGTATGCGACCCTCTGGCCAGATCGGGATCCACTGCCAGCGGGCTGGGCCATGTGTACAACATTTACTATGTTCGCTGACATTCTTCGCGTAATTCTTCAATTTCAATTGCATACTCGGCTAGTTCCATCAGCTTTGCCAAGAAGCTTCAACATCTTCTTTGGCTGGCGGGACCTCTAAAAATAGCTAAAATTTGAATTCGATTTCGAAAGATATCAAAATATCTTCATTATCAACATTATTATCATTTATTAAAAAGTAATATATTTACAATATTATGAAATGTATCTTATGAAAACGTTTATAAGAGTATAGAAGATTCAAATTTAGTAAGTTCATGAGTCAAAAATTTGGTAATAAATCGAAACTATAAACAACATTTCAGGCGAATAAGTATTTTTAAGCCAAATATTTTTTATTTTTCATAAAAAGCTTTCTTTAAGATATTCTTTTAACACCTACTTATACAAACTAAGGCACAATAATAGAATTTATGGTATTGCCTTTAATTTATGTTTAAAAGCCTATAAATCTGATTTATGTTGGTTATTGATCTTGTGTTCTAAAACACTATTTTCCAATAGTTTTTCCTCAATATTCCTTTAGTGGACCTAGCCAAGTTCTCATCTCTAAGTGGCTTCTGCTGTCGTTTGTCTTTTGTTCGTTTCGTTTAGTTTTCCTTTTTGCGGACACAATTGTCGCGACATTTTTCTAGGTAAACCTCACGAATTGGCGACACGCTTCTTCTTGGCAGCTTGGGCTAACCTGCTGATGCTGCGTGAGATGTGGCCAGACTGGTCCTGGTTCTGGCCCAACTGCGGATCGGGTTTGCCTCGACTTGGCCTCCCATCACATCGCATCGCATCGCAGAGAGTGAACAGAAGCAGCAGCAGCAGCAGATAAAAGTGTTTATCATGCTTGCAATTATATGCTAAAATTGTAATTGCAAATGTTTGCCTAAGCCGTTGAGGGCTTTTCCATTTAGCGCAGATAGACATTCAGCAGCTTCGCTTTGAAGTGTCTCGTTGTTTAAATGGATTGCTTAAACGGTTCTACCGAAGATATTCCCCTCGCTGAGAACCGGATGCGAGAGAGTAAGAGTTGGTTTTTCTTTTCTTCACTCTTCCCAGGCTTAACAAGGAAGTTGCGATGAGTTCCAAGTTACAAGTCAAGTTGGAAATTGGTATATAATTGATTGAGCAGCTTTGTTCTGACACTGAAATTCTTGTTCCCAAAAGTGGAAAATGCATTGGTGACATTTCTTTACTTAATTTAATTTAGTTAATGGGTGATAAACGTCTGTAACTTAAATAAATTATTTGGAAGCTTTAACATCTTAATCGTAAACAAGCTGTAGTCATTAAGGAACCTAAATTACATTAAAAATTAATAGAATTTTGTAATAGGAAAAAAAATATTTTTATAGGCTCTTATTTATTAAATTGAAAAGCTAAATATGAAATAAAGATTATGTTTCAATATATTTTTTTAAAATAACGTTTGCAGTATTGATCCGAATAAACGTTTAATAATGTTGGTTAAGGTAAAAGGTAATAATATTAGTATTATTTTAAGATCGTCCATACATAACTTGTTAAGTTATCATTTTGAAAAAACGCGATTGTTTTCTTTAAAAAGGCGTTAAAAATTCAATCAACTAAGGGCACGAGACATACGCAAAAGTATGCAATGAAAATTTGTATTTTAAAAATCTGTTAAAATAAATAAAATCCTTCTTATTTCGTAAATGATTAAATTTCTTAGGACTAGTAACAACTAGAATATTTTAATTACCGTAAAAGCTAACAGTACCCATCAGCTCTAACTTCTTATAAGATTGAGTAGTTCGGGAACATCGTCTAATTGATTAATTCGTATGCCATTCACCCGGAAAATTCCCATTCCATCAGAGTCGTAGATTGTTTTTGACAGAAAGCTAGTTATGTGACGGCTCTTGTAATTTCTCTTTTGTGGCACTTTATGATCCAACTCAATTGCGCCCACCTGAATGCTGGAGCAGCAGTATCATGCATCATGCAAACATTGCGGGGCCATAAATTTCTTACCAACTGACCTCAACACTCCATCAGAGAGACCGGCACTTAATGCCCACCCAAAAATGGCCATGATGATGACGACTCAGAAGAGCGAGTCCAAGACCACGACGATGAAGACGGCGACGACGACACCACATCAAGTGCCACGGCGAGCGGCATATAATGGTGCATCCAAAGTGCAGCTAATTTAAGGAAACGCTCACTCAACGCGACACCAAAACGCATGCGCCGCCGAGATTGAAGCCGCAACTCTGGATGCCATCATCACCGTGGACGCTCCCAGCATCCAGCATTCACCATTCAGCATCCAGCTCCCTGATCCCCGATCCCCAACTGTCCGATCCACAACCTTTCTCTCGGCCAAAAGCCTACACCAATATGGAGGCGTTTGCTGCACCGGCGCGTGACGTTCGGTGTCCACTTTTGGATGTCAAGCAAATTACATATATGATTTTTATGTGACAAATGAGCTTAAGATGCTGTCGCTGATGGGGCAGTTCGGTTTGGTTTGGCTCGGTTCGCTTTGCTTTTCGTTTAGTGTTTCTACTGCTCGCAGGTCTCAGTCTAGAGATGATAACGTGAAGAGTAACAAAGTGTGCTGTGGTTTTTGATTCCATCTAAAATATTATTGTATTTTTTTTGATTTCAGTTCGATATTAACAAAAATAGTTTTTTTAAATTAGTACTTTAAAACAAACTTTTTTTTCAAAATTAATGTATTACATTTTGTATTTACTTTGTTTTAAAATTTGAGTAAAATATAATTTTAGTATTTTCAATAATCTTGTTGATATTTGGTTAATAAACAATGGATATTAAACCTCTTTAAGCATCTTTAATTGTATAAGCTTTAGGTAAATCAAGAAAATAAAGTCGTTCCAGCCCAATAGTTTTGGAAAACTGACGATTATTGGATGTTATAAGTTCTGCAGCTTGGAAGTTTTACAAATACCAAATAAATATAACTGAGAACAGCAAACAATATACAACTGTCTTTAATGAAAAATAATTAAAATGTTATTAAGCTACAAAATACAAAATAGTATTAGCAATTAAAATAATCAATATTCGATATATTCGATATTGGCAACTGGTATTTCCTCTAAAATGTGTCTTTAAAATAAATATTTAAATCGTGTCCGAAAGTTTCTGGCCAATCGAAGCCATCTTAGCCATCATCACGCACTCCGCTCTAGACGGCTTCTTGCATCCCGGAACTGGCTCTTACCACTTTGTCCGTAAGAGACGGACGGACACACTCACGCACATCGACACAGTGACACATTTCGAAGATGTTTTTGTGTGTTTTCTATTTCGTTTTATGATGGGTCCATCGATTTGCATATTAATGCTGGACATGTTTATATACGCCCGCGCTTCTTGTTTCCGCCTTCTTTGGAGTTGGCCATTGGATCGGTTGGATCAGTTGGGAGGGAGAAAAGTGAGAGTAAAGGTCTTGAACTGGGGTCGTCAGCTGCAGTTTGATTTATGCCCCGACTAGTTTCACAGCGGATTGTTTACGATGTGTTAACTTTAAGCCAATAGGTGTTTGGCCATTCCAAATTCCCTGTCCAAATTCCATCAAATGGTTTTCACTGCATTAAAATCGCTCGACGGACTGCGTGAGTGTATTTAAAGCATTCCGAAGACAAGACATTGTCATAAGACCCCCGACGAAAACTATAACGAGTGAGCGCAAAAATGTTGATGCAATCGTTAAGTTTGGCAAATATGGTTAGGAGCTCTGATTTGCGGATTCTTTTTGCGAGTTGTGAGCTGGGTGCTATGCGATGGAGTTGTGTGTTCGAACATGATCCACTGGCTGAACTCCTGCAGCGTTTGTTCGATTTGGAATGGCCAGAATTTTGTTAAGCTTAATTAGAACAATGTTTTTTGGCCTCACTAAAACGGGGGTCATTGTTGGTTGCTTTTCTTTATCTAACTTTGTGTTCACATTGCTCATTAAACTCTGCACTTTAGAACGAAATTTGACACATTTTATATACATAATATTATTAAAATGTTTTGTGCACTAAAAAGCTTACTTTTTAATAGCTTTAAATCTTTTAAAGCAGAAATAAATTCTTGGGCTTAAAGTTTTAGCGAATTAAGACATTTTTATCGTTTTTTTTGTGAGTGAGCCGCATTTTTTAATTGGCGGCTTACGCATAGTTGACCCCTGTAACTTGGGTCATAAATCGTACAAGATATGGCTTATTTCTGAGCTGCCATCAAACGGAAAATTCTAACATGCCTAACATGTTCAATGTCAGCTCATTACCCGGACCTACACTGGCTCGCTGCTGGCTTTTGGCTCTTAACTCTCGGCTTTCGGCCATAAAAGCGCGTTGACTATATCAACCGGGATGGCAGTTATGCAGAAATTCCATAAGCGACATCACATTCTCTCATAACCCGCCAGCACCTACTGCTCCTCCACGGCCATATCCATCTCTCCATCTCCATCTCCATCTTCATCCCCATCTCTCCAGCTCCGTCAGCGTCTTCTCCTTAGCGCCTATTAGCTTAGCCAATACTTCAAAGTGCAGAATGTGGCTGCTGCGACTGCCCGGCTGGGCCAACTTGGCTGGACCATAAATCACTTGGACCACGATGCGACTAATTAAAAAATCGACACGCTTAACTGGCAAAAGACAAAATTAACATTTGCCGAGACAACGGGAGAGCGGCTGGGAAGGATCCAATACCATCCATCCAATCCGATCCGGGCCTTCACTCGGCCGACTGATAGGCTTTGTCTCGTCCCAGGCTTGTGTTTGTCTTTCATTTGTTTATAGGATTTACAAGCCCTGGCACTGGCTCTTTGCCATTGCCGGCATCGCCAGTTAAAATTAACGACAATAATGTCAACAAGTTTTTTTTCTCTTGCTCGTTTCTTTAATTTCGCTTAAATACAGTCGAACATCTGTGGCGCATACATTTATAGACCACATAAAAAGGTAGGCATCTTAAGCCTTTAGCCTATAGATCCGATGGCTACTCAAACGTTACTTTTGTTTTTTGGTTAAATGTATCTTTGTTTTTTCGTATCCCCAAGATTTGACATGTGCAATGTGACTGCTGTCCTTTAAAAAACACGCAGTGTGACCGAGCTCCATTAAAAGTAATGTAAGACTAGGGCTAAGTGGTATCAATTACTAGAAACTTAGAACACCTTGGTTTTAAAATAATACGATTTTACATATATTAGGTGGCTATATCCAATTTAGCACTAGATATGTAATGAATTTAGGTGTTCCTTTTTACGTAAGTTCCAGTTAAAGGAGGTCGACTGTATTTCGCTGATGTTAAGAACACAACTGGCGTGCCAGTGATCAATGTTTGCGATCAGCACTTGGCGGCAACCGGAAAAGCGACTCACCAAAGTCAACTGCAATTTAAGCGCCTGAAAGCGAGGCCCTTCTGTGATTTTCTGGCAGTGCACACCCGCAACCTCCCTGATGGCATTAAGTCGATAATGCATAAAAATAAGGAATACGCTTCATTGGACTGTAATTGCTAAACGCAAAGAAAGAGGGCCAGCACTCGAGGAGAAGATGACAACAACGACGGATCTCCCGGCAAGTGCAAGTGCATCGATGGGGGATCGGAGGAACCCTGGGAGAGAATCAGTGGAACCCCTGGCCAATGGTCTCGACCAGGCAACAACGTTGCGTGTAATTAAAACGCAAACTTGTCCAAGAGAGAGACAAGTTGAGGCGAAAAAACACTAACAGAAATCATTACAAACTAGATGTAAAGTAAACTTTTAAGCTTCACAAACATTTAATTAATTCAGAATTCAGAAGATATAAACATTTACAAATATTATTTTTTTCTAAAATTTTTGTTTTCTAAAATTGTATATTCGATAATTATAGATTTATGACTTTTATTTCCATTATGTTGTTCAATTAGAAATATAAACGTGTATCTTTGTACCTTCCAAAGATTTCCATTATGTTGTTCAATTAGAAATATAAATTGTTGTTTTTAAGTGTAATTGTACAAAGATACACATTTATATTTCTAATTGAACAACATAATGGAAATAAAAGTCATAAATCTATAATTATCGAATATACAATTTTAGAAAAAAATATGAAATGATTTGCTTTTAATATAATGTTTTCTAAAAAGTTAAAGATAATCTAAAATAGTTAAAGATAAAACTTTGATGTTTTGTGTTTCTTGCGAAAATGGTTGTATGTTTATAATAACTCGACTCTAAAACCTGTTGCCAAACTTTTTTCTGAGTGAAGGTGGCTTCGATCCCAGTTCTTCCCACCTCAAGTAGGTGAAAGACTAAGCCGGTGGAGAGAAGCACTGGCTGATTTCTTGAAAGATTTGTAAACGTTGAACTTTCGAAAAGCGACGCAGAAGTTAACCAGAAGTAAATATCGACGAACGTGGTGCGTTCGTTGGTTTGTCGAGGAGAAAAATTAAGAAAAACTTAAATGAGTCAAGGCGAAAAAAAATTCCACACAACTGCGTGAGAAGTTGCGGCAGCCAAGAGCAAGAAGACGACTCGCAGATGGAGAAGGATGGATGTGGATCCGGGGTTCGAGATGGAGAGCCATCCGTTGCTCGTTGCATTTATTGATCGCCGCTTACCGATTATTGTTTAAACTGTTTTCAATGCGTTTACTTTGTGTAAATATTATTTTTTCAATTTATGAGCCGAGCGTCTGGGCCTGGGAGATTCCCCCAGTCGCTCGCTGGCTTTGCCAGACAAATATCAATTGTAAATCTCAGGCCTCGAAATTGGAAATCTCGGAGATACAAACATGAAGCGTTCGTCATTATAATGTCTTGTCCTCCTTTCCTGCCGCCTGGCATCCCACTCCTCCGCCTCCTTTTGACTTATTCTGTTTGATATACACCGAAATATTTTAATGTTATTAACCGATTTTCATTTAATGACAATTGCTGCTGAATAATTGGCATTTTGTTGGCCTTAATGAGAGTGGAAAAGGAAAGGAATTATACAATTATTTTTGGCATGGGAGTGGGTGAGGAATTGCGCAAAATAAAGCCATAAATTAGCAGTAAAATTGGTTAGGACTTACAAGTTTTTAACTGATTAACTTGTTAGTTGAATTACAATAGTAACAGTTAAAAGTCTTTAATTTCAAAACACATCCATTTTTGGTTGGATGTGGTTAGATTTTAAGACTTCTATTACATGGTTCAATAAATCTTTGAGCTCATAAACTTTTTTTTTAAACTCTTGTAAGTCTTGCATATAAAATTGGTTTTGCACAGGCTTCCAACTGTCTGAGAAGATCAATTAAATGTCTATAAACTCCAAGCTCTTACTTTATTTTGTGTTTTCTCAGCAAGGATTTGCATCGGTCCGTGTGGTAAACAGCTTTCAAGGGGCTTCACTGATTTCCCATGAACTTAATTATTACCCAACCACGATCACATTACTTTGTCTATGTTTATCGTCTAGTCACAGCAGGCGATTGATAGTGATCTAATTAAAAACATCGATCTTCACAAGCAGGCAACAATAAACTGGCTTAATTGATCAATTTATGTTAATCTATATATTTAAGGGTTTAAAATAATTTCAAAATGTTATCAAAAAATAATTTAAATATACACAAGGAAAATAACAATATAGAACAATAAGAACAATAAACAAAATTAATTTTCCCACTATATTATTATTAAAATAACATAAACTTATATTTACCACAACTGTTAAGGTTTGCATCTTAATCAAAAACTTATTTTGGAACAGAAATGTTTATATTTTTTCTGACTCTTCTTGAAAGAAAATAATTGATTTTATTTACATCATTTATTAGCTTTACACACAACTCTGCAAAATAATTTTAATATGCGGTTCGAACTTAAAAACATGTAATTATTTTTAATTGTTCTTATTCTTTATGTACAAACCGTAAATAAAAGATTTGGTTTAAGATCGCTGTACTAAAATAATTTAAGCAAACACACTTTCTCGGAGAATCTTTACTAAGGTGTCCTAGTTTAGAAGATAACTCAATTAGGCGGCCAAAAATAAAGATCCATTTTATAAATAAGGCAAAGTATAAGTTGCTTGAACAGCAGCTTTACTGCCACCTTGGAAACCCATTCGGAATTAACGAATCGGTTTGGTTTGTGGTCCGAACAGGCGCCATCTAACGCCATCGTTTTGGCCGTCTCCAGCCAGGCGCCACATGGTGCAAGTGGTGGCTCCAACTCTGGGTTTGGTGGTGCGACTTTGGGCTTGGGTTCGGGAGCGGGTTTGGGATTGAGTTTGAGTTCGGTGGTGCGACTACTGTTAAAAAGATCAAACGGGGTCCGTTGCCAGAGCACGTGAGTGGTGGGGATCTGGACGAGGATGATGCGGGTTCCGTTTTTGTGGCGCTCATAGTTAGCGTTATGATGACGTTGGGAACAAGATATATGGCGCAGGCATGCCCATAAAACCACTGATCTAATTAATAGGCTCGCATAGTTTTTTGCACCTGCATTTGGTGCGTGCAAATTTGTTGGGTCTACTTTCGATTCTCCTCTCCCATGGCAACCGCAACAGTTGCCGTTGCCAAACATGATTGCGAGCGGTACGTGTCCGTTCGACTCCTCGTCTATTAATTTGTATGATATAATCGCACTCCTTCGATCGGAGGCGTGTTCGAAATGTGTGTCCCTGTCTCTAGATCGGTTTCTGTCTCTCAGGCCCCGGCCGGGTGATTGATCGAGATCCATATTGAACTCAAGCAGCGCCGTTTTGATTGCCACTAATAAGCGTAATTTTGACTTAAACTGTTGCTAGTTGCGGGACATAAATATTGAGTTAAACGGCCTATATGGGTTAAGCTGAATGGAAGGAGATGCAGCTTCATACGCTGCCCTTTCGGATTCATTTTGAAATAGAGTGTTGTAATTAGTTTTAAAATAATGAGAATGCAGTTCACAGAGATATTTATGTGGTATTTTAAATAAGTTTTATATTTTTATTAAATTATCCTGTATAAGCAAATTTGAGGGACCTAATTTAAACTCAAAATAAACTGTGTCCACTTATCAAATATTTTTTGTGTAAAATTTTTTTTAAGTGCCTACTAGAGGGAAAAGGAAAAATATGGTAAAGGGTTAGTTTTTTTAATATTTTGATTATATTTTTAGTCTCTGTTTAAAACCAATTTTGTGCATGTTAAACACCAAAGAGCGGATTAAATAACTTAATTTCAAAAATATATAAGCTTTATCTTTAATGTATACCGCTCTTTATAGTGCTTAAAAAGAATAACATTTTGTTTAAATAACAAATTAAAATAGCGTTAAAACTGGGACTAAGCCGATGCAAATATAACATTCACATCCGGATTCGGAGCAGTTGGTTCACCGCTCAATCGCTTGGCTGCCACCCACTTGGGAGTCCGCTGACCATTTGTGGCAGAGGCCCGCTAATTGGATATTCACACTTGGCGACATTTTGGGGCGGCGTAAATGAGAGCCGCCTGTGGAAGTGGTGCGCGTAAAAAGGCGCCACTCCCAAAATAGGCAGCTTGTAAGCGCCAACCAGCGAGGCAGTCCACCACTCGACCACATGGTAAAATGGTAACAAAAGATCACCAGTTGTGGCTTTGTGTGCTGAGGATATGTGGATGTGGTAACAAGAGCGACTCACAGCGCTGCTGGGAAAGATCAAGTGAAAGAGGAGAGATCCCAAAAATAGGCATACCAATGTGTGCGCATGCCCGGAATTTATGGTGACATTTGAGTGATTCGAGCGACGTGCTGCTCCTGCTGCAGAAGCGTTTGGTGTAAAGGCCAATTAAATTGGAGGAAAATTGGAGCAGCACAGTCCCGTCTCGGGCCATGTAATTGCCTTTTCAACTCTGCCGATTATCCCAGATGCTGGCCCGAGTCCGGCAATGGCATTCAATACGTAAGTGGCCCGCGAAATTAGCGTAATTTCCTTGGGATCACCGCCGACGCAGACGCGGACAAGTGTCAAAGTGAAAGAGAAGGCGATTGGGGTCAGCGGTCCCTTGTTTTTCGCTGCACAGGTTGACCGGCGAAAGAAATTCCCGAGAAATGCAAAGCAGTCGCATATACTCGTACTCGTGTACTCGTATACGTATTCCTGGTCCCGAGTCGATTGCTTGGTCACACACTTTCTGATCTCTGAAGGGCGATAAGGTGGGAGCTCTCTCGCCCTCCTTTCTGGACTCGCAAATCGCTGAAATCAGGGAAGGGTATAAGGGTTCCAAAATTCTGTTATAAATTCCATGGAGGTCCCAACCTTTTCTCTTAGATTTTTATTTTAATCCTAACAATTATACTTACAAAATTTATATTTCTCACCCTGAATTACAGCCCTTAAGTAGTTTCCTGTGTTATTTTTATTTACAACTAAAATTTTCTAAGTTTTATGGCAGGCCACGGAATAACTCCCAGAATTCAAATTTCCTTTGTAAAAATAGTGCACCTGTAAAATCTTATATTTCTTACATTGTGAGTTCACTTGTGTGGCATACTTATTGCCTAGTTGTATTATGCCATAAATTCACTATTACCCTATTTGTGGTTTAAATTGTAATCCACCTGAAAAAGTTTCCCCTATCATCGTAGGGTATACTGAAGTCAAAGCTACCTTAATCTCCCTTTTTTAAAGCTTATGGAACACACAACGATTATTCCATATTTACTTATTTTTACTCGCCGCTCGAAAGCCAATGCAAACTCTGGCTAAGGCCAAGGCATATTATTTGTGCGATTAAATTGATCGCGAATGGGGCAATCTTAGGAGGCGGAGGAGTTCATCGGCGGATGGGAAGGGCGAGGGATCCGGGAAGAGGAGTCTCCTTTGTGTGTGAGCGTCTGGTTTGGCGGGGCTTCTGCGGCAGTCAACTTCACGCTTCGCTCAAGCATCACCAAATAAATTTCATTGAGCATCGCTGCACAGTGGAACGACACAAAAAGTCTAGTGAACAAAATATGCATGATAAATTAAAAGTAATGTTGAAAGATACTTAAAAAGGTTAATTAAAATAAACATAACATCAATAATAAAACCATAAGCCAATTAAAGGGGACTGGAGCGTTCAAGCTCCTTCTTTTCCATTCGGGTATAAAGTCATAGAAAATGTGGTATAAACATTTAAACAAGAAACCTCTGAATTCAGTCACTTAAAAAGTCAAAGTATTTGGCATTTTTGATAAATCTTTTAAATGTTAAAATTTATAAAAATATACTTAATTTTGCAATTTAATAATAATAATAATATTATATTAATATTATACGACATAGGTATAGAAAGGTGAATCTGATTTCTGGAAACTATGAGAATGGCTTATAAAAATATACATAAATTAGTTTTCCTGCCAAATAGAGCCCACTGTGGTCATTGTTCCCGACGCAGTTCACTCTGTGTGATCCAAGGCGACGTGCCGCGTCTGCCGCGGCTTCTGCTCCTTGCTGCAGCTCGACCACATTCCAAGTACTTTACCTTTTGCCTTTGCCTTTGCATTTAAGTTTACCTTTTTACCTTCACCTTGGCCGGGCTGGGCCATGCCTTGCCTTGGGTTGGCTTTTTGCTTTTGACCAGGCTGCTGCCGATGATGCTGCATGCCCCAGCGCATGCTTCATCTGTTGCATGTAGTTACCGCTTTCATGGCTAAGTGGTTGACTGGACATGGTCGTCTCTTTTTGCGGCCTCGTCTTGGGTGCCTGTGCCTATGCCTTCTGCATCCTCCGATCCACATCCACATCCACATCCACATCCCGATCCCGATCCCGAATCCTATCCACTCCTTGTGGCCGGTTGTTCCTTTTGCAGTTGCGTGTCACGTACAAGCAATTCGCATGTTTCAAAAATGCTTCGGACATGGCTCATTCTGCCGCAGTCTGTCTGTATATCTGCGTTTTCGGTTGGCTGTTCTTCTGGCGGTTCATCTCGCCGGCATCGTTGTGGTTGCACCAAGGAATGAAGGTTCAGGAGGTTCAGGAGGCGCAGGAGGTGGGCACATACTTGTGTGCGTACTTAAAAATAAATGTTAATTCTTTTATTTATTTCCTTTGTCAGATTAAACGGTTTAAAGGTTGCATTGCAGGCCAGCACACCTCGCCACGATCTCACATACTTAATATGGGGGTTCGGTGCGAGGAATCCTGAATTATGGTCTAGTAGGTGGTTGGGTTTAACAAATAAATTTAAAAAATGCCACTTTTTAATGTTTCTAGTAAAGTGTATATTAAAAAAATACTACTCGAAATTCCGTAAATTAAATAAACCCATCGAAATTTGCTTTAATAATATTTAATAATTTCAACCCATTTCACGGTTTTTGTGATTTGTCATTTACGATTTTGTATTCATTAGATAGTCCTGTTAATACCAGTTTATTTATGCTGTTTTTCGTTTTAGACATAGCTATTTATGAAAACATTGTAACCAATTAGCATCGCTTCGGGCCTGGCCAACTGGCCACATTCATAATCTTCTAAGTCCATCAAGTGCACTTCGGACGAACTCCCTGTCAGCGAACTCTCTCCCCAGTTCCAGTGGATCCTGTCCAAGATTTCAGGGCAGCTCCCTTGGGCCCACACCCATCCCAGTTCTCACGCTGCGCTCACCTTTGGGCTTGACCAGTTGGCCGGTGTCGGTGCTGAGCCGGGGAAACCAGTACACATCAATCTGCTTGTGTCAACACCCCGACTACGGCGACATCGTCCAGCTGAAGGCATGGTGTAGCCAGAGTACAGAGGCTGTTGCTGCTCGGCCACCATCCTGACTGGCTGACGTGCAATGCCCTAAAAGGATACTGCACTCCTATTGACTTGTTAATGTGATCACTTTAGCTGACCCAAATATAGTCAAACGTTTCAATTTGTGCAACGTTTTTGGGCAATTGATAGCCGCGAGCAGAGCGAACAGCCGAAAGAGCGGAGCGCAAAGGCACGAACAGAAGCAGAAGTCAGCCCAGTGCCAATCCCAATCCCACTTTTGCCGTTCATCGTCACCAGACCAGACTATCCTACTATCCGAGTCCCCAGTTGGACCACGCGTAACGCGGTGTAAATCGCCCCGGGCCCCGGCTCTTTCCCCATTTACCACTACCACTAGTCACTAGCCACTTTCCACTCCGCAATCCTCGCAATCCTCCTAGTTGGCTGCCCAGTTGAGTTGTAGTTTCTGATTCGCTTTTGGCCGGGGCCAATGTTGTCTAAGATCGTCTGACGCCAGTTGACAGATTGCCCGCAGGCAGAGATTCGTTCGTATTTGGGCCTGAATTTGGACTTGCTTGGTGCTGATGAGTCATAGATAGGGAGGATATGGAAGTGGTGGCTTTCGCAGCCGAAGGCATTCGCTTCCAGGAATCGGTGTTAGGTTTATTTCTGTGGGAGGGAACTTGGAGTTTTATTTCAAAGAGGGGAAAGTGGTTTTTTTATTTGGGTTTCCTTGAAGACCTCTTTTTAGTTTGGAAGGTTGTTGGGTTAATTATCACATAAATTGTATATACGATACATTTATATTTATTGCTATTGAAAAATAACGGTAAAAAGTTTTAATCCCGAGAAGACTCCTCAAAAATCAAAATAATTATACACTTTTATGTTATTTTGATGTTATTATTTGTATCTGGAGGGAGACCTCTAAATTAAATAGTAATGTGACTTCGGCATATTTTCTAAGCTTGGGGCTTTAATCATATAACACTAGCAACTACATTAAACAAATGTTATAAAACTCTGTGTAAATAGAAAACGCAGATATTTATTTAATCTTATGCCAACGACTTTGAAAAATCACTTAAAGTAAATTCCTAGCTAGGACACCTGATCACTAATGAAGCGATTTGCGACCTTTGCAAGACCTCTCACGTTGCTTTCCTTTTTGGCCAAATACTCTTACCTTTTGAACCTGCCGTAACCCGTTCGATTCGAAACAATTTGTATCCTAAGCATGACCGCAGAAATATTACCTTTTGCGCTGACTTTAACTTATTACCCGTGCATGGCCACACGCTAAGCTAACAATCATTGATCATCATCCTTTGGCCCGGCTTTCGACAATATTGAAACATTAAGCCAGCCAAAAACCCGAAAGCGAATGCAATAAAGCCAAAGGATGGCTCGACGAACTCTGAGAGGGCCAAGAACAACATCATTGGAACTCTGGCCGAAACGCATTTCATTAACCTGCTGCTGATTCTTTGGGAAGGGAGCGCCTGCGTCTGGGATTTGGTTTCTGGGTTCTGGGATGTGGAATCTCATGAGGCGAACGTGAGCCACACAGCATGGATCGTGGTTCGATCTTAATGCCAGTATTTGATTTTTTGCACTGAGGAAAAAGGACTTTTATGTTACGTTAAAATGTAAATGAAAGTCCTAAAAGAATTAACGAACTCCAAAATATTTAAAATTTATATTTTTCGATAAAAAATAATACAAATTATTTCGTTATTTTAAAAATGGCATTTAAAAATAGTATCCTGTTTTAATATTTTATAAAGTTGAATAAAAATATGTATTAGTGCTTTTGCAAAACTACCTATTTTTTCCAGTGCAAGTGTGTGCCCCCAACTCACGTGCAATTTTTAGCAAGTTGCTGGGACCCGAACCGGGGCCATTTCTAAGATTATGAAAAGTGCCTTGGCCCGGCCATTGCGTATGGTATATGGTATATGGTGTTCGCCTCTTCAAAGGTCGTCACTAAAATCAGCCGGCGACGATCAGCGAGAAGGCCTTAACTAAGTACCAACTGGGATCTCTCGGCTCGCTGTTCTCAGCATGAGCAGGTTCCAGTCTCAGTCGCAGTCGCAGTTCCAGTCGCAGTTGCAGGTCCCAGCAAGCCCTTTCCCAAACTCTGGCTGGGATCGCACATGCGCCCGTCTGTCTCTCCTTTGGTATGCTGCGTGTGCTCTATAGGTGGTCATTATCGCGAGGCTCTGTCCTCATGAGCTGGGTTTCCGGGCGGGGAGATCGCGGTGGATGCAGGTGGAAGTGGGAGGGAGAAAGCGGGCGGAGGACCTGTAGAGATCCCCATCTCCAGGCCCAAATGCCCTGCGAAGTCAAAGGAGGTAAAGAATCTCGGGAATACTCTGGTTCGCGGTGATATGATGAATATAAAGGCACTTGCCCGATACTAATTGTAAAAATATTTTAATAGTGATTTTAGAAATCCCAAAATCCTTAGTATTTATAATTTAAAGAATTAAATTATTTCTGCGTGTAGGTTGTCTTGCCCAAACTTCCCTTAATTACAGGGTATCCTCAAATATGTATAAACGTCTCCCTCATGTTGTTAGTTTTGTAAGAATCTCAGCCAGAACAGCAGCCTCGTCCTCAACTTCAGCCAACTGCTGTTCTACTTAATTTGCCGCTGCGTGCGTTGCCGATTTCAGATGACGATCCCCAAGCCGATCCCGATCCCAATCCCAATCCTCTCCCGATCCAGCGCCAAGCCGAGATATCCACCCCCACCATCCCCTTCGAGCTGGATCGCCCTGGCCCACAACTCATCGCAAAGGCAGCAACAATTACCGCATTACCAACGCGTCGTTGACTGACGGACGAAACTGGCGGGCAGGTACACTGAGAGAAAATCATATCTTAATTTCAAAAACAAACATACAAACAGAATTCCGTTATTTAGAAGATATTTATTTGTATAGTAAATTTTGTTCAATCCCTTTTTGTGTTTAAAAACACAAACCTTAAATATACTTGACAAGTAAGTTTTATTTATTTATTTATTTAAATGATATAATAGTTTACAAGTAAGTTATAAAGTAACTAAATACTGTAAAATATGTAAAATTATTAAAATAATTACAAGTAACTTCAAATATTTGTTATAGAACTTGAAAGTATGAACCGATTTGCATTTAATTTAAATACTCTCTTTTAACTAAATATATTGTTTTTAGCTAATCATTATTATTTTTTAAGTTAGCATCATCAGTCAAGTTTAATAATAATATTTATATCCATCTTCATAGGAGGCGAAGTGGCCCTGTAGACATTGTTCCCTGCAATAAATAGATCACAAATATTACCAGATAACATAATAGCTTTAGAAAACTGAACGACTTATACAACGAACAATGTTTTTTTATTATGCTTACAATCTTACCCTTAAAATACTTATTTTTCACAGCGTAAAGTGGGAAGAGCTGGGAGTCTGGCCAGGAGTCCGAGAAAAAGTCCGAGTTAACTTCTGCTGATGCTGCGCCACTTTTGCGCGGCCTGGGTTTTACTTTATTTGATTTGTTTATGCAGATTAAATGCAAACGATCTTGATAATGACATTAACCGACAGAAGAAGCAGCGGCGAACTGGAACTGGAGTTGGAGTAGGAGTTTCGGGCTCAGATGGAACTGAAACAGAAACAGAAACAGAAACTTTGCCTGGGACTGCAACTGGGTCTGTGTTGTGGGGATTGTTAACTTGACAGCTTTTGAAGGCGGCTTCGTGAGGATCGCACCGCAATCGTCATGGGTCTCGTCCCCCTCCCCCCCTTTCCCCGCCGCTGACCTGGCGCTGTTTTTGGTCAATGTGCTTAAAATTAATGCTCCTTAAAACCGAAACGAAACGCAAAACAGCAACAGCCGCGGTGCAAAACCCAGAACTGAGGTCCAGTGAAACGCATCTGAACTTTGGCTGCCCCTTTTTATCTGCCTTCTCCGCTCTCTTTCGCTTGTAGCCTAATTAGTTCGGATACAGATTAGGCCAGGCCAAGTAGAAGGAGTCAATGAGACAAACGTCGCAGCTCATTAAAGTCCCCAAAAAGTGGCAATCGAATCGGGTAGGAATAAACCGAAATTGGGGCCGTAAAATATGGCTTAAACAAAATGAGTAACCAACATTACGCCTGGCCATATAAAATCAAAGCGTTCAATTTAAACACTTGACTTTATTGTTTCACAAAATTTGCCATAAAAATCACCAAAGCATCAGAACAAAAAAGAATATTTTGCGGTGCCGCCATAAAAATCACAAACTTAATAATTTAGGCTGAGCAAAAAGTGGTCAAAAGAAAAATGAAACGACTTCACATTGCTGGTAAAATTTTAATGCTCAAACCGCTTCTGAGGCAAGTTTTTTCGACCGAGATTCTATTGCTCCGATCGACGATCTTCGATCCAAACTGCCGGCTGCATTAACATTTAGCAACTTTTTTCTGCTCGGCGCTTACATTTCCGGTGCGGGAATCGGTTTCAAAATTAATCAACAGCTTCACGGCGATCGGTACCTCATCTTCTCTGTTTCGCCAGCAAAAATCAAAAGATCATCGACCGATCAGAAGCACCAGACTCATCATAATTATCGTCGGTTCTTTTTTTGATACCTCGCAGGATTTACTTTTAAAGGGGACGTCTTAAAGTTTAACTCAATTATGTGGAAAGAAGTTGTTGCTGTGTTGATACGGGCACATTAAGTAAATTTCTTACATTTCAACATGATCAGATTGAGGGTTTTAGGAAGGGCCAAAGATTTTTGCGTCCAGCAAAAGCAGCATCAGGCATATCAATTACTTTAAGGATACTCAGGTGTTGGCTAATTAATGAGATTACGTGAGCGCGAATTTTGAGGAGTACATCTTTTATACGGGAAACTCTTTGCATCCAAATTATTGCGCCGAATTTAAAGAAGGAAGTTATAAGTAAACGACAAAAGATAAATGAGGCTTATTAAACTCATAAGAACGTAGTGCAATTTAAAAGTGTTCTGGTAAATGGATCTATTAAACATTTTAAAGCAAATTATGTTATTATGTTTTTTCGTAGTTCCAAAAATTAAATTGATTATGGCTAAGAAGTACCCATTATTTATATTTTTCGTTGAATAGGAGTTACCTTACATTTAAAAGGACTCCCCAATTTTGGACCTTAGCCAACCCCTTTCATATTGACCGCAATCTTTTCAACCCACCAACCTAATCCTCCTCTGAGTCACAACATAATTAGCAGCCCTTGCTTCCCAGCGTCGGGTGGCCTTTGAAGTCCACCAAAATAATTAAATAAATAAACTGTCATAATTAATTTTGTGGGGCATCGTGAGCATCTGCGGAGATGAACTCCGGCCGGCAAGGAGACAGAAACCGAAACAGAAACCAGAAAACCTCACTGACAAATGCCGACCCAAATACCTTAATAGCTCCAGTCACAGTTTCCCTCCACTCGTACCCAAAAGCGAGACAAAAGAGTCTTTACAGAAATGTCTTGAAAATAAAATAAAACCCGAATAAATGTCGAAGATGTCGCCTCAACTGAGTCACAATTTTACAACGAAATGGAAATAAAGTAAAACAAAACGGGGCACAACAAGAAATATAAAAAACATAATCCCAATAGGTAGCCAGAAAAGACACAAAATATTTATCGCTTCCGGATTGTGGAGCTGTCGTTAAGAGATCTAAGACAATTTCATATGCATAAATGGCCATAAATGTGGCTTTATTGAATCCACGATCTTCCAGGCGGCTGCCCACGGTTGTCAACGGCTTCAATTCGGGCCCGGTCCCGTAGTTTATCTTACGGATTTGATTGATATTCGTATCGATTGCGTTTTGCGTTTGACAAGTTTTGCAATTCGCCAACTGTGCAACCTGTTGCGGCAGCCAGTTCGAAAAATCAACTCTCGAAAGTTTCGTTTCGTTTCGTTTCGTTTCGCTACGGTTTCGTTTTGGTTCGTTTTTTTCGGCTGACTCGAATTAAATGCATTTATCAGTTTATATATGTGTGTACAAAGTGCATTTGCCAAATGTCGATGTGAATGACGATGGAGCTGACAATGCCTTCGTGTGGTTTCTGCTGCCTTTCGCCTCTTGAGCACCTGAGCTGCACAGGTAAATCCGAGGCTGGATGTGGATGTCTTGAACCTGTCGGCGCATTTTCTACGCCTGTATGACATATCGCGATAGATTTACATTGAATTTCAATAACCACCGCTTGTCGTTTGACTTCGCAAACATAGTCAGATGAAGATGAAATGCAGGCATTACGTCTGATTTCCAATGAGCTTTCACTTTTTCCGTTTTCCCACTGAATTATGCAGTCCTCATTGGGTTAAACACACTGCCAAGAACTATTGATCACAGACTAACCATCCTCAACTTCATAATCTGCTGTCTGAACCTTTGACAGTCCCCTCCCAGCTTGATTGCCATTGACTCTAAACGGCAACTCCACCCCTTTGGAAAATGCATCTCTAATTGCTGGTTCTTCGGCAAAACCGAACAACTTTCAGTTTCGCCTCAAATCCATTAACTTTTGACAAAGCGACGACATCGACAAAGCGATCGGCAACCCCAAACCAAAATCAGCAAAGCGACAACCTACAAACTTTCACCTTTAAGCAAATAGTTTCCATCATTTGGCAATGTTTCTCGAGAGTACATCAAACAAAACGGCAACAAATGTCATATTTAAGCACAAGCCCAAAACCCAAAACCCAGGCCCTACAGCCAACGACCATCAACCTGTTGCCGCTCTGCCTCGGGGGTACTAATTACCCCAAAGACCCAAAACAAATTTGCAGCCACATATTTACATGGTGCTCAAAAGGGGGGTTGGGCCGAGAGTAGACCAACCTACAACCTCCCAAAAGCTGGCATGCCCCATCGCATTGTTGCAGATAATTTGTACCTGGAAACACGAAGGCAAAATTAAGTATCTATCGGGCACAGCAACGAAGAGGCAAATGCCCTAAGGATTGGGATATAAGCCTTTTTATCAGAAAATGTTGTTAAGTTTTTAGTTTTAAGCTGGTATAGGGGTAAATTACGATTTACAATTACTTTTTATTATGATTCTAAAAAATTATGTACAATTACAATTAAAGGGACAAATATAATAATATTCAGAAAACTTCAACTGATAGAAAAAAGAACAAACTAAATTAAAATGAAAAGGCAATGTCTAATTGTCTTAGAACTTCAATGTTTACAAAATATGGTAGTCCCATTTTCATAGTACATTTCTTTAAAAATAAGTTACTTTAATATTAAAATAATAGAAAACATTATTAAACGTTTGAATCAATTAATTTATAAGCTACTTATTAACTTACCCTCCGCCTTAGCAGGATTACAATTTCTCAAACGTATTGTATTATTAAGTTAGCAAAAGAAGGGATAACTGAATAGAAGGTATGGCATTCCCTGACAAACTAGATCTTAAAACACATAGACTCCCAGCCACTTCTTTAAACCAAAAAATACTAAACACTTTATGCACGATAAACAAAGACCTGGCCTCTGATGTTTGTCGTCAGGCCTTCAGTTCGGGCTATCAACGCTGGCTCATCAACAATAACAATATCGACGTTGCAGCCCGACTAGATTAAGAGGAGCCAGAGGATGTTGGAGCCCGGGCCGGAGATGGAGTTGGGGCTTCATTAGCAACCCAAGACGGCAACAAAAGTAACAACGTTGCCGGCGAGCAGTGAAACCTTTTTAAAGAGTGAAACCGAGACGGGGAATGCGGCTGGTGACCTCCTCTGCTTTTGTGGAATGACCCGAGATTGTAACGCCCGCCCAGGCAAATTTCCGCTGGCTCGTTTGCCCAACTATGTATGGCAAATCAAGCCAACAACATACACCAGATACAGATACGCTGCACTTGCCAAAGAAGTGGGGGGGAGGGGGTTTAGGTTGGGGGCGATAGGGTCCTCCCATGCCCAGCCCCCAAATGCAATCTGCGGCTCATCTCTGGTTAGTTAAATTAGCCCGACGGAGTGGGCAACTATCTTACTCGCGACTATCTTTGGTAGTCATCTTTTAGTTACACATTTTGTTGATTTAATTTTCATGTTCCACGGGCCCAACACTTCCATCAACTGACCACGAAAGTTCCGAGGACAGAAAAAGGCCCAGACCCAAGTGCAAGTTCCTCCACTTTTTCCATTCAATGTTGCGGCAAAGTGCATAATTGGTTTATTATTTTTATTTTATTTGCTCGACACGATGACTGCAGCAGCTTCCTGCCATATCGTTCGCATCGCTGAGCAGTGATTTTCCTTTTTCCCCGACCCCGTTTTCTTTTGAGGAGGCTTTTCTTTCGGCCCTACCCTATTTTTCCTCCGATGCCTCGTGGCACTTGATTTTCATTGAGGTCCCCATCCTCGTGGCTGGTTTTTGTCATCTTTTGAAGTGTGTCTCGACTCTCCTCAACTGCAGCTCCGAATCTCAGAGTTTGCAAGGCGTGATTTAAATTTTTTGCTGCTTACTTTTCTCTGTGGCTTAATAAAATATTTCTGCTGCTCTGCACTGACTGAGTTTTCCTTTTTATCGTGCCAAGGTGTGCCATCAATTGTGTCTTCCTCTGGCTTGGCTTTGGTTTTCCGGCTTGCTTTTTCGCTTTTTGCAACGGCCGTTTCTGCGGCTTGCAATAAGCCTGACTTGGCTGGGATCTGTGGGCTGGCTAACTGGAAATGGCTAAGAAATGCAAAACACTCGGCGATAACCCAGATACAAGTTGTCGTTTGTTTGAGGCAGAGTTTTCACTGATCTATCGAAGCCACACACTAGCAACCTTGAAGGCGAAAAAAAAACTTACGGTTTTTCTGCAACAGGGGAGGATATAAAATACGGGATTAGCTTAAAAAGCATTCTATAGATTTGTTTTATGCAGTTGAATAAAATAAATTTATTCGACATTTGTAAACAGTATTTATTTCTCCTAGTTTTGTTGTTTTTAATTTAAATAAACTTTTTTTTGTTCTTGGCAGTTAAATTCCGAAAGTGAATATGTGTTTTTGTTTAATCGGTGATTATATAAGTTAACCCACACATAATGTCTGGCTAGGACTCCATTTGTTCAGCTCATGTGTAAAAACCAAACCAATTTTCATACCATACGTGTGGCGGCAGAGCGCTTTAAGAGATAGGTAAGGGCACTAGTTTGAATAAATTATTAAATGCATTTAATAGAATAATTTAAATAAATACTATTGTTTTATTTTAATTTATAGTTTTTGTATTTAACTCAAAATTGAATAAATCCAAACTTTTTAAAATATCAAAAAGTATTGAAGTATATTTACCTTGTTATTTTCAAGTTATTGTAGCCCAAATACCCACATGCTAATTACATCGCTGAAAACTATCAATTACAGGCGATTGGATATTCAATTCACTCGCTGGCTAATAAATCAAAAAACATGTGCAGGCCAGTCAACACGAAAATATATCTGTTGACCGTTCAGCCATTGTTAGCAGATGTGGTGGCCTGGCGGCCTCTTAAGCTGCTCGCTCAAACAATTGGCCAATTTATTGCATGATTAGATTTTCAATAAAAATAAAATACAACAAGCGAAACCAAACCGAAAATCAATAAAACAAAAGTTCTCGGGGCCGCCAGAAACAGAATTGAGCAAGAAATCAAAACTTTTCAATAAACCACGAGCAGCAATGGAGATGAAGATGGGGATGGCAGAGCGACTAGTTAGCGTACACGAAGCGATATTTGTTTTATGAAGCCGCTGTCTGCCGAGGATTCCAGTGCTCCTCCCTCCGAGAAGACCCCTGTGTTCGATGTGTTGATCTTCAGATTAACAGGCAGCCGAGCCAGCAGGCAACTGGCAGCAGTTAACCGACAGCAGCCGCTCATGGAGATTCAAATGAGCACGACTTTAATCATGGGTATAGCGTATACGTACACGTATACCCATATATTTTGGAGTGGTCAGCCTATCCCTCCTCCCCCGAAAACTCCTCCTTCTCGTGGCGTTGGCGTTGGCGTTTTGTGAGAACAGCGCCAAACTGCTTATTAGACGCAATTAACAGGCCCAGACGTGGAAGGTGGAGGAGTAGAGGAGTGGAGGAGTGGCGGCATCGGAACGGATCGGACCGGATCAGAGGAGGTGTCCAAACTATGCCCGGGTGTCAGAATCAGAATCGGAATCATCGACGGCGGCGTCTGCTGGGGCATTTGATTCTTTTTTTTCAGGGATTTCGGTTCGTCATCTTTTGTCGGCATTTGGCATTAGTTGGGTGTTAATTTTTCCATTCGCTTGTTTTGGGCTAAACGCCGCCGTCGTTGATTAATATGATTTTGATTTCCATATCCCAAACAGCTCTTTGAATTTAACGTGAACTCTTGGCCGTGATTTATGCCTGTTTCTGAAGAGTTTGGGCTTCCTTTTCATTCATTGTTTTGCGGCCTCTGCAATTAAAGGCTTAAGCGCGGATAATGCAATAATTTAACAGTCTTCCGGTTTTTAATTGGAACTGATCGCCTTATAACTGGGTGGTCCCTTCTGTGTTGGGGGTGTGAGACTTCTGATTATGGGTTGTGGCTTTTTAAGACATGGTCTGAGTTCAAGGTTGTAGTTAACCGGGGTGAATCATCTTCTGTAGATATTTACTCAATGAAAATGTATATGCTTGAAACTTTAGTTTGATTTTAACAATAAGCTTTATAGGAACAAATTTATTTAACTTTTCATTACATAGTTGACCCACAATAAACTTTTTTTATTTTGTTCTTTTTATACATTGGAAGAAGTAAACTAATTATGTAATTTAAGCTATACATATGTATTGTAATATGAATAAGTACATACAATAATATAATAATGTATATATTGTAACAAGAAAAATCAAATTAAAATAATCTTTAAGATCTTTTAATAATGCGTATTATTAAAATGTCTAGAATTTTACATATTATTAAATATAGTTTTTTTTTATATATTTATTTCTCTACTTTTTTATACAACTATTTTTTTAATGTGAGTGATGTGAACAACCTAGTTTTAATCGGTTTCATGTTGATTGGTAGTCGCTTAATTTGTCGGACTCCAAGTAAAGCATTTAATTCCATGACAGATGCATATTTTCGGAACAAACATTTGTTGCAACAGAAAGAAGCACTCATCGAGCTCATTAAACCCTCCCAAATTCGATTAGCGAACTGCGAGGAGGGAGGGCGGGCAATTGGCTCCACAAAGACCTACACAAAGTCGGGGACGGACCCAACCCGTTATGCCATCCACTGCAGTGGCATAATCTGGAAAAGTTGTCTGCACTTGTTGCCGACTGCTAGTTGCTGCTGCCACTGCTGCCCCACTAAATGCACTCGGTCGCACTGAAAAACTATTTCTACTTATATTTTATTGGAGTCGAAATGCTGCAAATGTCAACAAGTTGGACCGATGACGATGCCGAGATGCCGATGAGTGCTGGGCACTGAGCTGTGAGCACTGGATATTGGAAAATGGATGCCGCTTATTTCTATTTCGCTCGCCGTGTTGTGTTGTGCGAAATCGATTGGCAACAATTTTTCCCTCTTTTTCCATTTGCCACAAGTTGGATTCAAAGTTTTCGAACTGCCAGCGAGCGGGGCCAGCCAACACGTATAAAGATTATTTTTAAGGTGCGCACTTTTGAGGTTGGTCCTCTCCTGATTTCCCAAATGCAACGCCTGTTAGTTTACCGTTTTCGCTTTGCTTTTGGATGCCAAGATGCTGAGAGATGAGGTTGCATGCAACTGGCGGGCGATGTCTCGCCGCTTTCTGAATGCTTTGAGTCATGACTGCCAACAATCGAATATCCAGCAGCAGTTAGAGCAGTGTCTAGTACAGTGGGTTAACAGCAATATTTATTGAAAGAAAAAGGATTGGTAATTTTTTTTAATCAAAGAAATCTTCCAGATTGCTTTTCACTACTTCTGGAAAACTAAAAATTGAAGGACTAGGTACTACAAATTTCATGGACAACCATTTATCACGTTAAAAAAAAACAATAACAACTTAAAATATAGACTTTTTATAAACCTAAATGATAAATATTTTTTAAAGCTTAAGTAAGTTCATTTAAAGGGCCAATAAAACTTTGTTTTATTCTTTTAAATTTTGAGGTATTTTAACTATTTTAAGCACAACAAAAAAACATTTTCTTTAAGCCGAGAAAATTTCATAGTTTACAACATTGTTTTAAAAATGTCTTTTTTTAATTATAATTTTAAACTCTCTTTAAAGCTGCCTGAAATTGTTTCTTGTTTATTTATTTAAAAGTCATTTAAAACTGAATATAAATTTTATAAGTTATGGTAGTCTATATACGAATTAAACCCTAAATTAAATAAATAAGAAAATAGCCTGGCTTAAAGTAGACTTCGTTAAGTGATTAATTTTTTTTGACTTGGTCTCACAAATATTATTGTTTTTGGCCCACTGCCGCCCGTCTGCGGCGTGTTCTTTGACAATTTTCAACGCCTTCGTTGCTCGGATCTCAGCATCGCTGCCTGCATGAGATGGCAACTGTTGCTGCTGCTGATGCTGCCGTTTGATGGCTGGGGGTTTTCTCTCTGTTGCATTATGATTTGGACGGATTTTTTGGGGGTATAATATTTAAAAAGTTTAAAAAAAGGAAAAACCCCCAAAAAAAAAATAATTTTAAACACCACCACAAGGAAAAACAACCCCCCCCCCCCCCCCCCCCCCCCTTTCCCCCTCCTTCCCCCCCCCCCCCCCCCCCTCCCAATCCAAACCCCCTATAAAAAAAAAAAAAAAAAAAAAAAATAAAAAATAAAAAAAGACGAAAAAAAGAAAAAAAAAAAAAAAAAAAAAAAAAAAAAAAACAAAAAAAAAAAAAAAAAAAAAATTATAAAAAAAAAAAAATAAAAAATTTTAGATTTTTTTTTTAAAAAAAAAACAAAAAAAATCTTAAAAAAAAATCAAAAAACAAATACCAAAAAAAAAATAAAAAAAAAAAAAAAATTTTTATAAATAAAAAAAAAAATTAAAATATTATTTTTAAAAAAAAAAAAAAAAAAAAAAAAAAAAAAAATAAAAAAAAAAAAATAAAAAAAAAAAAATTTTTGGGTTTGTTTTGCCAGCGGCTGCTGCCCCGGCTGTTTGTTATTGCGGCTGATGATTTTATTATTTTCCCGAATGCATTTCCTATTGGGTAATATTTCGATTTGCATTCCAGTTGATGCGCATCACGCTGCCAGCCAGCCCGCAATGAATTGCATTTTAATTAGATTCATGATGGTTTCTAGGTGGGGTCCCAGAACAAACCCTCCTCGCTCGCAGCCTGACCTTTATGGTGATGCCGAAACAAAAAAATAAAAGAGATATTCAGCATTCCATAAAGTCGAACAATTGTTTATTGTGCCCATACCACCTCACACTTGCCCACCTCCCTATCCCAAGAAATCGCCAGTTGTTGTGTCAACAAGAGTCTAAAACAAAAATGCCTTCGGGCTGTTCATTAACACCTTTTTAAGACGGAGTCGGTCAGAAAAAGATCCGAGTATTTCACAGTTTTCACAAATAGAAATTGGGATGCCATGTGAGCGCGGTTTCATTAATTGTGTTTGCTCACCTGGTGTCCGAGTAATGAGATGAGTAGGCGGCGACTCTCAGGCTTGTTACAGGTTTGCCCGACAGGTATATCCCCTGTATCTCGACCCCCCCTCCCAGTATGTAAAGTTGTGGGTGTTGTCCGGTAATTGGCCCGACAGGTTTGTTCTGGCATTTCCATAATGGTTAATTGTCTTCTGTTGTTGCTGGCAGTTCTATTATTAGCATTGATATTTCCACGTTCTATTATCTAGACAGCTGAGTGAGCCTATAATTTGTATGTGTTATCTATATCCTATGATTTTGGGTAACCACATTATGCATTAGTAAAAATATACAAATAAAAGAGGCACAAATATCTTTGTCATATCTGAAAGTCTGTATATTTTATTTATTGGAATCCGTTTCCATTTCATTTTTCTAGTGGTAGAATTATTTGTGTCCATAAATTTCCCTTTCTCTATCTGTAATCCTACAACTTTTGTTTAACCCAGAACGAAAATGGCCATACCAATAAAGAAGTCTCGAAACATTTTGCAATGACTGCAACCAAGCAAAACTCCTATCCATAGCCGTAACCTTATCAGCTCACCAAAGTAGAAACAAAATTGTTTTAATTTCCAAAATATGAATGGCAATCAATAATCAAATCAACTTTCTACCTGGCACCTCAATCACAGCCTGGCAAGGTTAGCCCCTTCCAAGTCCTTTTGCCTGGCACTGCCAAAAAGCGCAGTCTAAATTAAGGAAACGGTTGCAAATGGAAGGTAAGGCTACCGGTAACGTGACAAAACAAAAGGCAACAGAAGGCAAAGTTTTTGTTTGGCGTGCTGATTTACAAGGATACCCTTTATAAAATCATGCACATAAACGGCGAGAAAAGGATACAACATCAGTAGAGACCAATAAAATATCAATGTCAGAAAATACTAATTTATTATATAAATATTTGCAATATGTTGATTTTAACTTTCTGAGTATATATTCTTCCTTTGGAATTTAATTAACCAATTAATAATGTTCCATCCCATTCTAAAACAAAGAATTAATATTATTTTTATATTGAAGGCCAAGGAAAACAATCCATTTAAAAATGAATCATTTTTAAAGCCTGCTTTAAATTAACATCTCTAGAATGAAATTAAATTCTTTGGTTTCCTTGTGTGTTTTCCTTGAGTGTAGCCACAGCCTTGCACGACATGGAAAGGAAATCATATTGATATGGCAATGGTGCAGCCCATTGAGAAAATGGGTAGAAGGGTTTTTGGGGGTGGCCTGCCACTTTGTTATGTGCCGACACTTCCGACTTGGAAATTTGTGCCATGACACGGATTCCCTGGACAGCCGAGACATTATGGTCGCACCTAGAGGCGAGTCAAGTTGAGCTGACTCCCCCGGAACTTCCCTCGGTTTCCCAACCCAGAAGCATGTCAAGCCTGGATTCAAGAGGGCAGCCAACTAGAGCAGGTTAATGGACATTGGGGGTACATAGAGTAAGTGGATCTGCAATCAATAATTTTTACTACTTTGGAGCTTAAAGCAGAAAACCGCATTTACTAGTTTTAGTAAGTGGAAAAACCTGAGTCAAGGAAGTAGAAAAATGATGAGTAATATTTAATTAAATTCACCTTAAACTGAATCTAATTTAATTAACTTTTAAGCTCCAAAGTAATGATATCAATTATTGAGTATTATTAAGTAATTAAATAGCTCTTAGCTTTGACGGTAAATTAAATTAAAAGACATTAAGACGATCAACTTAAGACTATCCAACATAACCAATTTTAATAGTTATTAAAGTAATAGTACATTTTTATTAACACAAGCTATGAGCTTTTACTTAACTGAAAATAAAGTTTACGTTGTTCAATAAATTTGATTGTTCAATTAATAAATATTGGAAAGAAATAAAAATTATTGAATAAAATGTAAAACTTAGCTATTTTATTATAAAATTAGATTATTAAGTAGTAGTAGAACCAACGTAACTATTGGTTTTCAGTAATATTGTTTTGCTATATTTAGCAATAATCGAGAAATCTAGGCCACAGGATTAAAGCCATTGAACAGGAGATACTAAAAACAACACCTGATGACTTGGCAACATTTTGTGGTTTACTTATTAATGTTCATGGTTCACAATTGACTTTCGCTTTGATCTTCCATTGGACAGGTCTCAAGTGCACTTGATGGTAAATTCCTTCTATAGACGTCATCGTCATCATCGCCATTGTGGCCTCATGCAAATTTGTGCCAAAAACTCAATTACCTGACGTGTCAAGTGCCGTGTGTGTTTCATTTGTTTCTGCTGCTGCTGCTGATGCCTAATGTGTTTTCCACCGGCAACGTGTTGCGCAATAAAAACCCGGCTGCGTCTGTGCTTCTTTCGGTGGTAATATTGATTTACAATGCTTGAAAACAGCAGACGAACAACCAAAAATTTTTGGGCTTAACATCGTTTTGAAAGGCATTTGAAAGATTTACACAGCTGAGGGCGCTGCTCATCTCTTAAGTGCTGGTCTTGACAGCCTGCAATGGAAATTTACTAACTTTAAATAATTGTAGGTTTTTCCAACCACTTTTAGGCACTTTAAGAAGTTGTTCAAGGCACATAACAAGTTGACTAGCTATTCTGTTTTTTGTTTGTAGTACTTGTTTCTAACAGCTGGGAAATTCAGGTTGTAACTATTTTTTCAATATTCAGTGGTCTTTTTTCGGGATTTGTAACTTTAATTTTCTTCCATTGGCTTACAGGTTGTTGTTTACTTTGGGTGTGCTTTCTAATTATCTTCTCGACCACCCAGACAAAGTCTCGTTTAGTGTTAAGGTAAATAAGTAAAAACTTGAAACAAAAATTTTCAGATTTTATGGACAGTGGTAGTAAGGATATGACCAAAAGGGGAGAAATGAGAAAGCCTACATGAAACAAAAAATATGTTACCACTTTTATTTTTAAATTTAGCATGGAAAACAAAACATTTTTATTGTTAAGTCAGTCTTTAATAAAACCTATTAAAATAAATTTATTTAAATGTGAAACAATTACTTTTCTATACTGTATTTGGTACACAAGTAAATTACAATTAATTTATTTAAATGTGAAAAAAAAAAAAAAAGAAAGAAAAGAAAAAATCAAAAACAAAGAGATTCACAACTGAGCTTCCCTTTTCTCCATTGAAACAGTTATATTTTCGCTAACTCTTGCGAAGAATTTTTCACGCTCCCTTATGCAATTTCCCAAGAGTTTTTCACTTGCTGTTTACCCTTCCTCGGCAGATTCTCAACAATTAGCAAATTAATAATTTACAGTTTTCTAATCATCATTGTAATGACACTTCTGTTGACGTAATTGCAACTCCAAGTCATCAGAAAGTTAGACACAACTCTCACACTCGCCCAGTGATCAACTTTTACAGCTTCCGTCACTGTGTATGGTGCATGGTGCATGGTGTTCGGTGGCATCTATGTTGTGTTTTTGCTTTCCGCAGAGAGGAGGAAAATTTTTGCAACTTAATTTTTATGACTAGCCGTCGAGTGTGAGGGGGAGGGGGGAAATGTTTGCTTGTGGTTTCTGTCTGCTGTCACTTGCTTGATTATTATTTTCCTCGAAACAAAACGGAAAGCCGTAGATCCGAAGGGGGGAATCGGCGATTTACGATGCGGCCACGTCGAAAAGGGAAAAGGGCGCCATTGGGTTATAAAATCTAGTGGAGAAATGTCAAGTGCAACGCCACTTCTCATCTGCAGCGTCATTCAAATCGATGATGCATTGCTGTTATTTTTAATTACGCCCCGGCAACATTGTCGCCACGTATCCGTAAGATACACACGCGCGCACACCCATGGTGATATTTGCATATGACGTCACTACATTGTTGGGCTGACATTTAAGGCTACCGGGTCACTATTAGATATTTTATTATGTTTTGCAGACTTCTCAGGTTTTTCTCCCTGTTTTTCCTTGGCTCTTTGTGTGTGGCGCCCCATTGTTGGCCGACTTGACTGGCTGACTGGCTGGTTGGTGGTGCCTCAAGTAGCCGCCTCATATGTACATATAAATGTCAAGGAGCTGGGCTCGCTGTGGGAAAAACTGCGCTTTGATCTCGTTTCTGGCCAGGCCATAAATTTTAATTACAAGTCTTTCCAGCACTTTTGACTTGAATTGGTCTTCATCGTTTGCCCGAGACCATCATTGAAGTAAAATGTGACCTCTGCGTTTGGCGATCTCTCTGGAATTGACCGGCTAACCCTGCGATCACGACGTCACCGGCTTGAGGAATTTCCCTTCTGCTCGTCGCATCCACTAATATCACTTTTAATTACTAGGTGTGCGGCTGTGTGTGTAAACATAAAAATTCATTTTCATATTTAATACTGAAAAGCCAGCAAATGAGCTAGGACCTGATGGCGGCTAGCTGGGAGAAAAGAGCTGTGAGTCGGCAGCCAGGCAGTGGCAGGTCATAAATGAGTCAACGACTGGACTGCACGGGCGGCAACTCCATAGGCCACCTCAAACCAAAACCGAAGCAAGTCAAAAAAAAGGAAGAAAGGTACGTCAGGAACCGAAGATTTAAGTACCCTGGAGTCAAGATCGTTTTTGCTAAAGACTTTTAAATAGTCTCAGCAGTTTCTTGGCGATATATCCCTAAGAATCAATCAAGTTTGAACAGTCCTTTGAAACAATCAATATTTACAATATTTAATAGGATTTATTGAAAACTATTGAATAAACATGCCGATCTTTCTGTGTAATAAATAAATATTTTTATCTACTTATATTTTAAATATTTTTAGTATTTATAGCTATAATTTTCATGTCTTTTAAGTTATAAAGCTTTACATTTAAAATTTCATAAAAACTGCCAATTAGTTCCATATAAAATATAAGAAGATATGAGCTCGGATATTGATAGTATCTGAACTGTATTAAATATTTAAATATCTTTATCAATTAAGTAAAGTAAAGTCACATTAAAAAGTGTGGTATTCATGTTATAACATGCCATTCAATGCTATTCCTGGCACATTTCTTTTTTTGTAACTCTCAGCTTAGGCTTAATAGATGAAATGGCCCAAAAGTGATTAAAAAAATATGCTTTGCTGGATTAGGATAAAAATTAGAATACCCCCAGCCAGGGTATAAAGAGAAACGGCAATGCAGAACGCCGTGAAACGAGTTAGCCAACGGTTGGCGATGCCAAAGATTCTGTGGAAATGTTTATTAAACTTGGGGATTTTATGATTATGCCGCCAAACCCGTGGAAGAGCCTGCCAGTAGCCGGAGCCAAAGCCAAAGCCGAAGCCGAAGCCTCCTCCTGCCTGTGAAGACTCTGAAGATTTGGCCCCAGCCTCCTGCGTCGGCAATTAAACTGCCCGCTCTGTCGGCCGTCGATGAAATGCCATTCATTTGGCTGGCTAACTCCCTGACTGCTTTTGGCCAGGTCTCAATGGCTGCTGCCTACCTGCCTGTCTGCTTGGCCAGCAACGTTGGCTATTCAAATTTCAACTTTGCATAGCCCGGGCTCATTTGGTAATTATGTGAAAAGTGCATTTGGGTGCTGCCAAAAGCGTTTTTCCGAGCCAGTCCAAAGTCATTTGGCCACAGCTCACGGACTGCCGCCAAGTTAGCCAGGTTTTCTTATTGGCCAGCCGTCGATGCATGTCAACTCATTTCATTTGCGGCCAAGAAGGAGTGTTCCCACCTCCTGGAAGGAGTTTTTCCTGGCATGTGTGTCAGGCTTTGTTGTCATATTTGTCAATAATGCTGCGTTGCGTCTGCGGCCACCGTTAGAATGTTGTTGAGCATGTTGATAAGCCTTGGGTGATTTGTCAAAGATTTTCCCCGGGGGAAAATATGAAGGAGAGGCACTACCATTTGTGGGGTTAATGGAGTGCACAATTTAAATATTTCGCTAATAACTCAAGGAAATAACTTGTATTAATTAACCAAGAAAAACAACTAAATAAACGACACTTCAGCGAAGAGTTATGAACCCATATACAACACATTTTCGGACATGGAAAAGTGTAAGAAAGAAATTGTAACGCGAGAAAAGTACATAGCAAACATGAAAACGCAGAGAGATATTTTCCGCAATTTTTGCATATCTTGCCCAGGACGAGAGCGGCAACAACAAATCAAATAAGGAGAAATGTCGCCAAACTTTTCAATTCAACTGTCAATCAGTTTGAGATAGTGTCCGGTGCAGACTCTCGACTCCCGATTCCGAATCCGAATTCAAATCCGAGTCCAGCTCTTGACTGCCGCTCAGGCACAGCGGCAACAATAATGACATTTATGCAAAATAGCCAACGAGTGGACTAGGGGAGTGGATCGGATCGGCTTGGATTGGTTTGCTTTGCAATGGAGCCAAGCCATCGACTGGGGGTGACCATCGGGCATCGGCGAACCATCGACGAAAACTGGTCACCTTTTGCCATAATAATTGCACTTGCATTGCATGCAAATCAAATTGTCATCACGCTGCATCTTCTCGGGTCTCTGGATGGGTCCCTGCTGAGTACTACACTGAACAAAAAGCGATGCCTTTTGGTCCTTAACCTTAAATATTTTAAGTACACATCGGATTAGAAGCGAACTTTCACTAAAAATACATTTTTTTATCAAAATCATAATTGTATTAAGCTTAAATCTAATAATGCATTTATAAATAAAATTTGTGTTTACTTAAAGTTTAAAAAAAAGTTTTTAATTCGTTTTTTCATATAATCCGATATGTCAGCAAGTTTGCTAAATCTTATAATTCTGTCTAAAGTGGAACATAATTAATGAACGCAAAAAGAAGTGTTGCAAATTTTGTAAAGGTGGTTCAAGAACCAATGCAGTCCTACTCTGTATAATTATGTTCTGTTTAAATTTTTATTTAAGTCTTTTGTTAATAGTAGACAATTAATTCAAAAGTTTGGTATTCCTGACTAAAACAAGGTCTTTTTAAATAAGAGTTAAATTACTTGTTGCATTTATTCCGAGTGTGGTATTGATATTGGGTCCGGGGTTGGCCCAGGAGCGGCTTTTGCTTTATTGGCCCCAAAGGATAGACTTCTGTCTGTCTGTCAGTCAGTCATCGGATCCAAAGCGAAACGTTGCCGAATGATCGATGACAGAGTTTGTGTTTGATTGAAAGCAATTGGTGGCACCGTCACTTGGTGCCCAGGTTGCAAGTTCCAGGTTCGTTCTGCCGTATCTTTTGCTTTGTTGTGGGCGCACCACCATTGTGCACTGCCCGCCACTCCCTTCCTCGCCCTCTTTCCATATCATTTTTTTTGCTTGGCCACAAAAACGATTGCCACACGCGTCTTTCCATACAGAAAATTTATTGTCTTGGCTTCTGCATTTTTTTTTGCTCTGCGTTGGCGTCAGCTAACGGTACATTTTGCGCTATGATGGTTTATGATTCGTGGGATTAGTTATGTTGACAATTCTTAATTGTTCCACTGCATATTTATGCAGCAATGGGATACATTACCATAATGCTTCTGAGCTCCTCCGATGACAAATATTGTCAGGTGGTTGGACGAATTCACTTATTTATGTGCCATACCTCTACTCTTACAAAATTGACTTGTCGTTTTTGGTCGAAAATTGATATAACAATATAAATTGGATTCTTAAAATGATTTTTGTTTTGTATACATGTTTGCTTGTAAGCCATAAGATTGACCTGTTTATTTGGCGCCTTAATAACTTTGTTTTCTCACAAATAACATAATACAGATACATTAACACTCCTAAGTACTAAATTAAGTCACATTTAGGTGAAAAAAGAATCATATTGAGTTTTGGTCGATATATGAACTCGTAATTTGCTTTTCTATGGACATAACTAATTTTCTGTTATTAAAAATGTGGTAAGATAAATTCAAGTCCTGGTGCCTTGAGGCAGAAGCAATTACCTTGGCCCGGCTAAAACAGCATAATACACCCTATCCATATACAGAACCTAATGCACAAACCATTAAGGTGCAAGGCAAATCCGGGTAACAAATTAATTTGTCATATTAACAATTGCCGCATAAAGTCACACGCTCACAACCACAGATCGCCGTCATCATCACCTGTGGAAGCTGGAGGAGATTCAGGAGGAGCAGAAGGAGGAGGAGAGCTTCAGAGTCTAGGGCTCGCTGACTAACTAAGTGGCGGCTTACAGCCATGGACTTGTGGACTCGGAATCGGGCTAGAGCTACAAGTAATGTGCCTCCAGCGAATTGAGCTGGCTTTGGTAGTTGTTGCACTGCGGGCAATGTGATGCATTTCGTAGATTTTTTAATTGAAAAAACATGTTTTACGAGCGTCGCTAACCACGACAACGATGACTACAGCTACACCACCAGAAACAACTCAAGGCGCAGCAGATGACGCTGTCGTTTGTTAAGATTTGCGCACTTTTTCATCCCGAGTCGCGGTCTCCCAGCTAACAAGTTGAATTTAAGTACTTGGGGTACGGAACAAAACACAGGGCCCGAACACCGAACACCGAACATGGCGCAGAACAAACGGCTTACGTAATGAGAGCCGGAGCCAAAGGCAAAGCCCTTTATTCTGGAATGCGTCATGCATTCGGTGCATTAAACGATCATATTAATAGACCAGTCAGTAGTCGATTTGGAATAAATTTAGGTTTCCTTTGTCGATTTCGCCAGGGTCGTGACTGGCCAACCAAACACAAAGCAATAAAGAGCTGATTTTAATTTTTCATTTATTTTTAGAAATTATAATTAGATGTTTTTTAATGACACTTGAAGTGAGCAAAAATACACTCTTTGTCAAGTCGTGAACTATTTAAAAACCAAGAAATTAAGTGC
The DNA here is from genome assembly GCA_018153305.1 of Drosophila kurseongensis. NCBI lineage: Eukaryota > Metazoa > Arthropoda > Insecta > Diptera > Drosophilidae > Drosophila > Drosophila kurseongensis. The sequence continues at coordinate 1,662,248 of JAECXX010000149.1, forward strand.
TGACCATTTTATATAAATATAGCTTATGATAAGAAGAGAAAACTTTTAAACCTCTTATGTCAAACTGCATTATTTTTGTGAGTTCCTAGAAATTATTACTCTTTTTACTAATACTTATTTGGTTACCAAATCTATCTTATGCTGTTTTCAAACATAAATAATTAAATGTAAGTCCTTCGTTGTTTTCAAGAATGACAACCATTTTGGATCTTGCCACAAGATAAGTACTATTTTTAGTTTAATTTGATACTAGTAAGCACATGCACATGCCTTAACCATAAATATAAGCCGCTGTCCAAGTATGTCAACAACCGTTTAACCCCTAGCACAACCCGACTGCCTAACTGACTTATCAAATCTGCAAGTTAATTGCCAATTCTTAATTAGTGGCCTTTAAGCAGCGGCGTTGCATAATCTGCAGAATGCAATTGCAACTAAGTGCAAGGCAACAAGCGGAAAATTGAACCTTTGGCAGAGCGTGGCGCGGACAGAGTAAGTCCGCCGCAGAAGAATTAAATAAAAGTGCGGCAATTAAACGCAACTTGGCCGGTGTTAATCGCAGCGCCGTTGCTGTGAGAAATGCCAGGTGAAAAACGGCACACGCATCTCCCCAGCGAATTGAGTCAGAGATGGAGACAGAGCTTTCGAGATGGAGGCTGCGACTGTGACTGTGACACTTGCATCTTGGATGGCCGGCGAATGGCGGAAGATGAGGCGATTAGGCCGAGAGTCAGTACTGCACGGAGAAAAATCCTACAAAATTTAACAAGGTTTCAAAACCACAATCAATCGTAAGTGAGTCAAACCGAAATTGAGCTCGATATACCAGTATTCAAAAGTATTGCTAAATATGTTACTATAATATTTTGAGTTATAGGAAACAATATAAAGTTTCACTATATAGAACTATGTTATGTTAGCTTATTGGCTTATTGTATAGCCTTCAAATGAATGGTAAAAGATTTCAAACTTATACATGGTATGATTGAACTAAGACCATGTCTTTTGTTGACCTATGGGTCCTGGGTAAAAAAAATCTCAATTATCCTTTTGTGAAATGTAGGGAACATATTCCTTCTGGGAAAAAGAGTTTTTAACTAATCAAACTGCAAAAGACCAATAAAATCTTTTTGAGGGAAATAAATTAAATTAAAAATGATAAACTTTTCGAAAAAATATATTTAAATATCCTGTAAAGGATATTCTTATTATTTTTTCTCAGTGTGGAGTTAAAGTTGATGGTGAATCGGGGAAGAAAGAAAGTTTAGCTGTGTGACCTGGCTACTGAGCCGTTGAAAAATGCACGCAGTGCCGGGAGAAGGCGAAATAGAGAGAGATTTGTGGGGAGAATGTGGCAATGCAAAGTAAGAGCCATAACTGAATGCAAAAATCAGGCAAATGGTAATAAAAATTAAAAATGCCGAGAGTGGAAAGCTGTTGCTTTTGCCTGCCGTCTGCAGTTTGCCATTTGTGTGTGTAACTAACGGATAAGCCTTGGAAAATTGACGCTGACAAGGCTTGGCCAAAGTGGCCAACGTTGCGTATGCTTAATCTGCCTATTTACATCGTTGCCCCCTCGTTCATTCTCCTTTTATTTTTTCTCGTGTGCGTGCAACTGTTGCCATGCTGTGACTATCATTAATTTTTCATACTCATAATCATCATCTAGTCAGCGCCGCGCTGAGTTTTCCTCTTATTTTTCGGTGTCAAAATGTTGTTTCTTCTTTCACATTTTTCACGCGATTTATGCACATTCTGGCCTGGTCTGTTCCTCTCTCGCTTTGAAACCCATTTGGTTTCCATCTTCTGGACTTACCAGCCCCTTGTTATCTTCCGTCGAATGTTTAACATGCAACATATTCACCAAAATGGGTAGCCGCAAATTTGGGAAGGATCCTTTTTTGGCTGGGTGTTGATGTTTTGATAAATGTGCCACTAAAGTTGTAAGATGGACTTGGGGTTAGGCCATTCTATATTATAAGAAAAACACTGTTTTTGCCTTAAAAAGGCTGCTACTAATTTTAAAAATATTTTTGGGAAGTTATCTATTAGCTCATTTTATCGTTTTAAAAGAGTAACGAAAGTCATTAGGTAAATAAAAAATATAATATATGCTATAAAATATAAAATTCGTTTTCATTTTAGCATTTAACACATGATTTAAATTGCAAAATAATTTTTATCTAAAGTCTTTAAAACAAAACAATGCCCGGCCAGTTTTACGCTTAAGTTAAAATTATGTAAAATGAAACTGAGAAAAACCTCTCATGTGCCAATTTCCATTGCAAGTTTACCGGCAGCAAACACTTAGCGTTTTTACACATGTAAATAAATGGCCAGGCGGGATGTGCTAAAAGTGCGGCAATAAAATCGCATGGCGGAGCGGAGAAGAGACCAGCTCTGGACCGATTCGTCGTTGAGTCGAACAAAATCGTTAAATTAGTAGAAAATAGTGTGAAAAACGACGCTCACACATGTGGAAGGAGGTGGGGAGTGGAATCTGTTAAGTAAAAGAAACTTTAAATGGCAATGGGATGGATTTTGGACGGCTGAATGCCTGAGCGCTTGTACTACACAACCAAAGACAGTTTAATTACGGCGTGAAGTTGCGCACCGAGTCCGTTGTTTAACCCTCATTGGCCCCCTGCCCCCAAAAAAAAAAAAAAAACAAAACCCCATCCCTCCTTTCGGTGGTTACGTTTCATAGACTTTTGTGCGATTTGTTTTCCGCGCTTCGAGATGAGATTTTAATGCAAGCGTGAATCATAAAATGTTCACTTGATGTGTTGGTGTCACTTCGGTTACTACCTTCCTCTTGGCCAAAAACATCGGCTCTTGGGCGAGTCTTCAAAGCCAAAAAATCATACGACTGAGTGGGTGCCCATATAATAATCCATGGCGAATCTCGCCCAAGATGATTGTCTTCGCCCTGTGGGTCAGAGGTCAACTGTTTGAACAATGGGTTGGCAGTCGCGCTTTAAATTAGAGTTGAGTTAGGCCATCTAAGTTGAGCAGTTACATTAGATCTACCAAGTTTATTTCAATTTTCGAGTTCTACGTTGAAAAGTACTCCAGGATTAGGGTTAATAGTTTTTCATGGTGTGTAAGATAACTAAACTTTTGTTCTACCTACTATGAACTTAATTTCAGAAAAGTTATCTTAGTTATATATTAACGAAAGATTTAATTTAAGATTTAATTTTAAATTCATTGAATCGTCTTCAAACCATCGATTGATTAATTAAGTTTTCCAATTGGTCTTTAAAAAAACAAATCGAATTAAGCATAATAAGTGGCAATATCCAAGCCAAGGAATCCAGATTGTCAGATGGACATGCCATTAATTCAGCAGTGACTAATTACTTTAAGTTACGACAACCTTGGTAACATTTTATGACCCCGTCGAGGTCTGCAGCATTCAAATAATACTTATTTTGAACTCAAACAGGACCTCATGCCGTTTACACGACCATTAAATTCAAGCTCCACCGTCCAAATGATCAACTGTCCTGTCGGTTAATAAATTAATTGCAGTCCCGGGCAAAAATACCCGGCTCATTAGATAGACTCCCAGCGATAACGAGGAGTTGGAGTCCGGTTGATCGCTCTATTCAAGTGGTTGGCGCATGCCGACTGCATTTTCCCCTTTTGAATTCTTTGTTTCCATCGATAACTCCACAATTAACGAACTCAAGCGGTGGTCTGACCAAGAGTCATTTAATAAAGTTAGCATTTGTATAATGTCTTGTCAAAAATTTATTGGCATTTTTGCCAATATTTTGTCGGTTCAATCTACCAATCTTCGCGGTGTCCCACTCTCCGCATTGATCTGTTCCGCGATGGCGATGGAGATTTCGAATGTGATTGGGATCTCTGGCATGCTAACTGAATGCCTTGAATGGACAGGACTGTTGGCCGTTTTCCACTGTGGAGTCTCTGCTTTTTTTCTTTTCGAGGGGGTGTGGGCAATTAAAACACCGATTCCTGAGATCTCTGGCTGTCTGTTTAGGCCGTGATGTTTGGCAATCTGGCAGGATTAAAGCTGAAAAGTTTTCACCTTTTGTCTCATTCCGAATTGATTAAATTATGCAAATGCTGGCGGTCTGCTCACAAAACAAAAATTGCAACTGTGACAAAAGGCGTTGCCATGCACGCTCGCCAGCATTTCCCTGTGGTTCCCACACCCCCAAACAGACAAGACCCGGCCAAAAAGCAAACCAAACCTCAAAAAATGAATTTCAGTTTCCTAATTTCCATCAAACGGCGCTTTTTGTTTTTCGGTTTGCCATGGCAAAAAAGATTCTCATGTTGTCTTTGAGTCGATGTCGTCTTGGTTGTCGACGTCCTCGTCTCATAGTCATCGTCATCCACATCGTCATCGTCATAGTCATAGTCATTGGACTTGCTGTTGTTGTCGGCGGCGTCGGTGGATTTTCAATTTCTAATGTAGTGCACGTTACGCCCTGAAGGGATTTTTATTTTATACCATTTTTTTCTTGGCTTTACGGTTTTATTTATTTATGCTATCGTTGCTGGGCTGCGAGGGCACAGTGGGCTTAGAATGATTAAGTGGTTTATTATTGATTAGCCAGGTTTATAGGTCTTAAATGGTTAAAGGCAAATACTAAATTAAGATGGTATTGGGAATATTGGGAAGATACGGGTTCCACAGTGCTTACAAATACATTTATTAATAAAGGGCTTAGTGTTTAAATATATAATTTTTATAGACAATTATTAGTCATAAATGGCTAAAACAAATTAGTCAATTAAGATCAGAAATCAAAAGGAGTATTAAAAAAAAAGAATCCATGATATATTACCAGTAAAATGTAAGCCAAAATATATTCTCTTAACATAATTATTTTAATATCCTTTACCACAGTGCCACATAAAGTTGTCCAAGGTATCCCAAAACGTCATTTGATGACAAACTTCAAAACTTGTGCATGCAATATGCCATTTTTTGTTGTTGTCCTCTTCTTTTTTTCTATTGTTGGTCGAGAAGTAATTTTTGTTGTCGTTTTCATGATTGCTTTGGTCTAGTTGTTGTTGCCGGTGGTGCTGGTGCTGGCACTGGTACTGATGGTGGTGGTGCTGCACACTTTTAGTCATCACCATGTCAGCGACGGCATCGAGAGTTCAGCCCGAATCCAAACAATCAAAATGATATGCAAATATATGTAAGAGTACCGCTACGAAAAAGGCGTGGGTTAATTGTGACTTTATCATGCAGCAGCGCGGCAAACGAATCCGAGCCAAGGGAAAATCGCAATCGAAAGGAAAAAATCAAATTTATTACAAATTTAAGCAAGAGACCGCGAATCGAGCGAACGGCGACGATGGCGATGCGGCGAGTTATAGATTTCGTCATAGTATCGTATCGTATCTTTTGCCCAGGCGAGACGTGAAAATTTGAAATAAACCTGTCAACGAACACCAACGCCAATCGACTGTGGTCCCTTGCGGATGGTGTGTGAACTACGAACCCGCGGACCGCCCAGTCGGTGGGTGGGCGGCGCCAAAACTAAGCCACCAAATCGCTTCGAATCACATAAAACACATTAACACGGGGGCAGCACTGGGAACGGAAACTGTCGTTCCCATAAAGGCACCGCGCAATCCCAAGTTGCCAACACAAATGCCCTCCAGTTGACCAAGGCGTGCTAAATTCCACATGTACACTGGAAAAAAACATGTCTTTAATCAAAAATCGTTACTGCTTTTAAATAATAACTAATGCTCTTTTTCAAGTTGGCCTTTTCAAGAGATCAATTTACTTTTAAACGTGTCTTTTAAGAATTTTATATTTAAAATGTTAATTTCAATGATAAATCAGTAAATAGAATATATTTTTTTAATTTACCAAACAAAAAATGTTGTTTCTTTTTGTAATTTTCTTTAATTTAATTGATTAATGAATTTTTTTTTTAAATTTCCGTCTTAACAATTTTTAGTTTTTTTCATACCGAACGATAAATGTAATATACATTAAATATATTACCTTATCCTTACTATTAAGGTAAAGATAGTTAGTTAGTTTTACTAAATGTTTGCCCCCAGTGTAGTTAAACCAAACAACGGTATAGTGGAGTAAGAGCCAATGTCAGCGGAACATATGCATCTAGTGAACTAGTGATCGACATGCAGATCGCAGATGGATCCCGGCTCAGGCACACAGTTCCTGTCTGTAGAGCAGTCGAAAGCCGCGACCCACATATTCGGCATCGGTGCGGAAGGGCAGGACGATGGGACCTGCGGCAGTGTCCCTAACGGTGGCGTGCATGGTGAAATCGTCGCTTTCCCGTCCATCGTTGAACCGCTCCCCGCAAAGCGGGACCGAATTGATGGCTATAAAGTCATCCGGGCAGTTGAAGATCCCAGCTCCCGCCTGGCCATCGGATATCAAATCGTTCTCGGCTTTCAAAGTATGCAAAAAAATCAATATTAGTTTAATGCAATATTTAATCGGTTTAGGGTAAATCACTTACCTTCATCTTTGTTGACGATTTGAAAGTCGGGCTGATCGCCACCCAGTTGCTCTGTGTTATAGCTCACACTGCACACATTCTTCAAGCGGGCCAGACATATGGCATAATTGAGATTGTTCTACATCAAAACACTCTGTTAATAGATTAATTAAAAAGGAAACCTTTAACCTACGAAATAAGTAGCTTCACGGTTGTCCACAATGGAACCATCTGTATCGTAATTAAACGATTTAAGTAGTCCTTCGGCTTCAGGGAAATATTGCAGGCAATTGTTAGGAGCCAGGTCGTCCTCTAGCTGAGTAACTTTTATATTGAATGATCGTCCTCCCCCCGAGACCTTCATAAAAACCGAAAGATACACTTTGCTCTCGTTCGAGTCACCAACGTGGATATAAACTGGAATATAAGGAGGATTGATCTGTATTACACTTTGTTATTTATTAGTTTGGAACTACTTACTATGCTGGCCCGTGTTGATGCCACACAGAATGGGAATCTGAAAATTGGTATTGTGTCCCGACACTATAAACTGATCGTCTAGGCAGTCACCATTGGTGGGACGACTAAGCTGGAGATCGTTGAAAATCAATTAAGCCAAGGACTACGCATACGAAATTAGAACACCCACCTCGAACATCTGAAAATCCAATCTCATCTGCTGCACTCCCTTCTTCACATTGATGATCAGCACACAGATCATCATTTCGCGCACCGCATTTGGATAGTTGGGGCTCTCGAAGTAGAGGATTTGCTGGCTGGTTACATCGCCACATCCATTGACGACTGCAAGTGAAAGATGTTAGATCTCGTGCAAATCGATCCGCGGACTTTCACTCACACACACAGCAGACGCCCACGCCCTCGGCACAGCTCTCGGTGGGAATCCCCCCGAGGCTCTTGCACTCGAACTCGTGGTAGCAGACGCCCTCCATGCTCCGAATGTCGCCCATGGACACACTGCACTTCGTATTGGGGAACTTGATCACCTCGAACAGACTGAGGAAGCCCTTGCCCTTCGGGAGCGGTGCATTGGGTTTCTTCAGGATGAGATTCGCCTCGATGGGTGAGCCGAAGAGGAGGTTCTTCAGGGTCTGATGGGGCTGCATAATGGAGGTCTTGGTGCTGGATGGTGGCGTGGGCACTGGCGGTCTTATCGACGGCTTCGCACTGGGCCGGGGACTGGGACTTGGCTGCATTCCCGGCGAATCACTCGGCTTGGGCACCATCATCATCGAATCCGTGGCTGGTGGTGTATCCTAAAAAGAGAATACGAACGGAAAGTTAGGTTGCAAGAAAAGATTACTTATTTGCATTTTTTATTTGTTTTATTTCGCATTACAACACGGCTTTTCAGAGTTTTTAGATTAAATAACTCCACTTTGTCTTAACACATTGGTTGATTGGCCTTTTCAGCAATCATTAATAGACACCCTCGTGCTATAATCGGTTGGACTTCTGTTTCCAGAAATCTCTGTAACACCTTGGTAGAAATCACTGGCTACCTCTGAGGGAGCTGATGTTGGTCGAGTTGGTATCGTGGGCTCCGGTTCCTCTGGCTCTGTGGGAGCTGGTTCTAGAGGTGGTGTCCCCGGAGTTGGCATGGGCATAGGTGCTTCCGTCACAGTGCCGTCTCCCATTCCATCCCCTCCCTGCTGCTGAGCCAGATTGTGGAGGTGGAAGCCCGGCTGGAACCGCATGGTGTATTGGAATCCAACGCCCTCCATTGTCATGCCACCGGGACGCGAGGAATGCGACTGGCCACGCCTGCTCCTGCGCAGATCGCCCATTGTCACAAAGTCTGATGCGTTCCCATCGGCCACGCCCACATAATATAGCGTCAAAACGAAAGCGCTTATCAACGCATCGGAGCGCTTTGACAACATTATTAACGGAAATTCACGCGGCGACTGTGGCAGATGTTGCACTTGCAACTAAAATTGCTGCTGTCGCATGTTGATGCTGCTCCAGTAGTTGCTGCTGCTCGTGTTGCATCTTTCTTTGGCTTTATTAGAGCATTAATTGTCGCCTTTCCCGCTTTTTCAACCTTCACTTTTGCAGCAACAATCAAACAACAAGTCACGCTACTCTGATTGCACTTGTGATGTTGCTGCTGCCGATGTTGCTGTGGGTAACAGGGTAAATGTTATTTGAGGTATTCCAGTAAGCTCTTTCGGAATTTGTGTTAATTTTAAATGAGAAATTAAATGGCTTGAGTGCGGAGGGGCATAAAAAGTATGGAAAAACACTTGCGAAATGCACACTTCATTAGCAGCCGACCCATCGATGTCAGAGGTTTGTGAAATCAAGTTAAATAAATGCTAAGGAGAATATCGAATTGCTGCAACGATCCATAAATTAAGACTGTGTATGTGTATACCTAGCCATCATTGAAAGTCAAATAAAACTCTCGTAATTAATAATACCAAACGACAGCAGTTGCAATCACCAATCGATTAAGCAAATGAGGTCGATGATGTCTCATATTTGCAAACACGGAACGATGCGAAATTGAAATCGATTTAATTGCAAAATCGAAGAGCACTCGACGTAAGATGAAAATCGAAAACATTTAGCAGCTTTTTATGCGACCGTTCGAGTGCATCAGCATCTCATCTCGTCGTAATGATCATCATCAACAGCAGATCATGGGATGATCGCAGTGCACTCGCCGCCACATGCATCATGCGCAACAAGGTTAAAAATTGTTAATTGCCGCTGCGACGAACGTAAAACGCCAGCAACAGCAATTGGTATTATTATGCACCGCAGCAACAACAGTTGGTAACTAACAACTGCCAACTAGAAACTCCCAGCTGCCGCCATTTGGCGTTGGCGTCTCCAGATGCTGGCAGAAATAACTATAAATAATTGCGCACTTGACAAATAAAGCTGTGGAGTCTGACTTTGGAAAATATGATGAGCCAGTCAGAAGAAATGATTAAAATGCTATTTTTTTCGTTGAATGCAAATACATTTGACGCGACAATGCGGGCGTTTAGTTTTAAAGATTATCATTATGAGTGGTTAGTTTTAATGAGCGAGTGGGGCTGGTTAGGGGCGTATTTGGAATTTCGTGATTGATGCTCAAAGTATTCGAAATGAATTTGCAATTAATCATGATCGGGGTTAGAGCTTCCACTTATTTTGCATTTGAGTTTAATCAGTAATTGGGATACAAATGAAAAGTACAGACGTATGTTATTTGTAGTGTTTTGTTTCTATTTATCAGATTATCAATAATTCTGGCTTTTAAATTTCGTAAAAATCGTTATTAATTTAATATTGGGAAATATATCTGTGAAAATGTATTTATAAGAACTTATTTTCAATTACTCCTATGAAGAACATGACTATTCTCAGTATAACTTCACTTGCCATGCCGGTGAGCCCACTAAACTTCATGTGTTTGCAGAGCACTCCAGCTTCTGCTACATCTCCGACTTTAAATCCAACTCCATCCACATATTCATCCATCAGCAACTGAAATGTCTGCCCCGCAGTCTGCTTGGATCACAAACAAACCAAAGCAAGGAAAGGCAAACCAATGCTAAAACCAAAACCAAACCAAAACGAACCCAACCCAATCAAAACACACGTACAGACAATTCCCGTCCATTAATTGAATCAAATCGAACGTTACGCATGCGTCATGGCGAAATGACAAAGGGAGCCGCCACCACCGCCACCGCACCACTGAAACCACTGGGAAAACCACTGGAGGAGTCGGTGGGAGAGGCTCACACATGCAGATGATGACGACAACGAAGATGCCGGCGATGGAGGTTCTACCCGCCTAGACAGCCCCTCCAAATCCCCTCCGAATCACCCTCAAAAGCCTTGTGTACACAATATTGTTATAGCTATTACTTCATGTTATGTTATGTTATGTATTTGTACTGGGCAAAGTGGAAATCGCAGTTGGAGCGAAACTTCTGAAAAGTGTGGGGGGTGGCGGGGGAGCTTGCAGGAGATGGAGCAGGAGTGGCTACCAAATCAAACTGCCCGACCATCGCGAGTAGTGGGTAAAGCCCACTTAATTGACGTTTAGTGGACACTCGAATGCAAATGCTACAACGGCTAAAAAGTTCCAAAGGATACACTGAGAATGATAGTAGGTTTGTAAGAATGACAAGAACATTATATAAATAAGATACAAGACAGGAGTGTTATCAATTTGAATATGAACAAAAATAAAGCCATAAATGTATTTCTAGAAATTGGTGGTAGTTTTTTTCCGTATGATAATTTTAATATATGATATAAATAACATGTTCCATTTGAATTTGAATTTGTATCTTTAATATATTGTATCGTGAAAATACAATACGACGTTTTTATAACAACTTAGTAGTATACAACTTTAGTACGATAACTTTATCATTAATTAATAATATTTAATTTATAATATTGCCATCGCCAACGTATGCTCTAGGCTATATATTGGCCTTCAATGCTGCGTTATAAAAGATACCCTTTATTTCGTAATCTACACTGCATAACAATTTCTTTCAGTGCACCGATTGGCAGCCGCGAGTGTCAGGCTGCTGGAAGCTGCGTGGATTTGGCGGGCGCGATTCTCATCAGTGCTATAAGTAGTTTTCCTTTTCGAACTCGAATGGTCTGTGACTCCGGCCACATTCTAATGCCCCCTTCCCCAAATCGCCGCCCAATGATGACGTTGATAATGAGCATGTTGCACAGTTGCCATTCCTGCTCATGATTTCTGAAGATGCGACTGCAGCAGAAGTAGCTAAAGCCAGACATCATTACAATATAATTGATGGGTTATAGCTGGCTAACGGTAAAGCCAAAATGTTTCCTTTTTTACTCATTCGAGTATTTTTTGGAGGATGGAAGCGGTGGAAGCCAGTTTTCGGTTGGAAATTATCATTGTTCCGCATGACAGTTGAGAAGTTGTGCGTATGGGCTTAAAGTATGAATATGGAAAATGGTTATAGTGCCGCCAAATCGGGTGGGTAATGTGAGCGGTTGACATAGAAAACTACTTAAGATTGGGTGGCCGAGAGAAAACTGGGAGGATTCGGCTAGAAGCTTCTTGGCACGTTGGCCAACGGGAGGTCAATGAAATAAATAATTATGGTTAACCTTATTAAGCAAAACCAGTTTTTGAACAGGTGGCAATTTATGGGAAGTTTGGTAAGTATTTGAAATAAAACATTAAAATTTAATTTTTCCAATAATTAATTATCAATATTTAAGTTTTATTGTATTATTAAATCACTTTCTTATAAAATCTTCCATTCTAAATTTACACATCTATAAATACTATACTGATAAAAATTATTTTATAGGTATCGTAAACTATTTAGTATTAATCCAGCTCAATTATAAGATTCATGATTTCTACATTATAATTTTTGCAAAGCAAGTATTGTATCTTTGATATCAATATTTTTGTGCTGCTAATACTATTTTTATTTGATCTTGTTTTGTCGGGTTAATTGAGTTCATATATCCTTGCTACTTTTAATTTCAAAAATTCTGTTCTCAGCTTCATATGTATATCAATTCCCAAGGCAACTTGCAACAAAAACTTTCGAGAACCTCCTCCTATTTGCCAAGTCAACCAATACGGCATCAATTTTTTGCAGCATCAGAAATACCCTATTCATTTCAATGTCATTTAACGATGGAGCAAAAAGCAAAAGGCCAAGAGCATTGAAAGTGTATCTTAAAAACCGTATCAGTATCTGAATCTGAAGCAAATCGAATCCGAATCGAAGCGTTTAAGCAAAAACACCAGAAATTACAGCAAAACATTTGCGGTTACCGCATTTTTTGTTTTGCGTTTTTCATTTTGTGTGCGGTCTTAGCCATAATGCCGCCTAAACCGCAGCTGTGTCGGCTATTTTTTCAGTTTCTTGCCTTCAGATACGCTGCACGCACCACAATGGAGATGTGAATAAGGATGAGGATCTCTGCGGAGAAAGAAACAGAGGAAAGGACCGACTTGGATGCGGAAGGGGCAAGGTGGAGGCCAGGAGAGTAAACTGCATTCGATTGGGTTGATGGCCATAAATGGTGCGTTAATTAAATGCTTTATTAACATAATGAAATGCAGCAAGGTTTGGCATAGGAGGCACAACCTGATCCCTTAAAGGTTGAATAAATTAAATTACATTTTTTAAATATTTATCTTGTGAATGAAGTGTATTTTTTCGTTTTTCATTCAAAGTGCTCAGTTCAAGAAATGTAAGTTTCAATGGTTTCTGTTCAACTTTTTTTAAATTCTAAAATATAATTCAATATTAAAGAGCAGACAAAATTTGTGTAATTTTAATTATATGAGAGCTTAACATTATTTTAGCAGAGCAAATAATTATTTATATATATGTAGTGAACTTAAAGAAAAGAATAAGATTGAAGTTAATGTAAGTGACAGAGCAAACTGTTAAAATTTCACAAATATTTAACATTTTTTTACAATACAAATGACTATTATTTATAAAAATTAAAAAAGATAAAAGTAGAGATATTAAGTATTAATCCATTTTATATAATTAACCCTTTATTTAGTTATTTGAAACACAATTTCAACAAATTGATGGGTTATCTAAGCATAAAAAGTGTTTAAAATTTAAAGTAGCGCTCCTTGAAGTGCTTCTTGGCCAACACCGATATTTTGGGCTAATCTTCAACGGTTATTTAGCCTTGGGTCGTTGGTTATTTCCTTTCTGCTCCGCTTTTCGAAGCAGGGCATGCAAAATTAGGACCGAAAAAGGATGCGAGGCGGAAGCTTGGTTCGCCAGATTGTTACCGTTGCCATTTGTGCTTAATGTGGGCTCTGGAGCCGGCAACACTTGTTGGCCTGACCTGGAGCCTTTGTTTCGGGGGACTCCTGTGTGCGTTTATCTTGGGGTTCCTTTTTTTCGGGGGTCTCACACACTCCACGCCATTGATCACGATCCATAATGAGCGATAACTGCAGTTGGGCTTTTTTTTGGCTGCCCGCTCCGCTTTTGTTAGGTCCTGAGATTGAGAGCGGTATTTTATTTTTGCGGCGCGCTTTTTTCTATGTTACGTATCTGGCGGACACATTAAATATCCGCATATCGATGCCTATACATTGCAGCGGCATTTTTTGTTTGTCTCTTGGTAAATTAAACTGTTAACTTGCCATGTTTAGCTGCCATTGTTCGGCGGACCGGGCCAGCGGGCTGACATTGTTTTGGCCGCTGCTCCTTGGGCCGACCGCTCGTGGGTTACATATGTCTTTCGGGGGATCGAGTATCTGTATCTGTATCGCTATCTAATCGCTTTCTAATGGTCTCCGCCAGCCACGGCGATCTATGTTAGCTGTCAGTCGGGCTTGTTTGCCAAATAGATTTTTTCCCTCTTAAACATATTAATAAATTAGAAAATGTTTTTTCTCTTCGCTGCCGCTGCCGGATTTTTTCTAGCTGGCCTTTAAACTTTAATGCATGGAGAATTGCATGTCGATCGATCGACTCGGCCGCGGAATGGCCAACCTTCAAAATTAAGTTGTCTTGGTTATTTATGTTTAATTACTGGCTTCTGGCTTCAGAGTTTTTCTGCAAGTATCCGTAATTAATTACCGTCTGAAGTGTGATGAACTTTAAGCGGACTTTGATAGCGAACGGCACGGACCGAATTAGATTTAAGCAGATTCTTCAATGAGTGAGTGTGGTCGCAGGTAATCGTGAGAAAATCGTAAATTTTCTTATAGGCGAATGTTTCCTTCTGCGACTGAAGGAAAACTCATGCATGTCTAATATACCCATCTGCATCTTACTGGATTTCCCTCAAACTTCCTCCGCCAGTCAGAGAAAAATTACACCCAATATGTTAGGAGTCGTACATCAAGTATTTAGCAACTTTCTAACCATCTGCATAATAAATTGAATACATCAGAAACTATAAATAATTGCCAACAACTGCAGGTCCCAGCCAGCAGCGAGTCGCTCACCAAAATGAAGAAATTTTGCCAGAATTTCGGGATTTGTGCGTGTGGCTAACCCGAAGATGAAGGCGAAGGCTAATGGCCCCCAAAACGACCGCAACGACAGGCATTTACAAGTTGGCCAACTGTGCGCGACAAGTGCAGAAAAGTGGCAATATACCCATCCTGGTACATCCTCTATACCCTTCATTAACTTTTATAATACGACTATTCTATATTACCACAAATTGCTTACTAAACTTAAATATACTTTGCAATTTCTTAATAATATATGAGCATGAGCATTTGGTTCTCTGTAAGACCAATAAAATTGATTGATGGCTTTCAAATACATTTTAAAAGTTTATTAAAATCAATTATTGTAAAGCGCAGTAAGGTCGGTAAGCTTATATTTTCATGTGGGCTAAGATCTTAAATCTTATCATAATTTGTTATCAACTTTCTTCCTGCAGATGAAGAGCATCCAGTGAATTCAACAAACACATCAGTGAACTACCTTCATGCCACAGGCCAGGAGATGACCGCGGCCACAGCAACATTGGGAAGCGCAAGAGCAATATCAAGGCAACAGCAGCAACAACAACGGCGACAGGGGCCAGGCAATCGGCCAAACTGTCAGACATTGTGCGTTGTGTGCCAAAAGAGCAACCGCAAGAGCAACAGCAACAGCAAATGCAACATAAACAGCAACAGCAACTGCAACACAACAGCAACAGACAGCCAAGAGACAACGGACAAGCAACAGGCGCAAGTCAAGTGAATGGCCAATGACCACCAAATTGGCAGTAAAGCATACAAAAATAACTTCAAATGGTCAAAAGGTTAACAAAATCAAGCAGAGAACAAGAGGAGACAGCCAGGATGCAAGGAGAAGCGTCTGCTGCAGCTGCACGCTCAACATGTTGCCAACATTCCGTCAGAGGCAGCAACTGTTGCCGCTTGCCAGTTGCCAGTTGCCAGTTGCCGGTGTGCCTGTTGCAGCAACGACGCCACACCAACATAATCCCCCAGCCAGTGCGCAACGAAAAAATGATTAATGAGTTGCCTCATTACCTGGCGAAAATCAATGTCTTGCGCATATTCTGTGGACCAAGAACCCGAAGCGAAGCCCAAACCTGTCACAGCCACTTGGCCATGTTGCTGCTGGCGTCGTTGGTTGTCGCATAATAAATCGATCATAATTCTCAACCGAGACTCAAATATCGCATGTGTCGACGCAGATTTCGATGCCGCTGTTGATTCCGATCTGGGACCAGCGACAATCAGCTCCTGTCGCACACGACGACACAAGAGCAACAGCAGCAACATCAGCAGCAACACACCAGCAACATGTGAGTGATCCGAGACGATATTTGCCGCACTTGTGCTTTGACTTTGCCCCTTTTCGATGCCTTTTTTTGCTTTTAATTGCAGTCGCGCGCCTGTCTTGGCTACCCATCTGGCTGGCTCTGCTGACTGATTTTATTTATTAAACTGTTGACATTCTGTTTTGCCGCCGCTGGCGCCTTTGATAGCCATCAGTCGATATCTGGCCGATATCGAACGAGAGGAGTGGCGCCTGCAACGGATCCGATTTATGGCCACTTGCATTATTGATTAACTTCATGGCCGCGTTGTGACTTATTGGGGAAGATTCTCTCGCCCAAGGACCAGATATTGCCGAGGATTATGGCCAGGTAAATAAACAACCTCGGACTCGAGATTGAGTCACATTTTATCTCGAATCCGATAAAGTGAAAGTGTGAAGTCGTAAATGAAAATCTATTTAACTAATGATTACACCAACTCACTCGCACACGCTCAGATATGGATTATTACTATCATTACACAATATTATTTATTTAAAAACAGACAGTAAAGCGGCAATTGAACAACAAACGTATAAGACCAATAAACCGATGCGATTGAACTCTTTATCGCGGCCTTATCTACTCTGTGGTAACTATGTAAATATGGTAAATCTATAGAGCCGAACAGCAGTGCCAAATTGAACTTGAGAACTTGATGGAATGAGGGGAAAAATTCTACGATTTATGGCCGCTTTATCGGATTCCCAAGAGTGACTGGTTAAGGTTTACCTTTCCCACATAGAGCGCATATTTCCCGGTATCTATCTTTGACGATTTTCAGACTATTTGATCTTGAGGGGATTGTAATAAACGAAGACCGAAATATTAAAGTCAACAGCATGGAGTTGCTTGTGGTTGCCATAGCTGTTGCTGTTGCATGTTGCTGTTGCTGTTGCTGTTGTCGGCAGCAACAGCAGCAGTGCAAACAAGTTGAATGGCATCCAGAGATGAGCAGAGGGGCAAAAAGGAAGGGCCTGTGTACTGCCAACAGCAGTTTGATTGTTATTGCCAATGAATGAATGCACTTGCTCTGAGGATTTGTCTGCCAGACGACCAACTTATGAGTTTCCATCTACAACTCTGGCCAAAGAGCTGCGGCGGCTCCTGCTCCAGCTTCATGGCCCCAAGGGTTGTGGCAAAACATTTTGCGGTCTGCAGTTGCAGCTTCTGCTGATTCTGCTGCTGCCATTGTTTCCACCGCACCATCGCACCACCGCATCACCGCACCACCTCATCATCTGAGCGGTGGTGTTGCTGCTGCGTAAGCCTGCAGGGGGTGTTTATGCTGTTTGTTGTTTGCCGTTTCGCAACTGTGTGTTGGCAATGAATTGGCTGCAAACAACATTTCCGTTTTGGCCATTATACGGCGCCCACTCCACAAATGGGCGAGCATTAAGCCGGAGGAGATGGAGATGACTCCCCGTTGCCGCTGACATTTTCACACTTCTCGGCGGTGTGGGTGGTGGAGCAGCTGTTGGCTGGCAGAAGGATTGCCCTTGCATTATCCTTGTTCATTTCCCTTATGGTTTTATTGTGGATGATTTATTGATGTCTCATTGTTGTCGGCGCGGTGGGGTTTTTCCATCAACTTTTTTTGGGTGGTTGGACATAAATTAAGGGGGTTAAGAGCTATCACTTTAAGGGTTCTGAAGTTAAAAATCAAATAAATGAAGTATCATGCAACATAAATTTTGGTAAATTCTTGTTTTGAATGTACGTCTTGAACGAATTTGGCCTCTCCACAACAACTTAAACTGAAGTCATTCATATCAAAAATAACTAAAAGCTGTAATCACTTAATTTAATTTTCCTCAAACTCCTTGTATGTAATACACGTTATTCATAATTTATTAATTTGTATTTTATGGTATTCAAATTGGTACGATATTGCATATCTGTTTTTCAGAATTTCAACACCTTCGCCAGACAAAAGCACAAGGCATACGCTCCGCATGCTGCAACTGCTGCAGCAATTGTCCATTGTTTTGGGTATCCTGGCAACCGGCAACACATAACTACATAAATTAACGGACTTCGGTGCTCAATGGCAGGAAGAGGGGAAAAACGGGGAATCGGAGCAGAGCTGGAGGGATGGCGCAGTGTCGACAGCAGGAATCGCCACCAGTTCTTCAATTGATTTTCGAAAGCACTTTGTTGGTGGGCCGAACTCAGGAACGGAACACTGCAGCAG
The DNA here is from genome assembly GCA_018153305.1 of Drosophila kurseongensis. Taxonomy (NCBI): domain Eukaryota; kingdom Metazoa; phylum Arthropoda; class Insecta; order Diptera; family Drosophilidae; genus Drosophila; species Drosophila kurseongensis. The sequence goes on from JAECXX010000149.1 coordinate 1,680,221, forward strand.
TAACCGGACAACAGACAGCGGACAGCGGACATCGAACATTTGAAACAATGGGGCAGCAGCATAACAAGGGGTATTGTGTGCACATATTGAATGAATTGCCTCTGACTTTTATTTCAGTTTTTATTTTCTGGGGCTGCAGGCTTCGGCTTGGCTTTGTCCTGGCCAAGGAATCAGTTCGATTGCGGGGAGAAAACGAAATCAAAGTCGTATCAATTGAAACCTGTTTCGATGTCGTTGTTAACACATGTTAACTGAGCGTCGCCAAATTGCCACAGTAAATACATGAGACACATAGAAACAAAAAAAAACAAGTCCAAACGAGTAAAGCTTTAATAGGAGAAGAACAATTTTTATGTTATAATCAATTTGTTTGTTGAAATTATTTTATTTATTTGGTTTTTATAATTATCTTTTAAAAAAGAGATTGGTAAATTTTAGTAAAGTCTTGGAAACATATTTGATTATAATTGTTTCGCAGTATTCCTGCTCAAAATTTCCTTGGCCAAGATTTAATCAACTCAGCTGGGTAAATTCCTAATCGAAAATGTCAACTAGTAGGCTCTGAATTTTCCAGTAATTTGCGTCAAGCCTTTTGTTCAACCACACCAGGCATATCAATCATATATTTCGTATACAAACGAGTCATATTTAAACTGAAAAAATACTTTAAATTCAAGTGGACATAGTGGACGAACATGTCCAATCTGCAAGATATTCCGCTGGCCGACCCCGAAGGTCTGCCAGTGGCCGGCTCCGATGTGACCCCCACACCCAAGTCCAATTCGTTGAAGCGCTTCTTCAAAATCAGCAAGAAGCCGCAGATGCGTGACCAGGTGGAGGATGTGAGCGAGTCCTCCTCCTCCGAGGACCCCAAGGAGCTGGGCAAGTCCAACACGATAAGCCGTTTCTTCACCCGCTTGACGGGAGCTAGTAAGGGTAAGCGACTCTTTTTTTAGGGTTATTCATTCCCAAATTAGAAATGTCTAATTCATTTTGATTAATACCGATAAGTTGCCGATTAATAAGATTCATACCCTGGCAGAGGATATTGTAATTTCAGTCAAAAATATGCAACGCAGTGAAGGGCACATTTCAGACTCTATAAAGTATGTAACATATGTATATTATTGACAAGCATTACCATGGGAGTTGATCTAACATGTCCGTATGTCTGTTTCCACTCAGGAAACTTTGTAAAAAGTCTTTTTTCTGTTGTCGAAACGAGCCGGATCAATAGGAATAGCAATGGGAACAATCGGGTCAAAGGAAAATACAATTATAACTTCGTTTTTCCTTCAAAGTATTTTTAAGCAATTTTAGGTCTATACAAATCGGACTACCATTTGTATCTGCTAAAGAAACGATTGAAAACTTTATCGGAAAATCGACCTAGCATCATTGTGTTTGAGCATTTATTTTTAAATAAAACACATTTATTTTTTGTAACAGCTGGCGAACCTTGCTTTCTTGTTTTTAATTTAAGTTGTCAATTAGTTCTAGTAATTAAAGGAATTACAAAATTTTTATATTTAATAATTTTTGTCCCTAGATGGTCAGGAACAATCTAGCTCGATACCCGACCCAGTGGAGCAGGAGAAGCCGCTACCTAATGCGAAACCCACTATTAAGACATCGATTTCGTCCTACTGGAAGATTCTGTTCAATCGCCAGAAGGCCCAGCGCCAAAATTTGGGCTTCGGACAGGAAAAGAATGCGGTGAACGATCCGGAAGAGGTGCACGAGATGCAGCCGGTGCACCAGGAGTCTGAACCCGAATTTCAATCGAATGTCCAGGTAGAGGAGCAGTCGGCCATCGAAGAGTACAGTACGGATCCGGAGCCACCAGAGCCATTGCCCAAGAAAAGTGTTACCAACAAGCCGTGCGGGAAGGAAATTCTCAGTGCATTGGAAGACGGTCAGCTATCAACCGTGGAGCGCGAGGATGAGGAATCTGTTCAGCCGGCGCCAGCTTTTGTCAATCAATTCAACTAGGATATTTTCGGAAACCACATAGTATTTCTTCAGACCTCTAGGCCATTGCTCATCAATCAATTGCGTTTCTCGCCCTTAACTACACAATACATTACATAAATTACAAAGGATTCAAGATATTCCCCCTACTACTCAACTATAAAACATTTCCGCTTTAATACCAGGAATTATAATTGCAAGCTTGCCACACAATAAACACATATGTACACACTGTAAACCCTCTGTATTCTGGCGACATATCATCCTGGTCAGTAAACCCATCCGTTTTTTGGCGTCGATGGTTCACAAAGTTCAGTTAAATCGGTTGTTAAAATGGGTACTCTGGGGTTTCGATTTCCCAAACGAGTTTCGTGTTTTGGATTGCAAACATTAGGGTTAAAAGGTGCCGCATAAGCCAGACAAAGTGGTGGACAACCCCTAGAATTTTTCGAGGTTTTCCATTTCAAGGGAAGCCTTAAAGTGAGACACCCCAAATACTTGGCTAAGTTCTGTAATGAGTATTTAATTGTTGGAAGGTGTGTTTTTAAAAAAAATAGGGGATAAAGAGATTTATTTAGTTCTTTCATTACATTTTAGTGAATATTTGTAAATTACCTAACCGTAATTAATGTAGAAGGGTTTCTTTTTTGTGTATTAATAATAAAAAAAATTCTACGTTTGGGTATGCTTACACAAATGTCTACATAAAACCGTGAAAAATCTCCAACAGATACCGGTTGCATATTAAGGATAAACAGCTGAGGAATGTTTACAAACATTGAGCACAATCTGCGCAAACTCCGACCCGGCTAGAAATAGTAAATATTTACAGCGGCTAGACCAAAACAAACACTTGTTGGAAAACGGCCGGTAAGTGCGGAAAATGTGAGATAAACACGCGATATGCGCATGTCCTACTTTGGAACAGCTGTTTGCCGGGGCTGCTGTCGAGGGTGGGTGGTAAAAGTGGGTCAAGTACCCACCCCTCAACTTTAATTTACACAAATTCCTTCACATTCATACCAAAAACTACTTAAAAACCTGTGAAATTTATGTACTAAACATATTCAAAATGTATCTTACCTAAAACCGCTTTTAAATATTGTTTATACGTAGCAATAGGAGTACAATTTAAGCTAATGGGGTCGTCGGACATCCAACAGATAGCTGAATTCTTTCGCAGATACACACCATAAACTCAGTTTAGTTATAGAGATTTTTCTTCGTGGACGTAGCTTGCTGTAAAACCCGTAAAAAATTGCAAATCTATTGAAAAAACTAACCAATTTCGAGGTAAGTTTATTAAAATATATTCCTAAGTTCCTGAAGCATCTGTGGTATATGAAAATTCAGTATTATCTTTGAAGTTTCGAATACTTTGAAGTACTTTTGCTAACAGTAGCATCTTAGGGGGGACTGAGTTACGTAATCCAGGGTGTGGACCGTTGAATATTTTTTACAAAAGAGCTATTTTACTTAATTATAGAATGCGAAGTCCCTCGGCAGCAGCTTCGGCAATGCGAAGGATTTGTCTGATATAATGACTGGCAGCTTTAAGGTGCAACTCATCAACATGGGCACTCGCGCTGCCGCCTGTAAGTTGTCCCCAGAAGTCTCAACTTTCCCGAGTGCTCATGTGATTTTTTTTCTGTTTACATGCTTACAGTTCAGGCAAAACTGAGAGCCCTTCATGAATACCACGTACGTCTATTGCACAACGTCTTACCTGCGCCCTCTGGCGTCGATATTGCCAACAATATCAAATACTTTTCTCAAACTCTACTAAGTAAGTAAAGATAACTGATATATTTCCCAATCATGGTATACCGTAATCCATTTAAAACTATTTATTTTAACAAGCTTTTAAAGCACTACCATATTATCAAATGCACCTGTTTTTATAATCATGGTTTCCTTTAAATTAAAAAAAGTTAATAATTTTTTTTTTGTTAAAGCAGCTTATAGATAATAGAAATCATTTCCAAATATTGGATAAAAGGTAATCAAACAACTTATTTTACAGCTGTCCTTAAAGATGTGCGTACATCGCCGCACGAGCTTATCCGCGATCCCCTTGAAGATCCCACTCGTATGTCTGCCTATCCCAATCTTGAATATGGCAACCTCTACAATGCTCTTACTATGCTCATCGATGTGGCACCTTGCATCCAGTATGGACAAATCGGTAAAATACTTTAATACAAACCAAGCGTTATCCTATATTGATCAGTTTGCCATTGCTGTGTAGTTTTCGGAAAAGCCCTATTGCAGTGCCTAAGCTGCATCCTACCCTTTCTCGACAAAGATCTTATCGATAACCTACCCTATTTGGTCAGCTCTACTATATCTGTTTTACCGCCAGCGTTGCACCAGGACATTGTCAACGCTCTATGCTACTATATCTTGCCTTTTACTATAAGTGAGTAGCAGTTACTGTTCCAGGATACTGTTCCTTGATAATCTATATTTTTTAATATACAGCCCGTCGCAGCTCCGATGAGCAGGAATGCCAGGCCTGTCAGTCAGTGTCCTCCGTCATCATGATGGTGCTGCAGTACTCAAACAATCCTGCTCACCACTGCCAGCTGCTGGAGTGCCTGATGACCCTCAAACACAATGTGGTCAAGGACATCCTTTGCGTGGTGGCCTACGGCACCGCTGTCTCCCGAACCTCGGCTGCCAAGCTGCTGTTCTACTACTGGCCAGCCTTCAACGCCAATCTCTTTGATCGCAAAGTATTGCTCTCAAAACTAACCAGTGAGTTCACGATTTTTCGTAACCCATAATAACCAATATCGTAAGGAATATGGGTAAACAGGAAATTCAAGCCCTTTTGAAAATACATACAGTATTTGACATTTGGATATTAATTTTCTGCTACAAATGGCCTATTCTAATAACTTTATAGTTGGTAGTTGGAAATGCTACAATATTAACTTAACTTCTTTTTTAAATAAATATTTCTTAAAATATTTAAAAGTTATTACAAAACTTAATACGAATTAGTTCACAATATGATTAACTGCTTTTAATTGTCGGGATATGTACAGCCAAGAATCAGGCTAATTATTTCTTACTGAATCCTACTAAAATAGCTTTATGATCCTAAACATTTTAAATGAACATCTACTAATTATTTCATAGAAAAATGCGTTGGTAATAAATGAATATGTGGTAAATGTTTTTCAGTAAACTAAGTCCTGATAATATTACAATCTCATCCAAATAGATGACCTGGTGCCCTTTACCTGTCAGCGGGAGCATTGCCCGAACTCCGGAAACGCGGAGGCGGCCAAGGTGTGCTACGACCACAGCATCAGCATCGCCTACGCCCCCGACTGTCCGCCGCCCCTGTACCTGTGCATCGAGTGCGCCAACGAGATCCACCGCGAGCACGGCAGCCTGGAGTTCGGCGACATCCTGCATCCCATGCAGCAGGTGTCGATGGTCTGCGAGAACAAGAACTGCCGCTCCAACGAGAAGGCGGCCTTCTCCATCTGCTTCTCCACGGAGTGTGCCAGCTTCAATGGCAACCACCCGATCCGCTACTGCAGCCAGTGCCACAGCAACAGGCACAATTCCCGGCGAGGAGGCGACCACGTGGTGCACCGGAGTCTGCAGCCCGCCTGGCAGATGGACCCCGAGATGCAGATGCACATGGTCGAGTCGGTGGTGAGCCTGCTGCGGGAGGCCAAGCCGCTGAACTTCGAGCCCGGCAAGGAGTCCTCGTCGTCCGAGTCCAAGAAGAACGGCTCCCCGCTCACGGCCGACAACATTTCGCTGGAGGAGCGCCAGCGGTTGGGCCGCTACGGCATCTGGTTGCTGGTGGGCCGCTGCACGCCCACCGCGGACACTCCCGTCGAGGTGCTGGGCAGGATCCTGAGCATGCTGTTTCACTGGTTCCACGTCACCGCCTATTCCTACGATGGTAACTGAAGATCATCAATTAAATTATCTCTTATAACTGGCCGTGTTTTCTTTTAGCTGCTGGACAAGTGGAGAGCACCATTGAGAAGCTAAAAGTGGAGCATGTTTGCGACTGGCTGAAGGACATCTGCCGCATCCACTACAACGTCTTCATCTCCTGCCTGCTGCCCCATCCCCCCGAGTATGCCCGCGTCGGTGGCCACTGGGAAACCTTGGCCTCACGAACCAGCCACTTGAAGGAGGGTCTGCAGAGGCTGATCTGCTTGGTGCCGTACGAGGTGATCACGTCCGAGATCTGGGACTATGTGATGCCCCACTGGATGGAGGCCATCACCAACGACGTGGCCGAGAAGGAGCTCAACGAGCTGAAGATTGTGCTCAGCAAGATCCTCGATCCGGAAATGTCTCCACTGGGCTTTGATGCCAAGACCATGTATAACTTTGTGGCCATTCGGTTTGAAAAGACGACGGCCAAGGTGCAGCAGCAGGCTCTCCACTGGCTGCAGATCCTCACCAAGCTGGAGATCCTTATTCCGCTGGTGCAGTTATTCGCCATGTTTGGCGACGGCGTTCGCATTATGAAATATGGCATCCAGCACGAACTGATGCGCGAGAAGGATGCCCAATCCCAATCCCTGGCCAAGGCTCCCAAGACGCCGTGTAAAGAGAGCAAGGAGACCAAGGCAGACATGGCTAATCCTCCCAGGCGCAGTTCCATTTGTAAGTATTTTCTAATAGATTTTTAAGAAAAGTATTAAAATGTGCGACAGCTCCTGTTGTCGAGGACGACTCGGGCAACACGTCCGCCATCTCGGATGATGAGGCTCCAACCAATCGTCACACGGAGTTCTCAACGGATGCCGAACACAACCTTACCTGTTGCATCCTCATGCTGGACATCCTGCTGAAGCAAATGGAACTGCAGGATGTGGAGCAGCACATGGGCATCCACACGAGCGTTTGCGAAAATGTCTCCAGACTGATCAAGTGCATGGTAACCGCTGCTCGAGTGGGACTCAGCAGTCATGTCTGCGCCTTAAAGGTGAAAAGATAATACAGCTTTATTTTATAAATTTATATTTTCAAGCCCCATTAATTTTTTTTAACAGGTGGCAGAATGTGCCTATTGCGAAGCTTCGATCATGTGGCATCAGTTAGCCACCAAGTTGGTCCAGTTTATGGCCCCCCTGAATCCTGTTCGTCCACCAGATGTGGGTCACCCTCTGCATTTTAAGCCTTACCTTCTAATAAATACAATTCCAGATTCCCATCGAGGACATAATTGAAGAGGAGAAGTCCTCCCGCAAATCTCCACCCGAATCTGACAAGGAAAAGACCCGTGATCGAGATGTTTCCCTATCTATGGCTCCATTACCAATTCCCCTTGGACCCCTAGGCGGATTTGCAGGTACGCCCCAGACTTTCCAGCCAAATTTGATTTATTTCAAGCCCTCCTTACGAACCCCGGTTGTAACATAAGCCGTCTATAAAGACCCGCCCCCGATTTCTTCCCCAAAAACCACCCAAAACCCAACCACTTATAAATAAACTAACCACCGTAACAGTAAAGCAGTGAAACGTCACCAAAAAGTAGCTAAATGTAGACAGTACTTGAGCCTGGACTATATAAAATATATTAAATTTTGCGGGCGAATGGTATGGAATGGCGACTCGCCCGTCGAGCGTCCCTATAAACAAACTTACTTTAGCCTAAAAACCCACGTTAAAGCGCAAACCGAACGTTGTTACAACCTACAAACCTAGAAACCTGCACTGCTATGCCTTGTAAACTACTTACTTGACCCAACTAAACAATTCCCCAGACTAAATCAAACAATCTCAGAAGTATGAATTAACTACCATCTAAACGATCATTCGTGAATAACATACCGTCATCCCGATCACCTGTACTTATCTTTTTCACCCATTACTATTTGTCTATCTTGCTATCTCTCTCTACATAAATATGTATATCTGTTTCTCTCTCTCTATCTCTAACATATTCTACTGCGCGTCTGCCTGTACAAAAAATAACATAACTAACGCTGTATCTCTCTCGCTCGATCGCACCTTATTCCGCGTGTACGAAACTGTCTGTCTCTCTCTCACACTCGAAAACTTCTCGTCTATGCCCAAAAAAATCTACAAACTAATATCAACTCATGAAAAACTGCAAAACTAATACCAAACTAAATTTAAAATCTATCAATCATTATTAGATATCTTTAAGCTAGATCAATTCTTTTCAGACGATGGAAAAATTATTATAATGGCAGGTGATGCACCATAAGCAAATTTTTCATTCGTTAAACAAAAAAAAAAATACCAATTACAAATTTACATTACATTATGAAGCATTTGTTGAAACATTTCGTTACTCAACTCAAACAAACCAAAAAAAACCAAATCTTTTATTAACCACACGACACGAACAACAGAAAAAGACAACAATAGTTTCGCTCGATCACTCTAACAATCTTTGTCTCCACAAACACACTCCACACACCACTCTCTATCTCTGTTTAGCATTACTAGAGTATATGATTTAGCATAACCAAGCTTTTATATCTAGTTGACCTCTGTAGATTGACCGCCCCTAGTGAGTTCAGTTCCGTTTTGCTAGAGATCGATTTTCTTTCGGTTCGGTTATAGTCCTACCCCAAACACCGAATTACGAATTTTAGTCTTACACAACAACCACACTCTTATTAGAGAAACCACACTCTTATTATCGATCTATGTATGATTTCTCGGTAGGCAGATCGAGTGCCTAGTTTATTCCTTCCATTGGACTTAAAACTTTGAAACCGGATAATCCAAAGTTTGACTCGCGTAGAACCCGATTGGCAGTAATGTAAACAACTTGTTTAAAATCCTGCATGAAATACTTTCAGTGAAATTCCTGTTTTCTACCTATTCGTATGACACTTATAGGATTTCTATATGTATGCATGATTGATTTGTGAATGCCAATCAGTTGTATGTTGACCACTAAGACAACTTCATTTTTAGCTGTACTCGCCTTCCGACTTGTCCAGATCCGATACTAATCCCATTGTATAATTCTCTTTGAAAAGGTCCTGTGCCAGTCGCTGTTCCCCAACCAGAACCGCACTCTGTGGGCGGAGTGCTCGTCCACATGCCCCACGTCTGTTCCGTATGTATTTCGATCATAAGCAATCCAACCCGTACACATTATGTTCTTAAGTTGTCACTCTTTTATTGACGACCATACTCGAATTTTAAAGTTCTTTACACAATACAAAAAAAAAAAAAAAAAATTAACTCAAAATATTATGCGTTGACTGTAGGTATATTGAAACACCCCATATAAACATAAATATTTTATATATTTGCTATAAATATTCAAATTAATTAATTACAGCAACAAAGCAATACTAAGTTGAAGTGAGCATTCGAGTTGTTTCATTTTATCCACACATTATCTATATTTGGTTTACTCTTGAGTTCATTAACACAAATTCCAATTCAATGTTTTTCTTTCGAAAATTGAAATCGATAATTGTCCAACGATTATACAAACGTTTTCATTTCTTCGTATATTTTTTATAGAATAACGAAAATGGGCATTCAGTTGATAGTAATGAATTGAGAAAAGTTCACGCCACAGACGAGGTACTTTGTGCATTCTTTAAAAAAAAACCAAACAAAAGACAAACAACTCAACCAACAAAAGCTATACAACTTTTTTTCGAATTTTGGTTTTCTCATTTGCCCAATTATGAAACCCTCCTACGATTCGATATTTGTACAATTCGATTTTCAATATCTATAGTTTTTTATGTCAAGTCAAAAAACGTACCCTCCATGTTAAGTGTAAATAAATGTACAGAGTGTTATTTCTTCTATTGGTTAAGTATTATTTTGTTTTAATAAGTATCCATTTGTTATTCTGACTTTATTTATAAATACTGCGGTCCCAGCGGAATTTTTTTTAGCACTATAGAAATGTTTTTTAGTTAGCCCTAGAGACATTTTAGATGACAACTAGGTTCAAGAAATTATAAAAATTTGCTTAAATTAGCAAAACATTTTTTATTTATTTTCAAAGTTTATAAGCCTTTATATAATTCTACTGCTAATATTCAAGGATTAGGCTGACAGATATCAATCACATCCGGAAAAGTGTTTTCTTTTAGAGAAAATACGCAAGGATCTTTTTTTACTTTACAATTCAATAGCATTTCAATCCGAATAATAGATTATTTTTTAATCTTTTCTATTACTAGTTTTTTAATCATTTTATTCAACTACTGTGTCTCAAAGTATCTTGTATGTGTGTGAAAATAAATTACAAATTATCGTAAATCGAACAAAAATTCGAAAAAACGAGTTTTATAAATGTACATTTTATTTAAGTCAATCTCGATTTTACTTACCTTATTAAACATGTAAATATTGCGTTCAATGCTAATTTTGTTCCCATAACAGATACTTCTTTTAATTTATGGATCATTGTTGACGAGCATGTTCAATGTACAGCACTCTCTCAGTTAATTGCCTCACCCCAACACCAATTTATAAATAATTAAGAGTAATGTTATTATAATCACAGCAATGCACAGAAAATGTAACAAATTTATGCAATTTTACGTGTGTTATGTACCGTTTTTGATGTAAATTACTTTGTTACTTAAACGAATCTTAAGACGGATATGTGAGTGTAAACGAAATGTCAAAGCTCCCCGAACATTGCATTTGTCTACATGTGTTATCCCAGGAATGTAACAATACCGTACACACCATGTATAACCACGTGTATATACGATGTAAACCTGTGCGATCCCGCGGCATAATCCCCCTCGCTAATCCCGCTGCCCTTGTCTCATGCAGATCATGACGGCGACGGTAGAAACAGTTTCAGAGCAGCTGGACCTGGCCTCCATCCTGCCCACAGACCGGGCCATAGCCCGTGCTTCCTCCGATGCCGACGTCGGCAGTGCCTCGGTCATGGGTGAGAACGGTGCCAATGGTGGAGCGGCCTGTGGCGGCGGCGAGAACGGAAGCGGTTCCGAGGAGGACGAGGAGGAGGAGGACAGCGATGACTTCTGGCACACCTCCGTGGGCAAGTTCAAGTTCACCCTGGACACGCTGCCCCAGCCACTGCAGTATATCCACCAGCTGCTAACGGTAGGAGATGTCATCATAGTATATTACAAAACATTTCTTCCTTAATAAACGGGACACTCCAAAACTTCAATAATATTTCGGAAGATCCATTAAAAACTATATATTAACACGCTATTATTCGTGCTTATCAATTTGGACATTCTAATCTCCAAACTTCAGTAATTGTTGACCTTTTTGATTTTTTCGATTTGACCTTTTTAACTAGAATAATGACACCGGCCATACAAAAGAACAACACCCCGTTTTGAACCTTAATAACAGACCACGATAACCCTTAACAATCAATTAACATACAAATCCTTTGCCAATTAAAAGTATTAGAAAAATTAGGGGATATCTTGAAGTTTATCATTTAACTCCTGCAATGGCAGTATAATCACAAGATCACTTTTATGTATTCGTAAAGTTCAATTTGTATTCTTGCATTTGTTAGGTCTTGTGTGTTTTCAGACTAGTGTTATTACTCACATACCGCTCTTGTTTCCCCAAAGGAAATACCCACCATCAAGAAGCCGGAGATTCTCTACTATGTTCTGCAGTGCCTGAACACGATGGCTCTCCATGGCGATGCCTTGGCCAAGGCGGCAAGGGAGCAGCGGGGCTTCTTCATCTGGTGCCAGGAGAACCTGCTGATCAAGAAGTAAGTGGGCATATCTCAATACACTCCCTTAAGTGACCCTTCAAAATATCCCTTTTCAGTCTGTGGGAGCTATGCAACGCGGAGCACTCTCACATCTGCCAGGTGGGCGTGCCGCTGCTGCTGCACTGCATCACTCTGCCGCTCGGATCGGACGTCTTCTGGCGGGTGGTGCAGGAGGCTTTCCACGACGCGGACTGGCGCGTCCGCTTCACGGCAGTGGAGCGAGTCACCGTGATTACCCGCTTCATGGACTCGACCCCCCTGCGCTCCGAGGTGGGTCTGCAGACGGCGCTGGCCACCGCCTTCTGCCACCTGATCGCCAGCATGGACGACATCAATGTGTACGTGGCGCAGCGGGCGACCCTCTACATAGGGACCATCCATGACACGGCAATTCGGTCGCTGCTCTTCTGCCTGGAGTCGCAGTTCGATCTGTTCATCGTGGACCGACCGGTAGTGCTGCAGTCGGTCTACCAGTTGCACAACTCCCTTTCCGACCGCAAGATGCTCGGCTGGGAGTTCTTCCTCAACCGGTTCGACACGCTCTTCGTGGAGGCGCAGATCAACCTGGAGAAGTGCGGCGATATCTCGTATCTGCGGGATCTGAGGAACTCGGATAACGGCAGCGAAGCCCTCTCGGCCAAGATCCAGAAGGCCCGGGAGGCCCTCAGCCAGTCGGACACCAGTGGCAGCATGGCCAAGACGCTGAGCGCCTCCTTTGGCACCAAGTGGCCCTACAAGCGAACCATGTCCGCTCCAGCCAGCATGGCCCCTCGACAGGACAGCAAGTTTGGTGAGTGCATAAGGGTTTCTTAAGAAGTATTCCATTTCTTTTTACCTATTTTGTATTAAATAAAAACCATTTATGTTCGGTTACTAAATTCTTGATTTATAGGGTAAATGCTTATTAGTTTATTAATCATACGCAACGTTAGCCCTCAGATATTTATAGGTATTTTATCTTGCCGGGTCTCATTTAAAAAGTCCTTGACAGAGTTGAACTTTAATTAAATAACAAATAAATAAAATACAAAATTGTATGGTGCTGTCTAAACAGGTGATACGTTTTTATTACTCATACGCAGCATTGGTTATTTCAATATATTTCGCCAGTAGCCATCATAATTAAATATGATAAAAACATTTGTTTTCAAAAACAAGCGTTTTAAATATACCTTAAAAAATATCAAAACCAAAAATTATATTCTTATTAATAATAAAAATTTGAAAATTTTAGAAAATTCTTTTCTTTCCCCTTTTTAATAGATCCCTCTAATAAATTCCGTTTTCACTTCCTTTTCAGTGCCCGAGAAGGAGAAGATCTACAGCCGCCAGGTCTCGGCGCCAATTCTCAAGCGAAAGACGTCGCGCTTCGGACTGGGTCAGTTCCTGGGCAGTAGTAGTGGGGGGGCTTCTAGCAGCAGCCAGTCGGTGAATCCAGCAGCAGCGGCAGCGGGCTCCACACGACCCAAACCGCCGCCCTGTCCCATCCACCAGCCGACGCACACGGCCTTTCCCTATCACACCCACCACCATCCACATGCCCACCACCAGTACCCTCACCCACACCCTCACCCCCATCCACACCATCATCCGCATCACCATGCCGGTAGTGTTGCACACGTAGCCACCAACGCCAGCACATCCGCCGGCCTAGTCTCGACGCACAGCCAGAGCCACCAGTACCTGGTGCACTGTGTGCCCGTGCCCCCCAGTCACCACAGTCCGATGCCCACGCTGCAGGAGGCGGAGACGCTGCTGCGGTCGCAGGCAGCCGCCGATGCCGCCGCAGCGAGCGGATCAGTTGGCGGATCGCTGGGCCAAGCCGGCCAGGAAGCGGCGGCCGGATCGGGAGCTGCAGCTGGAGGCAGCGCGGGGAATCCGAATCCCCATCACTCCTTCCACTCCCACTTCCAAAAGCATCCGTCGGCACCCAATCTGCTGCCCACGCAGCCGGCCATCGTGCCGGCCCCCAGTCCCAGCCCCTCGAACTTGGCCTTCCCCCTGCACTGCACCTGCGATGCCGCACCCCATCCGCATCCTCAGGTCTCGGGTGCGACGGCCACCGGCAGCGCGGCGAACCCAGGTAGGTGCTAGAGCATGTGTGTTCCTCTGTGTGCCAGTTCGTTCTGTGATTCCCCTCCCTCGGTGGCGTCTGATGATCGGTGTTCTAGCAAAATGCCTACACCACTCACAAGGATTCGGTGGTAGTCATAAACCCAAACAAAGTAGTAAAAAGATATTATTATTTCTATGGTCGCAACGATTAAGTTAACTTTCTCCAGAATTTTTTTTAATTTTGTTGCTTAGAACTCGGTAACACTTCTAGAATTTATTAATTACTTCAAACAACCATCCTCGTGAGTGGGGTATCCAATTTTCGGTGTTGCTTTGGCTTGGTCAGTGTGTAAACACCATTCGCATTATCATTCAGATCAACCAAGACCGGAGAAATTTATGTTTTTAGATTTTGTACGGATTTTTTTATATAGTAATGCATTTTATTTTCTTAATGGAAATAATATTAATAAATTTTTTAGTTTTTATAAATAAAAGACGAAATTATCTTATAGGGTATACAATTAAAATAGTTTTCTATTACTAAATTTTAACTACTTTTTGTATCAGTTTTCAAATAATTTTTTTTTTTATGATTTATTAAATTTTTTAGTTTGAAAATGTAATTTAGAATGCATGATGAAAGTCACAAAGTTCTCTTAGAAATACACATCTTAAAACATGCATGTACTTACATACTTGATAACAAAACACACCTACAGCATCCCCATTTACTCCTAACATCAATCCATCGACCTAACTGCATTTCACTTTTCTATATGAGTGTTATATCTGTATTATCCAGCTGAGATATCTAGTTGTGTGTGTAACTCTGCTTTTCATAACAATTGTCGTTTTAAGTGTGTTCCCCCTTCGAACTGGTATGTATGCTCAACATTTCTACCGCGGACCACTCTACAAAAGAAGACTCTATTTCTATCTCCTATACCTCTTTCTATCTGTTTTTTCATATCCCTCGACAATTTTAATTAAATTCTAATTGGCTTTTACTCAACAGAGACATTTCTGTATATTATACAAGATTAAAACAAAATTTTAAATCTACATAAATGAAAATCAATCTAATTGTGAAATTGGCATGTGGCTGTGACCCAAAAAAAAAACAAAAATCTTAAAGATATTGGTGTTTTTTCCCCATTCCCCTCCAAACAGATGTATACTTCAATGAAATTCTTGATTATTAAGTTTTTGTTTTCTCTGAATTGATAGATGGTCACATCCACTCTTTGGGCGGTTTAAACGATGATAACCTCATTGGATTGCTCTCGAGGATTACGGAACTGGAGGAGTCCGATCGGGAGACCATTCACCTCCTGGTCTTCATGCTCATGCAGTTTATGTCCCGCACGGATCAGGCATATCCGTCTGAGGAGAAACCGATGACCAAGACCCAGAATATTGTGCTGAAACACCTTTTCCTACTGCTCGGTCATAACCAAATCGACAAGACCTTCCATACTACTCCGGAATCACTAAGGTAATTGCTCATCATGTTGTTCATACCTTCATAATTAATTCCCCATTTCCTTAGGGTTTCTGCCGTGTTCAATGCATTCCTGGCCAACCTGCCACAGGTTCTGGACCAAAACCACTTGATTGGCGGCCTCATCCTGCCCTCGGTTATGCAGATCATTCTCTATGCCCCGAATCCGACGAGCACCTCGGGCGAATCATACCAGAACCTAGTGTTCAACTATTCCCTGTGGCACCTGGAGCAATATCCACGTCGCAACTGGCTCTTCACCTTGCTGGTGGTGCTCTACAAGTACTCGTACACCACACCGCCGCTCAGTGGATATGTCATCGCGGGCATCCGGTTGATCATGAACAGCCTGCGGGGCCACTTCCACCAATGCCGACGCATTCCGACCACCACCATCCTGGACATCCAGGGCGTGGGAGGCGCCGCTCGATCCCGCGACGTCAGTCAGCCCTCGCTGGGCACCGATCCGGACGACAAGGAGGCCAGTCCACCGGCCAGTCCAATGTTTCCCTCGGAGGGAACCAGTGCCGCCTCTAAGAGCAAGGGCCAGAATGTGGCCTTCACCCCGAAGCTGCAGCATGCGTTCCGGAAGTACAACGATTCCAGCCTGGACGCGGATGAGACGGAGTCGGAACTGGTGGCCATTCCCGAGAGCGATCTCTCGGACAGCACTTTGCACGGCAGCAGTGCTCCGGTATGCTTCGAATATATATCAAGATTTAATATTATCTTATTAATATCCAACAAAAAATATATATTTTACAGGGATCCTTTGATGATACCATACATTTCGAGGACGTAATGCCCCGCAATCGTCGAACCCTTGAATACACCGAAGAGGTAAGACCAATTATAACCTGTTTTCCAGATCTAATTTAAAAATGGCTTTTAGAAATCCACAAAATCCCACAAGTCAATGATCACCACCAAGGTTGGCGATACTTACACCACCAAGATTAAGGCCACCACTACCAGTGAGACCCTGGTGACCACCCACACGAGGCACAGCCTGCAGGAGGGCGTCCGCATGATCGTCACCCCGCTGGTGGGTGCCGAGACCACAGAGACCGCCATTGTGAGTCCACCAGTGGATGTCCATCGAGCGGTGACCGTGCGCAACAAGTCGCTGGAGAATGCGGCCGCCTCGACCTCGAAGATGTTTGCCGCCATTGCCACTAATCACCTAAAGGCACTGGGTGCCCTGCAAGATTTTCCCGCAGCAGCGGAAAGGAAAGCAGGATCTAGCAGCGGAAGTGGCAGTCGATCGGCCAACGGCAATGGCAGTGGTGGAAGTGCTCCTGCCGCTATGCAGGCATCATCCTCTGCGGCTGCCAGTAAGCCCATTGGACGCCACAAGACGATTGTGGAGTGCAGCGCCGGAAACTCGAGCTCCTCCGCGGATGACTCGCGTCAAAAGAAGTCCCAAGCTAAAGCCCTTAAGCGCACGGACAAGAACTATGGTTCGCCGGAGTCGCCGCTGTCCAAGATGAGCGTGATGCCGAATCCCAGGGACGAGGTGGACGAGGGAATGCAGAGCCTGCCGCCGCCTAAGAGCATTGCCGCACTGGAGATTCCCACTCCGGAGCGACTGCTGCCCATTGGCACGCAGGACACGGTGGCCACGCTGGTTGAGCGGGTGAGAGATGGTCTCAACCTGCCGGACATTAGTCATCTCAAGCAGGATAGCCTGGATGTGTCGGAGAGCACCAAGGACGATGTGACACCCAGCAGCAGGACCAACTCTCCTCGTCGTCTTATAAAGCAGGTGGCATTGGAATCTCCCACGAATCCGAATGCTCAGCTTCCATCGCAGCCCTCGGTAGATCTGCACACCTCCATCCTCAAGAATGTTCAGCAGGAGCTCAAGCAAAATGCCGGAGCATCTGGCGGTGGCCTGACCTCCAGTAATAGTATCAAGCGTCCTCGCCAGAAACTGGCTCCCTTTAATGTGGACAGCAATGCCATTCCGGACATCCGATCTCGGTTTGCGGGATCCTGGCCACCACCGCCATTCCAACCCGTGGATCCCGAGCCCGATGATGATGATGAGGTTGTAGCTGAGGCCTCCAATGGACATGGAACTCAGTCTACCGCTCATGCTCCACGTGGGGTAAGTTCTTAAAGTTTGTATGTCAGGTGTTCAGTATTTTAAATTTGTAAAACTACAGAGTTCCCGTCGTGTGGGCGATTACACCATCGTGGAGCGCTGTTCCGACTGCGGTGCCCACATTGAGGAATACACGGATGAGGAGATTGGCATCTTTATAGTGATTCTAGGCACCTTCATTCACCGTGAGCCCGCCATGGCAGCACCGTTTTTGCCAGAGATTCTTACCATGACATCGCGGTAAGTGGATTTATCGAATATGATCAGTGTTGGGACTGGTACTAGAATTTCTTGCCAAGGTAATAATTACCTAGGTATGGTAAAAGGAGCACCGTTTTACAAGTATTTAATTAAGTTGAAAAGTAAAATATGATAACATTTGTTTTAAACATTTTTTAAATCTATATTGAATCGCCTTTAAACTAAAAGGATTTCAATTTTATTTTAATGTCGAATAAATGAATTTAGCCGGATTCAACTGACACTTATTTCTGATTATGAAAATACTTGAACCGAGGCAGATAAATAACTTACGTATGCGTTTTAATTAGCCTTCCTTAAAGTTGCCGTGGAATTATGCTGGTTTTTATACTAAAAAAAAATGGCATTAAAACCAGTTCAAAAAATAAAACAAAAAATTAAATTTGTAGAACCTAAATATCTAACTCACCTTTAAATGAAGCATATAAAAGAGAATAAAGAGAACAAATTACTTGTTAGCCTAGGTAAGGTAAAAAGTTCTACAAAATAGAGTCTTGATAAATACCTAGGTACTCCCCAACACTGAAAGTAATCTTCCAGGCTAATTTGCTCTCCATTTCAGCATCTGTTTGAGTAGCACCCACGCGTGGCAGGGCGAGAATGGTCCACCCTTGGCCTGCAGTGCCCAGGCGGTGGCCCTTCAGTTCTTCCGCTGCGTGCTACACCAGTTGGCCCCCAATGGAATATTCCTGCAAGTATTCCAGACACAAATGAAAAGTATGCAATGATTAATCTCCTATAAAAATGATTATTCTGATATGTCCTGCCTTGTACACCCAGTGAAAATCCGTCACAACCACTTCCGGAGCATCGCCAAGGCACTACAAGATTTCCAGGATCTGAATGCCACCAGTCCCATTTACATGGTCTGCGACTCACTGACCTCCAAGAAGGCACTGCCTGTTGAACAGCTGCCCGTGATCTTCCGCAACATGGCCGAGTACTTGAATCTTCAGTGCGTTCCAGCGGAGGCTGGAGTGGGATTGGCCGTCTGGTCACAGGCGATGCAGGCCATGGAGTCACTCCTGCGCCAAGTGATCGTCATCATGCCCAGTCTGACCAATGCGGAGTACATGCTGGACATCATAGCGGCCACTTTGAGACTCAACTGCGTTCCAAAAACACTGCTTGATCCTTACTCCAAGATAATGGCCTATTGTGTGCAGCACACGAATCTGGAATACCAAACGCTCTATGAACTGTGCACCCTGAACATTCGCTCCTTCAACAAGGATCGGGATAAGAACCTACTTTGTCGTCAGATGATCTTTGAGTTCGTCCAGGCCCTCAAGTTTAAGTCGAATATTCCCGACCACAATCTACTCACAATCATCGGATTTGTGCTGCTCGATGCTGGCGGAACTCTTCCCCCAGGAGCAGCTCCTGGCTTGCCCGATGCGGCTCCCATGATGACCACCAATTCTGCGGACTGTTTGAGGCAGTATATCAATGATGTTATTGACTTTCTGGCCGATTTTCACACGCTCAGCAAGATTAAGGTATCAAATCTGATTGGAAACCATTTTTCTTTAACTGATCTTAATGAAATTATAAATTTGAGAGGTTGTATCACGCCTTTAAATTAACATTTTACTTTTCCAGAACTTCAAAAACGGCCAGACGAGCAATGGGCTGGGCGAAGACACCTTGGGCGGAGTCCTTAAGGGAGCGGTGGCCCAATATCTGGCCCTGGAGATGTCGCGTGGCAATTCAAGGGACAACAAGGCGGTTTCTCGCTATCTGCCCTGGCTAAACAATGCTCCATCTTCCCTTCAGCAAGGGTATGTACCAGATTGGGAGAAAAACCTCTTACAACTTATTCGAAATTGAAATCTCTTCTCAGACCCAAGGAGTTCACTGAATGCGTGGGCCACATGCGCCTGCTGTCTTGGTTGTTGCTCGGCTCCCTCACTCACATGGCTTTGATGCAGCGTCGCCAGGAGACGCACAGTATACCAACGCCCCTGCCCCCGCAGACTGGGCAGGGAGCTGGTCCAACGGCCAGTGTGCATTACCAGCATCAAGGAGTGACCTACTCGCAGCCGGTGCCGCAGGAAGCCTCCTGCCACATCGCCGATCACATTCAGGTGATATTTGCCGGATTCGCAGAGCAGTCCAAGACCTCGGTGCTGCACATGTCCTCGCTGTTCCACGCGTTCACCCTCTGCCAGCTGTGGACGGTCTATCTGGAGCAGATGGCCCACAACACAAACAGCAATGCGGAGGGCAGCACGTTGGGCGTGCTCTTTGAGTTCTGGGCAAAGGTGACGCCCTGCATCCTGCAATTGGTGTCCCACGCCAAGCCAACAGTCAACAAGGATCAGCCGCAGACCCCCTTGGACTTCCAGACGCAGAGCGCCAACTCCAAGCTGTCCGAGATGGTCAACTTGCACTTCCTTAGTCTGTTGGAGGCGCTGAAGGACACCAATTCCACGGTGCTGGGCAAGCTGCTGCCCATGTGGAGTCCCGTTCTCTCCTCGCAGACGCAACTGTCGGACACGCTGCACGTCCGGTTGCAGAATGTGAGGGACTATGCACCAGACTACGAGGAGCAGCAGGCCTTCAAGTCGGAGGCTCTCCTCAAGTGGCTGCAACGCCTGCAATTCAAGATGGGCCAAATCGAGTTACAGGCCTCCACGGCCACTCAGTTCTATTCTATCTAAATATCACACACATAGTGAGTTATATATGCAGTCTTATTTAGTAATTGTTGCCTACACGAATAAATAGTTCACAATGTTTGTTAGTTGTAAAAGGACGAGCAGGAATGGGATTCTATCACACGCTCTGCTCACAGGTTACTCGAAAACTGTGTAGTGAATGCCACTGGTTGCTACCCCTCTGTCTTGAACTGAGGGGTCGAGCACTTCATTCGCCTCGCTGGCTTTTTGCCTGCCTTCGATAAGAAAATTGGCTTGGGGATCGCGGTAGTTGCGGAAGGATGCCTTGGTTTTCAGGATGGATTCCTCTGGCAGGATCATTCCTGCTGCCAGCCTGGACTCTTTATGCCTGGCCAGGCGCTGCTCAGCCTGCTGAATGCGCATCTCCTGTGAATAAATCTGATTAAACAGGAACTTTTTCAGGCCAAAAATAGGTACTACCTTAACCCTTTGCATGTAATCCATTTGCAGGGTGGCTGACTCTGCCAGCGGCACCAGCTGCACTTCCTTGTGCTGAATGAGGGGCGGAGTGGCCGCTGTTATTTCCCAGTGCTTGCCCTTTTTGCGCACTCGCTCCTTGTCGGGATCGTGGACATTTGACTTTGTGGTGCGGAATGGCATAAACTTTTCCCTGGTAGTGGCATTCACGTTCTTTTCCGTCTTGTCGATAAGGTAGAGGGAGTGCTGGTCAGGCGGTTGCTCCCTAGTTAGCTTGGCAGCCACTTGACTGGCGTCTATCTCTATAATCTCGGCAGGCAAGGAACTGGTGTCACTCTGTCCTGCCAACGCGGAATCTGGGGAGTCAGCAGGCTTCTTGAAGTCTTCGATATCCGCCAGATCCTCGGCCGTGATTAGACTCACTGGCGGTGGAATCACTTTGACCTTTTTCTCGTGCATCGTCCCTTGGGCTATAATCTTCAGGGGATCCATTTCCACCTCATCATCGCTATCCAGAATGTCGTCTACATGAGCGCCTTCGTCCGTGGTTCTACCATTCCACTCCAGATTATTGAGAGCGATCTTGCCCTTTGCCGCAATGTTGAGACCGCTCAGCATTCGAGTTGCTTCCTCCACTTCATCGCGACGTTTGATCTCGTCCAGCAGTTTGTCGTAGGACTCCTGGAGGCGCTTTCCCTTGTCTGGCAACTGCAGGAGTCTCTTTCTGGAGCGAGAAATCGAAAAATCAGTTGGAACTCTACAGGTCGACACCAAAAACTCACTTAAAGGAGAGAAAGTGAGACTGCCTGTCCTTAATCTCTAGCAGCTGGACATAAGACAAGGTCTTTAAGTCCTTGCTGTGCTGTTCCTTCAACTGACTGGTGCCCGGGATTCGACTTAGCGGAGCAGCAATCACATTTTCGTCCATTCTCGCGATTTCGTTTATTTTGGTTTTGATGTTAGTGTGACCGAGCTTGTGGGTGCGTGAAAATACCTAATATTGTCAATGAAACGAGGGCTTCATCAATGCGCAGGGTGTCTATCGATATAGAGAAATAGGCGCGTTATTTCTATCTATTTTTAAAGTTAATTTTTGGTTTGATTGTTGATAGCGCACTTAAGATATAAAGCACCGAAGCAAATAAAAAATTAATTAATAAAAAAGTGTTCCGTGTTGATTTTTCAAAAGAATTTGATTTGCCCAAATGTTAATTCTCGGTTTTCTAAATAAAATACAATTCCAAAAAACCCAGGGCACACATTTTATTGTATATGCCGAACGACGCGATTGTGTACTCCGGACCCTACGAAGTGGGACGCCTTCGACGCCGGCGGGATCGACGAGTGGAGGAGTATCTTTTCAGGCGCTCCATTCGCACAAGCAACCCACCGCTCGAGGTCACCATGTGCCGCATCACCAAGCTGGTGGCCTACTTCATCGTCTTTTTCTTGGTGCTGGGGGCTTTCACGGGCGGATTGGCCGTGCTGATGATGGCATTACACATACCGGCGGATAGGCCAGGGTGCCCCAAGTTTCCCGGACTATGCACCACGCCCGGAACGTATGTGGGCGACCAGAAGCAAATCGTGTGGGGCATCGGCAACGAGAAGGAACTAGGCGCCATTCGGCGGAGGCTGTCGCGCATTGTGGAAAGTTATGGCCTCGAGGGACCCAAACGCATGATGGCCTGCAACCTGGACGACAGCTGGGGCTACGCCTCCGGCAAGCCCTGCATCCTGATGAAGCTCACCCACGCACTGGGCTTTGAGGCGATCACCTACAACGATGCCATGACGCTACCCGATGACGCTCCAGATGAGCTGTACGACTACGTGGTGGATCTGGGCATGGAGGCGCGAATGAACCGCATCTGGGTGGCCTGTCAGGTGAAGAAGGAAAAGGGATTGGATGTTAAGATCGACTATGTGCCGGAACGCTTTTTCGAAGCTGAGGCCCTGTTCACCAAGGGCAATGTCTTCCTGAACGACTCCTCCGACAACGAGGGCGGCACCTACACTGAGGACCCCAGTCTGAGGCGCATCATCGGTGTCCAGTTCATGAACATACCGCCCAACCGGGACATCCTAGTCCGCTGCCAGGTGTGGGCCAAGAACATCCCGCTCTATATGGGAACGGCAAGAATCTTGTTGCACCAGACGGCGCCTGTTCACCCCACCACACCATTGTTATTGGACGAGTGGTACGATTGAGATCTGATGTCGTTATAAATTGATCTCAAGAAAGTACCTTTCAAGTGGATTTATTTAACATATTGTTTCGATAATAATTAAACTCAAATGTTTTAATGATCAATGAAATCTATTAACTTGGAAAAAGTAAATGTGAATCTTTTGGATTTGTTTATAGATGAAATTAACCGCAAGTTACCTTTTACCGCTATTGGTAATATTTTAGAAAGTGTACTTATTTTTGGATATTGTCCAATATGGCATATATGTTATTTTAATCAAAGGTTACCCATAAAGCTCTTATCTTAGTCTCCTAAACCGTCTCAACTTCTAGCAAATATTAAAATACCACTAATGTGAGATTTATGGAACCGACGTAACTTTTTAGCTTTAATCATTCGCACCTTGCGTTACATTTCACATTCAATGCTCTCATCTATAGATCGATGTTCTTTCACATTTTCGAATATCTTTCAATCACATAATTTTAATACCCAATACCCCCATAAGCTGTAACGACCGCCAGGATGCCCGAGGATGTGATGGTGCCGTCGGGGGAGTACAAGCTGGTCAAGCAGTTCCGCAGGGAGCAGACGGTTCGCCGCAAGAAGGATCTGCCGTGGTCTAAACGGGTATTCGACATAGACGAGCACACGTTGTTTGGGCGCACCGCCTGGGGCTGGACCCGGATCACGCTCTTTTATCTGGTGCTGTACTGCTTGATTTTCGTTATTGTGATCATTTGGGTAGGCATATTCTTGTTGGCGATCATCGATCCCCAGAAGCCACGCTGGCTTAAGGGGCCGCCGGGAATGTCGGTGGTGCCCAACAACGAGTCCGTGCTCACCTGGTACACACACATACTGGGCGAGATCTATCCAATCGCGGACACCATCGACGACTTTTTGAACAGCCTGAACGACAATGGCATCGACTTCTTCAACGAGGCCAACCAGGACTCAATATGGGGCTATGGATCGAGGAAGCCCACCGTCTTCCTTAAGCTGAACAAGGTGATTGGCTATCAGCCGGAGACCTACGACACTGCGGACGACCTACCCAAGGACGTGCCCTCCGGTCTTGACAACACCGTGCGAAAGTATGGCGGAACCCCGAAGATCTGGGTCACCTGCGAAGCTTCCAAGGGAAGCAACGCCGAGCTCGTCTTCTTCCCGGGACCCTTCTTCGAGGCCTCCGAGCTGATGACTGGGGTGCAGCGCCTGGTGGCCATCCAGTTAAACAACATGGCCCCAAACACTGAGGAATTCTTCTGCTGCAAGGTCTGGGCGCGCAATATTCCCATCGATGAAAAGTTCCAGGGCAAGGGCCAAATCAGGTTCGGAATGAACATGCGCGTGGAGACTGTCAAGAAGCCGAAAATCGATCAGGTCCAGACGTCCAGTACCGTAACTACTAATGCGGTCACTGAAATGCCAGAGGAGATCGAAGAGGAGCCAGAGGAGCCAGAGAACCCCGAAGAGCGCCTCGGTGGACTGGATATGCCGCTTGCTCCCGAGCTAGAGCCGTCCCCGAATGAAAAACTGCAGGAAATACCTAAAGCCGAGCCACTCACAGAGCCTCCCAGCTAAATTTTAATATATCCATAGCCTGCCTGTTATTTGAATTCCTTGTTAACCAATTGAATGAAACTTCGCTCAAAGCTGGAACCAAAATTAAACTCTGTGCAAATTGTTGATCTGAAAATAACTATATTTCTAAGATTATGGCCAAACTGGATTTAAAATTTTATAAGTAGTTGGATTATATATTCCATTCAAGTATTTTAAGCGACATTTTAAATGTTAATATATATTTCTTAGCAAAATTTGTAGACTGTCAACATTATTAGATATATCGTAAATTAATTGAATTTTTTAAATATTTTTGAATTGAGAGATAATTTAAAGAAAAAAATCAAATTACAATACTTTTATTTTAAAGTTTAAGAAAAGTTATTATGGAATTCAATGGTATTGGGAAACAAAACTTTTTAAGTAAATAATATTTGAGTATCACATTTTACTTGGATAAGGTAATTTAAAATGGAGTTCCCCTATTGTACTTTGGTAACCGACGATCCCTACACTAATCGCCGCTGCTATCGATAGTCCGCAACGGACGGCGCACACCACTAGGTGTGACCGCAGCACTGGCGATAGGGACTCGGCAAAATCGATACTTGGCCTATCGGAATCGAAGTATTTTGCATGAACATCGAACTTCAGCTCCGCTCCGACACGCAGTAACTTAATAACAAAAAATCATTACTAATATATTATTGCTGCCGACTTGCAAGCGAGAAACGATCCTGACAATAGGCAAATCGCAGTCCCCAGTTGTACGTAATCATTCGAGTAATAAATCAGCGGCTAATCGCCAAATTGCTATTGAAATTCCGACCGCAAGTGTGTGTGTGTGTGTATGACTCGTGTTTTTAGCCGACAATTGGAGAAAAAAAAGCATTAAAATTAAAGTTGGTAAACTAAGCGCCGATAATTTAGTCAAACAAAAGCATAAACATAAACAAAAAGTGCTGGTGCAGCAATTTGGCAGCGAAACAAACACCTCAGTGGTTCTAACAGATATATAAATTAAATATAGAAAGTGCGTGCGAAGGTTAAGCGATTCGAGTGCAAGTGCATTTACATTTGGAAATAATAAATACGCTAGTCAGCTAAATTTCGCCAGCAAATTCGCTTAAAAATCTAATTCTGTATTCTTCACTCTCTCGCAGCGAATCAAGCAGGAAAATACCGGATAATAATTGGCAAAGATGCAGATCAAGGAATTGTAAGTATGATAATCTAGCTTTTATTTGTCAAAATTTTAAATTATTATTTAAAATGCCTAAAAAGCTGTGCAAGCCGCAAATGATTTGTGACAAATCGATTTTATGCTCTCTCCATGACATTCGCTCTCTTTTGCTCTCTCTGTCCGTGTCGCGTGTCGTTTCTTTTTCTCTCTCTCTTACTAGAATTGTTTTTGCTGTATTTTAGTTTGCGGGCATTTTCCGCAACAACAACAAAATATTGTGTTTCTTATCAGCCCCTTGCCTCCCCCTTCCCCACCCCTCTCACCATTATTTTCTGTCTCAGGTATTTTGCAGCTGTGGCGATGACGTAATAAGTTCCAAGTGGGAGCTACGTAATACATCTTATTCTTATTAGAAATCCCACGGCTAATTAGTTTTTGAAACTCCTTTGAGTCATCATCAATCAATGTTTTAGAAAAAAGATAATGCTTTTCAGTCGCCCAGCGACGCCACGTCGTCGGTTATGTCTTTTCGTGAGTCACTCTCTTTTGCGCCTCTCTTTTTCCCATAACTCTCTTTTTCGGCATTCGGCTCTGCGATTTTAATCAAACAAGTTGTTAAGTACGATAAGGTCGTTGCGTAAACCCCATTAAGTTGAGTCACTGTAAGCTGGAATCCTTTTCGGTGGAAAAACACAATGCGATATTCTTCTCATTTGCAAAAAGCTCACGTTTTTCTCCTCTCATTTTTGCTCCCTCCTTTGGTAGTGATACTTTTAATTTATTAACGGAAATTGCCAAAAGGCTGAAATCAAATGAGTCGGATATAATTGATTTTGACTTTGACAGCTGACGATAAAAAGGGAGAAAATCGGAGCAGATTACACACTGAGAATGAAAACTCAATTAGACGATGTTAATCTCCGTTTCCTTATCAATATATTTTTACAATTTTCATAGCCGCATTTATACAATCTATCACATCAATCTGATAAGTGAACTTAGATTGAACATAAAGAGAGCCTATTACTGATAATTGATTGATACCTAAATGTGGTTTGTAAAGCTTTTAATTCACGTTTAATATGTGAGAAACAATTTGTTGGCTTAAAGTTTCAAAGTTTGGGTTCAATGAACCAGATATTCTAAAGCTATTTTCTATAAAATAACTTAAAAGTAGAAAAAACTTTGTTAGATCAAATTTATAAATGTTTTCTTTTAAATATTTCCTTCAATTCTGAAAACAATAAAACTACTAATGTTTTTCAAAGCAACATACACTTAAGTAAAAATACTGTTCTTTATTCACACTGTTATTATGATAAAAAAGATTTACTGAACTTTGCATATTATTAACGAGCCTGCACTTATTTAAATGACAAATGTTACTATTGATAATATAAATGTTTAAAGTATATAAAATATAAAAGGATTGCCCAATTAAACATTTTTTTAAGAAAATTAGGAGTATTTAAGGCCACTGGATTTTACTGAACAATAACGCTCTTTGCATAAGTTGACAGAGGCAATCTTCATGTACGGAATTAATCTTTATTTAATCTCGATGTCGTAATCCCCACACGAAGCCTTTACCATTTCCATTACAAAATGTTTTTTTCCTGCCAGATTTTTCAATTTTTTCTGCCGGCTGCTAAAGTGTAAACCATTTGGCAATGAAAATTTCAACACCATCATTAAATGAAAAATAAAGGAGAAAATATAGGCAACGCGTGCCGGAGCAGGTTGCTGCAGGTTGATAAACAATTTTAAATGACCAGGGGGCAAAAGTGGAAAAATGGATCAAAAGCAGCACAAAAAAAAAACAAAAACAAATCGTGATAGTCCGCATTTTGCATGTTTTATCTGAAATTGTGTTTTATTGAAAACAATAATGCTTTAAGTACTGCACTTTTTTTTTTTTTAAATTATAAGTTGATTTAGGACAACAATTGATAGCAACCGAGCCATTAACATTAAAAAATGTGTTTAATTTTGGGCCGGTTATTATAGATGTATTTTATATCCAAATTTATACCTAACAATTGTTGATCTTTTAAAGAAGGAGAAATTCGAATTCGTCTTTTGACTGTATTTACTGTAAAATGTATGCCAAACACATCTCCGTATAGAAAATCGGATTTGCCCATATTATAGTTTTGAAGTGTAACTTTCAACCTTCTCAACTTTAATCTCTGAAAGCAAAGGCTTGCTTTCAATGTCAGTCATCGACGGTACTCGTCATAAACTAGCCCTAGCGTGACTTAACTGCCCCAACTGATTGGCTCACTCCGTACACCACATATGTATCCATCAGGCACAGCTCTCCTCGCACCCCTCCTGTCCATCCCGCAATCAATTTGAAAATGGCACGAGCTCCAATTTAGTTCCGCCATTTGTGTTTTTTATGTACCGCGATAAGATAACACGCAGCGGTTTGTGTCCGTGGTTTTACTTCCCAATGGCACTGTTTGTACTCATAACACGCCTTGATTGTGTGAAGTTTCAGTTGTTTCGAAAAGGGCTGGCAATTGAGTGTGACTGCTGTTAACCGCCAGCATAAGTGGGCACCGAAAGTAGAGGAGTATGCCACAATGACATATAGAGTTAGCCGCCAGCAACCGATTTGAGCTAAATATATTAGTAATTTATCAAAAAATACTTCACAACTACTACACAATAATATTTCAGTTTCATGAATGACTGCTTTAGGGTAATTTGAGGCTCCGTTTAAAAAAAAAAATACTATATATCATGGTTGAATTGCAAGTTTAATGCATTTAATTGTTAAGCCATTTTAATATAATAATAAAGTAATATCCACAAATAGTTACTCCTCTATGATTACATATATGTATTTGTTGTTTTGCAAACGAGTTAAATGAGTAGCATTGTAAAGATATAAAGGTAGAAAGAAAATGACCTTGATATGAAATTATAAAATCTTTAATGCACTTATTTTACTTTAAGTTGAAAGTGTTGTTTAATGCAGTGGTTTGATAGACAAACATAGGCTTAAGAGAAACAATTCAATTACGTGCTCGAACTTGTTTTTGCTGTTATTGATTGAGTCGGCTGGGCAATCGCTGTGTGACATCTTTATTGCGGGTAAATTAATTATTACTTGGCTTTGTACTTTAGTGGCGGCAGTGGCCAGTGGGCGGCCCTCAATAATGGCCACCACAAGAGCCTTGGCCGAGTGCTTCCCCTTGGCCCACACGC
This sequence comes from Drosophila kurseongensis, assembly GCA_018153305.1. Taxonomy (NCBI): domain Eukaryota; kingdom Metazoa; phylum Arthropoda; class Insecta; order Diptera; family Drosophilidae; genus Drosophila; species Drosophila kurseongensis. Next base: position 1,709,098 of record JAECXX010000149.1, read on the forward strand.
ACGCCCACATACAGATGCGGACACACAGCGCGCCACACAATCACTTTCCATTTTCAATTATGCCAACAAGAGCAGACGATTTCCCTTGTTCATGGCCACAAAAGAGGGTTGGATTGAGGGGTCTCCCGAGTGTTTCTTTCGGCAACTTTGGTCTCATTAAGAGTTCTTCAATATTCTCCTGATGTTTTTGTTTTCCGTGCCTCTTCTACCAACCTCAACCCCCCTTTTAACACCGCCGCCCATGTGTGACGAAATCTTTTATGTTTCTGTTTTCGTTTTTGCATAATTTCTTTATTTTTACCATTCATAGAAAACCCTCGCACAAACATGACTATATCTTTTGATCTTTCACATTGGGATATTTGACCCAGTTAGATGTTGTTTCGACTATTTCGTTTTCCCCTCAATTCTTGGAAATGTGTTTACTTATATCAACTTAACTTATTGGGAAATAACTTTTGTCACACAAACACGTTCTGCCCTCCTCTTTAAGTACCGCTATCAGTTTGTCGTCCAATGATTTTTCTTCTTTTGGGTTTTTAGACTACGAGTTTTGTTAGCATTTCCCAGTAATATGCCTTTTTTTCCTTTAAGAAAAAAGTTTGGCAATTGAAGGCGAAAGAATAATTTTTTATGGGCAATTTATTTGCGCAAAAGTTTTACAATCTTATTTGATTAAACGACAAATGCTGCGGGAAATTTGTTGAAAGGAAAAGTTTTACTGCTTGCATAATTGAAAGATTTGATAACATCGTTTACCACTTTAAAAATGATTTAAATCATCTATCTAGGTGGGATTGAATAAATAAAGCTGGTACCTTTTATGAGTATCTGTTTTGTTTTATTTGTTGCAACAAAATTTAAACAATTGAAAAGAAATTATTTGACTTTCTGTGTTAATGCATGATTAATCAATTGCGCTAAGCGGAACCCTTAGTAACACCCCGTTGAACTTGAACTTCAAAAACATAATTCCCTCCTTTTGATTATGCGATGATTAAGTAAAGTTCCAAATAACTTCATTAACAATTAAACACCGCAACACAATGTTTTCCTTCGCCCTAAAGCCCTTTATAGTTCCAACTTTTTGATGGCCCTGCACCTCACACGCACACTCTCCTAAATCATCCACCTGGCTTGGGGAAATCCCCAGATGAACTCGGGCGAAAGTTATGCATGGAAGGGGCATTATCCCCTCTTCCTATAAACCAGTGCTCTGCGAACTTTAACCTTTTCAGGGGCGGCGCGTAGTTTGCCAACTTTGGAATAGGCTGCGTTAAAGTCTAGGTCCCACTGCCACGCCTACCAGTTGCTCAAGTTGGCTGGCAATTAGGAAACACATCATTACGAGTGTCAACAGTGGGCCAAAAGGTTAATTGCGTCTGCAAGACACCCAGCAAACAAAGCCCCGAAATTCCCCTCGCACTTTCTCCCGTCACTTTGATTGTTCTCGAGTCGTGTCGTGTTTCCTTGTGTCGCATTGTTTGGCATTTGTGTTTTATATTATGTGAGGAAGCGAGAACGGATGACAGGTCATAAAGCCGGGCCAGCACGAGGTTCAGGTTCTTTATGGCCAAGGAGCTCTAGTTCGCACCTTGTGAATGCAAGGAAGCCAAGGTTTTCTCTCGCACCGGGGGAGCAATTTAGCCTTTATTCGCAGGGAAATATTTCATTTGCCAAGCCGTTGACTGTTGACTTTCCTTGGATTACAGTTTGTAGCTAAATTTTAGCTTCAAAATAAACGTGGTAAATTCCCAAAGCATAAGTACAAACAAGAAGAATTTTATTAAACATTTTTATTGGTCAACAAGGAGAAAAAAAATGTACTTTAATTTATTTAAAAATCTCTCTTAAAAGTTTAGTAAATAGTATTTAAAATAATAATCTTTAAATGAATTGTGATTTTTTGAAGGTAATGATGATAATAAATATAAAAAGAAAACTATTCAGCTTTTAAATAAATTTAACACTTTTCAGGAACTTTAATTAAAAACAAGAAAGAAAAGCTAACTTCGGGCGGAGCCGAAGTTGATATACCCTTGCAGAATACTCTGTAAATTATATTCTCCAAAATTATTCATATGATGCATTCTTAATATTCATAAAAAATCCCAACTTCCTAACTTTAAAAACACCAAAGTTATGGCATTTCCAATCGTTCAGTTATACGGATTGATTGTCCAAAAATAAAACCCATAGAAAATCCCAACTTCCTAACTTAACAAACACCTAAGTTATAGCATTTCCGATTAATCAGTTATATAGCGGCTATAGGATATGGTCGTCCGATTCTTATGAAATTTGGTTGGTCGGATTGATTGGCCAAATATAAAACCCATAGAAAATCCCAACTTCCTAACTTAACAAACACCAAAGTTATGGCATTTCCGATCAATCAGTTATATGGCAGCTATAGGATATAGTCGGCCGATCCCGGCCGTTCCGACTTATATACTACGTGCAAAGGAAAGAAGGGTGTGTGCTAAGTTTTAATTCGATAGCTTTAAAACTGAGAGACTAGTTTGCCTAGAAACGGACGGACGGACAGACGGACAGACGGACAGACGGACATGGCTAGATCGACTCTCCTGGTGATGCTGATTAAGAATATATATACTTTATAGGGTCGGAAATGTCTCCTTCACTGCGTTGCAAACTTTTGACTGAAATTATAATACCCTCTGCAAGGGTATAAAAAGCAAAAAATTAAACTATTGTTTTTATTTTTTTTTATTATTTCCCCAAAGAGCATTCCTTGTTCTTTAATGCTATCCTGCTGCAGAGTCTGTTAAAATTTTTGCAATTAAATTGTCGCCGCCAAAACCGCAACAAAAGTCAAGCGATGCGAAAAAGTTTCAAGGCTGGCATAATTATATGGGGACCCAGAACATTTCCTGCAGCCTCCCACCCACTCTCCTCAACTCTTTTGCTGCCTGGCGACCTTTTTTGGTAATTAGAGGATGAGTGTGTGGCCCGGAAGTGGGTGGTTGTGGGCTTGGTTGGGTGCTCAAACTTATATGAATGCAAATAGCATAAAAAAAGGCTTGTGAAACTCTCATGTTGCCAGCATTTTTGTTAGGCTAGTTTTGCCAATGCGACGCCCACTTATGTATGTATGTAAGCTTTTAATTAAAAATATATAATTTAAATTGTCTAGTGAAGAAAACTTCTTAGCCATACATAGTTAAGTGGTCGTTTCAATTAAGATGATATGATTTCCATTTAAATTAGGCCACTAATTCCATTCCTATCTTAACAACTATCAATCGACTTTGATTGCGAGGCTGTAAACAAAGTTGTCGATGGCCATTCTTACAAGTAGCCTTAGGGTGGTTGCATACTTTAGGGCTTGAGCACTTTGCACAGACAATGTAAAATCAGCGTGTAGTGCTTGTAATTGTGCAAATTTCAGGCAAATATGTACAATACGTAGAGCTCAAAGTGAAACAAACACTTAAACAAAATTAAGTTATCTTTCAAGTTAAGTGCGTCGTTAACGTTATTAATTAGCTATCTTGTGGAGTCATTTATGAAGTTGGACAACAAAACAATGAAATTTAGTCAAAGTTTGCTCTTAATTAAAGCCAATGCAGTCAACCCATTAACTATTTCTATGTATTTACTGACCTTTGTTGTTTCTGAGTGGTTTTCTCATTTGTTTGCACATGTCACTCTGGAAAACCGATTTACTTTAGTTCTGAAACGTGAACTGAATACCGTTCATTTTAAAGTGGAACAAAAACAGGTTGTTAATTGGATTTCATTGGTTATTGTTAATTATTTTAATATTTCCCACACTCAACGAATCTGATATACCCCGTGTCCTCGATGGGGAGTTAAGGGTATCAACAGCCTTTTCTGCACAGGCCTGGTATTTAATTAAAATTGTTATATTAAACTTAATTAAAATCGTGTAGCCTTTATGCATACATTCGCTGACACAGTCATTGTTTTTTTCTCGTTGCAGCCGTGTGACTTTGCCATTGACTGTGGAAGAGGTAAGAGAGTAGTTAACTGGTGGAAAAGCCCGCTGCTTCACAGGGAAAAACATTCCCATCTCGCCTTTCTGCTTCACAGTATCAAGTTGCACAATTATTCTCGGTGGCCGAGGCGTCAAAGGAGAACACGGGAGGCGGCGAGGGCATCGAGGTGTTAAAGAACGAACCCTTCCAAGACTTCCCCCTGCTGGGTAAGTTCTTCGTGATTCATAATAAATAGTTCCGGGTGAACATTAAATTTTCCATTCCCTGCAGGTGGCAAATACAATTCCGGTCAATATACATATAAGATCTATCATCTGCAATCAAAAGTTCCAGCCTACATAAGACTATTGGCACCCAAGGGCTCGTTGGAGATCCACGAAGAGGCATGGAATGCCTATCCTTATTGTCGAACGATTATCACGGTAAATGTCGTAGCATTGTCGTAGTGTACGAACAAAGTATGGGGGTTGGAAAAAAATATTACTTCCTTGGTTTCGTTAAGAATCTGTGCGAGCCAATCTGATTACTCTGATTATACTGCATTTCTAGAATCCCAAGTTCATGAAAGATGCTTTCAAAATAATCATCGACACGTTGCACGTCGGCGATGCGGGCGACTCCGAAAATGTAAGTCCAAGACACTCAGCATGATCTAACTAACTTGTGTTTTCTTCTTTTCTCTCCACATCATCACCTCATCTCATCCATGCATTTGATTGTGAATACTAACTATCCTCGACTAACCACATTCGATCAATATGATTTTCATTTTGTCAAAATTCCATAACCTTTTTGTTTGGCTTGTTTTGGTTTGGTTTTGTAATCGTTCGGTTTTTGGTAAAGAATCCTGGTTATATGAATCAGAACTTTAAAATTGACGTATTTTCACAACACATAGAAAATGACCTTGGCAATATTGAGAACGTGAGTTTCGTTTATTTTGTATTTTTTTTGCTGTCTGCTCTGTTCTGCTTTGTAGCTCTGATCCGCCATCGATCCATGTGCATGTCTTTGTAGTAATCGCTTTAAATGTTCCATTTACATGCCCAAGAAAGGTAGTTCTAATATAGTTTGGCCTGCTTTTTGGTTTTACAGGTGCACGAGCTGACGCCGGATAAGCTGAAAGTGCGGGAGGTAGTGCACATTGACATTGCCAACGATCCGGTCCTGCCTGCGGACTACAAGCCCGATGAGGATCCAACCACGTTAGTAATAATCGAGCTTTGCCAATTAAGCTTCTCCTTCACGATTCGATTAACCTTTCAGCTACCAGTCAAAGAAAACGGGTCGCGGTCCCCTGGTGGGAGCCGACTGGAAAAAACGAGTGGATCCTGTCATGACCTGCTATAAGCTGGTCACGTGCGAGTTCAAATGGTTCGGCCTGCAAACAAGAGTAGAGAATTTTATACAGAAGTCGGAGCGCCGCCTTTTTACAAACTTCCATCGGTAATTGTCCTAAAATTTTAAGAAGAGTTTGGAATATAATATTCATTTGAGAGTTCTTAAAGGCTTAAGGTTTACGTTCTCTTTGAGATAAATAACCTTTACAAAAATTCTTTAAAATTATCATAAATTGTGAATTGTGTATCTAATTGCTTACGTACTTAGAAACACTCTAGTTAAATTAATTAACCTTTAAGGGATTGATTCTTGGATAAAAGAAAAATATATCGTTCAAATGTTGGTCTAAGTAGCTTAATTCTATGAATAGGAAAAGCATATTTAAAATGAAATTAATCACTTCTTTTATTGTGCTGTAATTGTCAGGGTAGAATTCTTTAACATAATTGCTGTTTATGAAAGCCCCGTTAACATCTTAATTTGTTCCCCTTTAGCCAAGTTTTCTGTTCAACCGATCGCTGGTACGGTCTAACAATGGAGGACATCCGCGCCATCGAGGACCAGACCAAGGAGGAGCTGGACAAGGCGCGGCAGGTGGGCGAGGTGCGGGGTATGCGCGCGGACGCCGATTAAGTGTAGTAGAAAATTGTAAACAAAATATGTGTATGTAAAAACCAGGCAAAACAAGAACTAAATGGCAAAACAAAAAGATTAATGAAATTGAGATAAAATTCCATAAATAAATTTACGATACAAACTAACACCAAGCAAACAAAATGAAACGAAATTAAAGCAATGTGAAGCCACAGCAGCGTCAACTGAAACAAAAGCAAACTAGCAAACACCAAGTGTACGGCAACCGCAGCAACAAAGCTTAGTTCTAGTGTAGCACACGACAACAAATTAAAGACCCCCAGAAACGGTTGCAACCGCAGTAAGTTAGTTAAGTTCCTTTCACTGCACTGTATGTAAAATGTAACCAGGACACACAGGACATCTGTTGACGGCACTCTCCTCCACGCATGGCCTGCATCACATAAAATCCAATTGTTTAAGTTGCATTTTGTAAATTGTGAAATAAACCAAATGACAGTTAATGTAAAAAGTTAAACGCAAACATCCTGTATGAATAACCGAGAATCGATGAAATGAGGGCGAGAGGTGGGCGCATTTTGAATATGTGATTTTCTGAGAATATGTACATAGGAGCCTAGGCAGGCATGTCTATTTGCATTCATTGGCTATGCATCTGTGGTCTGCATTTGATTTGCATTTCAAAAAGTCAATGTAACAATCCAATCCCAAGCAATCCCAAGGAGTTCAAGAAAGGGGTTTAAGGGGATTGAATTGGCTGTGCAAACAGTTGCCTTTCACGGGTTAGTTAGAATGATTTATGAACCGCTTGCAAGTGGAGTTAGCTGCAAGCTACGATTGCATTTCATTATATTCTATCTGGCTGCAAACAATAATATTTTTAGATTGTAATGCGATTTGCCCAAGGAAATGTGTTATTTCGTTCTCAAAAAATTTTCAAACACGAAGACACTAGAAACTGCCAATATCTAAAATGCCCAAATAAGAGGAAATCCTTAAAGTAAACCACCTTAGATACACCGTACTCTTCTGCTGTAGGCACATATCCTCAAAATCGCCTCAAGTTTTTACTATCTGCCACTTAATTCTGCTCAAACGAAGGAATAACTCTTGAAATCTATGTAAAACTATTGATCTATCTATGAAACGTCCATTTTAAAGCTATAATCTCTACCAAAACGAAGAATATTTAAAGCTTTTAACAGAATCATTAGTAAAGCTATATTTTCATGATCCAAAAGCTCACATACACGATGATAACAGGAGGCACTTGTGCCCATTAAAAAAGAAAGAGGAAAAATGAAAAGGCAAATGAATTTAATTGAACCTCATAGGCTTAAAGCAGTCAGCTAGCACCATATGGAAATGGTTAATGAGAATGCGCTGGGGAGAAATCAGGGGGATTTAAAATGAATTGCAAATGGAATGGGGACAAGCAGCTTTTTATTTTTATAGCCAATCGGTTCGAACACAGACATCCACTTAGCACACAGAATACAATATTATACATTTGTACATACATACAGAAAGGACACTTGAATCGGGGAGTACTTTAAAAATATAATAATGATAAAAGCAAAATACGTTACAATATATTCCATAAAGTATGAATTGCGTCAAATTGTTATTTGCTGTGAGTTCTCGTTCGTTCTCGTTTGTTGGTTGATTGAATTGGTTGGTTCAATTATTTATTCAGCTATCGTATACTACGCATATGTGTGTAAAAATTACATTTACCAGAAAAATCAGAAAAACTTTTTGCTAAGCAACGCTCTAAATGTTTACTCGAATTTACTTCAACTAATTCAGAGGATGTGGAATGTGTTAAAATAAATGCATATTCCCTACACAGATCTTATACGAGGAATGACCTTGTAGGGGGTAAGCGAAAAGCTCGGCCTGGTCGGGCTTGAATTTTCTCCAATTTTATTTGTAGCAAACTGTCGAGGGACTCAAACTTCAACAATAACTCCTTTTAGGTCCCATCAACCCCTACCAATATCTCATTTGTATGGCACACATCTAGAAGAACACCATAATTAGGCATTAAAATAAAATATACACAACAACTTAGACAAATTATAAGATACAAACGGAATTCTCATTAAACGAAGACAAACGAAGTACGGATCAATAGATCGACATAAAATTAAATTTCAATATTTGAAATAAATTCGCGTTCAATTTTTCTCGTCAAAACAAATACAACTAAAACTAAAAGCAAAAACTATTTAATTAATGCTGTTAATTAAAGTATAATTTGATAACGTAATACAAATGATAATAATAATTATATATATATACACCATAAACGATTTTTAAAGTAAGCTGAATAAAATTGATATATGAGTAACACGTTATAAGCTGTTAAAAATAAAACGAAACCAAATAAAAGGAATACAAATTGTATTGTAGTAATTATTTTAATTGAAGAAAATAAAGCATTATTAATGATATATAATATACGAATGGTACTAGTTCCTTTATTGTGTATGCTGATAAAAGTTCACTTGGGTTACATTACATTAAACAGCTACATCCGCCAGCCAGAAGAACTGCCGCACCTCTTCCTCGTTGGAGGGCCTGCAGTGCGGGGGCGGGGTCATCAGCGAGTTGCGGAGCGCCTTCATGGCCAGCATGTTGCGCTTCACGGCCATGGAGAGGTCGATGATCCGCTCCGGATAGTGGACTCCGATCAGGCACTCGTACTGCTCCTGCTGCTCGGCGGACATGCGCCAGGGTTCATGACTGGGAAATCAAAATGGTAAATATAAAATGTGATCGATATCTTAGTTTAAAAACAAGAAAGGAAAGCTAACTTCGGGCGGAGTTGATATACCCTTGCAGAATATTCTCTAAATTATATTCTCCAAAATTATTCATATGATGCATTCTTAGTACTCATAAAAAATCCCAACTTCCTAACTTCACAAACTCTAAAGTTATGGAATTCCAATCGTTCAGTTATATGGCAGCTATAGGATATAGTTGGCCGATCCTTATGAAATAGGTGGGTCGGATTGATTGGCCAAAATTAAAACCCTCAGAAAATCCCATCTTCCTAACTTGACAAACACCAAAGTTATGGCATTTCCGATCAATCATTTATATGGCGGCTATAGGATATAGGCGACCGATCAAATTTGGTAGGTCAAATTGATTGGACAACTCAAAAAACACCAAAGTTATGGCCTTTCCAAACGCTCAGTTATATGGCAGTTTGTTCCGACTTATATACTACCTGCAACAGAAAGACAACTTTTGGGAAAGTTTTAAGCAGATAGCTTTAAAACTGAGGGACTAGTTTGCGTAGAAACGGACAGACGGACGGACAGACGGACATGGCTAGATCGACTCTCCTGGTGATGCTGATCAAGAATATATATACTTTATAGGGTCGGAAATGTCTCCTTCACTGCGTTGCAAACTTTTGACTCAAATTATAATACCCGCTGCAAGGGTATAAAAATGAACACAAAAGTTATGTACTATTTTATATATCTCATCAAAAAGAATCAAAAAAGATTTTTCCGACAATTGCCTAATTCGAAGCTACAATTGCGTTTACGACTAGTTAATATTTTTGTATGGATACATTAAAAAATGTGTTAATGTAAAACAGCAAAAGGTTAATCATCAGTTTAGAAGTATACAAAGAGAAATGCGACGAGGTAAATAGTAGTTATTAAACCTGTAATCGTATAGTGACTTTAAGTAAGGGAAATTGTAGTTTCAAAAGTGTAGTTGTGTATAATGTTAGCTCTTCATTTTTTCTCGTTTTAAGAACGAGTGCCATTTGTAAGTTATTTATAATGAGAAAAGTAAAATTTGCAGTTTTTTTTACTCATAACTTTGTTAGTTTTGGTATTTTTTTCTTATTAACTTCAATATGAAACTCACACAAATTCCTTGGGCACATTCATCAGCTCCGGGACGTACTGCTTGATGTAGGCCCCTTCCGGGTCAAGCCGCTTGGCCAGAGCCACCGGGCAGGTGACCAGCGAGGAGTCCAGCAGCCGCTCGAAAGCCGAGCTGGAGACCCACATCCAGTTGCCGGCGCAGACGGACCAATCGGCGTCCAGCAGATACTTCAAGAAGTGCTGCAGTCCGTGCTCCCAGCTCTGCCACATTCCGCCCCGCGTGAGGAAGGTGGCCACCGTGTTGCGCAGCGTGTGATGCAGCCATCCTTCGGCCAGAAGCTGCCGCATGGCCCCATCTATCAATGGGAATCCGGTTTGGCCCAGTCGCCAGCGCTGCAGAAGGTCCTCGTTCGGCTTGGCCCACGGAATGCTCAGGCAGATCTCGTTGCCCTCCATGCGGTCGTAGTTCGGATTGTTCACCGACATGGTGTAGAAGTACTCCCGCCAGATCAACTGGCCGGTGATGTGGGCTCCGCCCGTCATCTGAACGCCCCGCACACAGGCACGCAGCTGGACATTCTTGAAGAGATCGTGGACGCACCAGTAAAACCGGCGTACCGACAGACAACCGAAACGCAAGTGGGCGCTCATCGACTTGGGCGTATCCAGGATATTTGGCAGCGCCTGGTTGGGCAGGTAGAAGCCCCGCTCGAAGGCATGCTGCTCCACCTTAAGCCGCTCCTCCAGAAGAAGGAGTGCCTGCGACTCCCCGCCGCGCCAGTTGATCTTGGCCAGAAAGCCCATGTTGTCGCCGTATACGTTGAAATGCTCCGGTGTGGGCAGCCTCTCGAAATAGCCAAGACTCCGTCGCAACTCGGGGGCCAGCTCCACGAAGGAGGCATCGTCGAGTCGGGCATCGGCGGCTGGACGCGGAGGTAGCCCGATTATCTGCACGGTATGCTGTAAGTTCAAATAATTACAGAATTTAAAACTTCCAAATTTAAGATAGTTGATTATACAAATCTCTCTTAACGTCTAATAAAGCTTTTGATTTAGTTTACCCATACATAAAATAACAAATCTTTATGTTAGAGATTTCTTAAACAAATAATAGAAGATTTAAAAGATTATAGAACAGTAAACAATTTTTAAATATAGAAAAAAAGCGTTGACTCAACCAATTAGGACTATTTTGTACACAGAGATATAAAATAAAGAATAACATTGTTCTTAAGCTGAGAATAATTGTTTATAGATAGATTGTAATGGGCAATTATATTTTTGTGAAATAAATCAGCTTTTATATTTTAAAGGCATATTACTCACCAGGAACATCTGGTAGGTAAGCGGTGGAATGCCCCCATTGGTGTCGATCACCGAGCGCGGATCCCACAGCGTGTGTGATACCTTTTCCACGAAATCGATGTTCAATTCCCGGCAAAGCGAACGGACGCTTTCATCGCGATCGTTCCAAATTGGCTCGCAATCCTGCTCCATGCAAATCCTGTGCAGACGCACTTGCTCGTTTAGCCGCCGGAAAATATGCGCCGGTTCGCCCTCGAAGACGTGGAGACGTCCACGTCCTTCGGTCGCCGCCTGCAGTTGCTCATCGATATCCTGCAGCGAGTCCAGCAGGAAGCGGAACCGATTGTAGCCCACGTTCTTGGTTCCTTTTAAAAAACGACGGGGTAGTTATAACCTATATTTTGATTGCTTCTTTATTTGTATAACCCTTTTGAATATAAGCTATTATCTTACCCAAGCGAATTTATTAAATATTTTTTCAATTAATTGAAGTGTAAAGACTTTTAAGAGTACAAAGGTGAAACATTTTACTTATTTTTTTTTTAGTATTCAAAAAGTAGTCAGGAGTTTGTTTTTTAAATAAAAGTATATAACTTAATTGAAAACTGACAGATTTTATTAAATGTTAAGTCTAAAGATACACAGAGAATACAAAAATGTGTACTTTTTGTCACAAATCGTCAGTATAGGAATTTAAATACTAATTACTTTGCAACTTATAGCTCCTAAAGCACATAATACGCTGATAGTCAAGGTTAACAGCCGTTTTTCTTAAAATTTTATATTTCAAAACTACGTATCTACCTACTATCTAATTTTCGTATTATATGAAATACACTAGAAATTGTAATTCGCTGTTTGATACTTCGTATTCATATATGTATTTTTTTTTATTTGATTTTTAAATCTATAGCGACTAAGTTTTAAGCATTTTGAACAATGTGACTTTTTATTTTTTAAGTCTCTTCTGTGCATACAAGTTGTAAAACATTTAAGACTGCATAAGTGTGTCAAAATTATGCATTCTAAACAAGTTTGGATGTTTAAGTGCCACCTTCAAGTTAACTGCAGCTATCTTGCAGCTTTTTCGCACACAAAACGTTGAGTTTAACTCGTTTTCCGTTTTCCCTTGCAATTATTGTTTTCCCGCTTTCCCCCGCAAAACGACTCTTATCGGTCAAGTTATGGATTCTATAGGAATCTCCTTCTCTTTCTGTCTTTTTCACAAAGCGAGCTGTTTAAACACTAGTACAAAAGGCACTATTCAAGCGCATTTTGGTTTGCTCTCAATGTCTCGTTACCCATTTCGCATTGTCTTTCTATATCTCTCTCAACGATTTCGCGTATTCGCCAAACCGCCAGCCGCAAATCGCATTAGAACGCATCGTTTGTTTTGCTCTACCATGCAAAAGTGCATTAGGTTTTCCCTGCCCCTTCCGCAGCCCCTTTTCCACGTTAGCACGAGAAGCGAAATCGGGGAAAGAGCGAGTATTTGATAACCGAAGCAAGTCGCAAAAAATGATATTAGCTCATACGTAGAATGAGCGTGCAATGGCAATCAAGCTAAAAGTTTGTAATTTTAACCCACTGAAGCCAACAGTTTAATTAGCTTTTAGGTTATTTTCATATTTTATATTTTTGTTTTTAAAAGTTTAAATTTAATATTATTTAACATGGTTTTATTATTTTTCAAACTTAAATTCCAATACATACAAAATAGCTAAGTCTATGTAGTCTTTTTAAAGTTGTAATTTAAGTAAGTGTTTCATAACAAATGTAAATCGATACATTTTTATATTAAAATAACACAAAAAATATTAAATGGTTTATCAGTCAAATATATTTGTTCAATTTACACATTACCGTATTGTAATTGAGTTATTCTTTTTCATTGCTTAGTTGGAAATTGGTTATCAATTAAATATAGTACATACACAAAATGGATATTTATACTATACTTTTTATGACAATTGCTCCGCTCACCTGCACTCTCTCCATCGAATATAAACACTGGAATTAGGGCTATACCCTGATCCTTGTCGGCGAGGGCGGCCAGCAAGGCGGGATTATCGTGGAGCCGCAATCCGTGGCGGAACCACATCACATTCGCTCCCCGAGTGGCCATCTTGTTTTGGCTTAAATCAAACAGTGATCACTCTTGGAATTGATCGGGGAGAACAGTTTTCCAGCTGGGAAAAATTCGGAATAAGGGGAATTATATTTTCCGCACACGCGACGCGCTCGCGCCGGCTGCTAATTGGCGAATGAGAATGTGAATGCGAAATTCGAGCGTTTCTCCGACTGCAGCTGTTGAGCTGTTCCCCGCTCGATGTGAAACGCTGTGCAAAACGGGCAGCAGGTGGAAGTGGGACAGAAAGATACCTGTGGGAACTGCACACAGACAGAAATTGGTAAGCATTTTAAAAATACAAATTTTACTTTTTATATTAATTATTATATTATACTTAAATAATGTTTAGCACAGTGCATAAACAAATCTTTTAGTTCATCAGATTAAAAAAGAAAATTTGTAAATGAAATAATAAAATTGTTAAAACTATTAATTTTAAAAATAATCTTCCTTTGTTTACTATTAAAATACTGATTATAATATCGTATTTGAAAGGGATACACAAAATCTATGTACATGTTTTTTTTTAAATCCAAAGTAAAAGTTATGTCTGTAGGTGGTATAAAATTATTAACCTCTTTTTAAAGGTTCTCAATCATTAAAAATTGTAATGGCATGCTGCTAAATATAAAGAAGAAAAAATTTCTCAAATGAGACATTAAATTGACTTATATTTTCTGCCTGTGTGGAAGCGGGCACCATGAACCGGTAACTTGAAGCTACCGGTTCGAGTGCGTCAATACAAAAGCTGGTCATGTGTGTGTGCGAGGGGAGACTGTGTGCGTGGGTGCTTGTGTGCGCATAAGTGTGGCATTCTGCTTGCACTTATAGCACTGCACGGCGCTCTGCCCCAACAAACCCACCCCCCCAGCTAGATGCCACCCCTAATCGTTCTCCCGCGCCCATAGAACCCAACTGTTGCCGATTGTGACGTGGCGAGTTTTTTACGAGAACTCATGTATGTATGTTTAACCTTGCAAAGGGTTTGAAGGTCTGTTGTCTACACTTTTAAATAGGGTAGCCCTTTTGTGTTTCAATTTTCAATCGAACTTTCCCAACTCGAAATTTCTATGATAATGGGTTTATCTTGGTCGCTTAGATTTTTTTTTTATTTATATTTAAAAGTTTTTGCTTTTTAGGTAACAACTGTTCGTTTACGATATCAGCTAGGACTATATTGTCATGGTTACCACAAACAGAGGCCATAAACCCTCTGCCAGTTTTGAGTAAGCTTTTCCCCCTTTAAAAACCAGTCGCATATTTCATGCCCCACATCCCTGGGCACCCTCAACGATCCTTACTGTGAGCAAACTACGCACTTGCATCAGAAATACTTTGGCATTGCATGTTGTCCAGACAACGACAGCAGCATCAGCAGCAGCAACAACAAGGACCAAAGGAGGAAACGTGCGTAACAGAATGTCAGCTGCAAAGCTCGGCGATGCACGTGTCCTGGCAACAACATCAGCACAAGCAGCAGCAACAACAGCCGCTGCATGCAACAATCGGGCAAAGTATTCAAATGATGACGATGATGAGCCTTCTGTGGTTGGACTATGGCCAAAGCCAGGATGAGACAGGAATGGCGAAGGGAAGTGGATGGAATGAAGCGGGGCAAAATGTACAATGAAGTTGGGACGAACCAGTGCAAAAGGTTTCGCACAAAAGAATTTTGCTTTCCTTGTTAGCTTTTATGAAACTAATTTACGTTCATCGGATGAATGAGTTAGAAAAGGACAAAAAATTCGTCAATTTGAGGATTACTTTTTTGAAAATAAAGCCATATTACTCTTAATTCAGGTGGGTTTTTATAAAAGTTACATACGGTTTATTGCAATGGTTTCTTTTTCTGGTAGTTAGCTTTTAATTTACTTTATGGGCGCTTTGAAAAGGAAACCATAAAGAAAACATTGCTGATTGAAATCGTTGTTAGGAAACAATAAACCATATAACTCATACGCCAGGTAGGATAAGGTTTTCCTTGACATTTGCTACTGCGCTGCCAAGTTTTTCTTATGACACTTAATGGCTTATATTGCTTGGCATTTAAGGAACGTCGAAAATATAAATTAAGGTGCTTGAAATCATTATTTGTAGAGAGGTTTATTTTTCATCGTTTTCCTCTTGTACGTTCAACGGCTTTAGGCGTTTGGGAAAGAACTACAAAAAATGTGTGTAATTGTTTTCGTTATTAAGAACTTTGTACTTTGCCAATTTTACATTGCTTTCATTTTTAAATAATAAGCAGTTATGTAAGAAGCACGTTTATTTTGAAAAGAAAAAGTCCTCAATTGCGTATTTCAATAGTAATTGAGAAGAAAGACTCTCTAATAATCGTCCTCCAGGTAACCAGGCCTTCGTAGGGCCTTCCTTTATTTAATGTAGCTGGCTTTCTATGGTTTCCTTTCCCATATAGTAAACTGTTCAGCCATTGCCGGGTTACCCCACACCATTATTTATCTTCCAGGCAGCAAGTTCCCAGCTCAGGTGCAGTGGATCTTCTGTTCAACTGCCGGGCGCAGGCTGCTAGTTTCATTCTTTCGCTCAACACGTCACCAAGGACTTGAGGGGCATCCTTTGTGCAATCAGCAGCAGCACACCCACCCACACAGCCCCGGCCCGTGTGTTTGTGTTGATGCTTCGCTACATTACATGATTGCCAGGCTGTGGACTGCAGCTTGTTAGTGAACAGTGCTGCCAAGCATTCATTTTAACAAACAGGACAGATCAGCCAAATAAAAGCGGAAAGTATTTATTATTTTTTAGTAAGGTTTTGTTACTTATTATTGTGGTTAAATCATCGTAAAGTATTTAAAATTCTATTCTGTATTTTAAGCCATTTTGGTTTTGAGTTTTTTAAATGTCTTAAATGGGAACCTCATCTCAAGAACGCAGTTTGGTTGAGTAAAAAAAAAAGGTTTTCCCAAATTTCGCGATTTTGAAAGAGGTGTCATTACTTCCAAGTTTAAATGCCAATCGATATAAAATAAATTTACGATTTCATCGAGAAATGATAATCATATTTTCACCTTACTTTTTATATGGAATTTCCGGAATGTTTGCGTTATTCCGCCAAAAATATTAAGTTTATTTGAATCGCAAAACTTTTGTTTACAAATTTGTTTTCAATAAATAAGAATAACTGTTTAAAAAGTAAAAATCGATTCTTAAAATAAAGATAAACTGGCAGCACAGGTTAGTAAAGATTGCGCAAGGAATGCTCGCCTGCGTAATTTTCCTTTGGAGTATTTTCGGACGAGTTATGTGAACAATATGCTACAATTTATGTTATACCTCCCATTTTACACGTTTCAAAGGATGAAGCCCTCTCACATGCAGACAATCGAATCTGCAAAGCAATCCATCACACTTTTGTTGGCCCGTTATAAAATCGAATTTCTTGTTGAGTGATCCGGACAGGCTGACAATGTCAGATTGAAGTCGCTGACGGTTGCATGTGTACACAATTAAATGAATAATCATTGCACACATTAAGCTTGACAGAAATCTGACAAATGCCAGATTCTCCCTATGCCATACATATAAAAACAACAGAGAACTTTCTGTGTGGTAAGGAGATTATGCTGCCCAAACCAGAGTCAGTTGACAGAGCAAATCCTTACCAAACAGAAAATTCCACAGATTTCCAAGTCCATTACTTAATCACCAAGACCA
This sequence comes from Drosophila kurseongensis, assembly GCA_018153305.1. Taxonomy (NCBI): domain Eukaryota; kingdom Metazoa; phylum Arthropoda; class Insecta; order Diptera; family Drosophilidae; genus Drosophila; species Drosophila kurseongensis. Next base: position 1,725,987 of record JAECXX010000149.1, read on the forward strand.
CATGACGTCAGAACATGAAGTAACAAATAAAGTTAAAACCTAGCTGGAAATAATTACAGTATTTACTTCAAACTTTTCTCTTAAGAATACCCTTTTACATGATTGGTATAAACTTAAATGTGATTTGATCAGCGTTATTTATAAAAGAGTTTTAGATTTAAAATTAATTTCAATTTATTATTCTAATAAATTTGAATTTGTTTTTTTCCTTTTTAAGCGAAATGTTTTTAATGGGAGCATCAATTGATTTTTCACTGCGTTTGCATGTCTAAATTCATATACATTATGTATTTTTTGAGTTTTCGTAAGCAAAGGCCCTTATTTGACCCTCTCTATTAGTATTATTTTTTGCCTTTTTGTGTTTCCAGTAGGTCCTGTGCGTGGAATTTACTGACTTTACTAATACAAGTTAAACAATCAAATATGTCAATTATACGCACCATTGGACCCTTTGTGCCACCAATCGTACACACACAGTCAGCGATTGCCATGGAAAACCGTCCGCAAAGCAATAATATTTAATGTAATTTTATGTGCATACAATATATGTATGTTTAATCGAGCACTGGCAGAGGGCTTAACTACTCTATGGGGAAAATTCACATGGTCTTTGAAAAGGACTTAATATTCAAAAGGGATTTTGACTTAAAGGTGTGATTTATTTGATGTGTTAATATTTGAAATTCTTTATGAATGCTTTAGGGTATTAACAAGTTGAATTTAAAAATCGAATGAAATTAAATGTTACATTTTATTTTTGTGAAATATTTTTAAGGCTGTTAGAGTACAAAAAACTCGGCTACATCAAAGCCAGACTGTATCCTTTTCTTGGTATTTTTATGTGGCATTTTTGTAATTTGTTGTGCTTTTGACTATTGTTTATTTTTAGTCGAAATGGCAGGCGCACGCACACTTATGCCCACGAGTAAGTGACGGGTTGCGTGTCTGTCAGTGCGTCTGGTTAAGAGTGTATATGTGTTTTTTTGTATGGCTGTCAGCGACAGGCGTCTGCTGTCAAGGGGGCGTGGCGCCAAGGGGGGTGCCCAAAGGCTAGCAGATTGAAGGGCCTCGTCCTTATTTGTTTGTTTACCTGCGGGTATCACGGACAGGCGAATCATTCAGGCGAGGAAAACTACCCGACGCCGTTCACCCCCTTACTATCTCCCTTAAACCAACGTTTTTCCATCTGCGGCACACTGAACTCTGCAAGCTGACGTCGACCGAGTCGTATTAATTCCTTCAAATTGTAAATATTGTTTCATGTCTGATTGATTGCACCCAACTGACCCTTTTGCCCTCCCGCTTTGCACCGCACTCCGGGCCATCGCCTCATCTGTCCACCCATGGGCATATATGCCGACAAATTAACTCGCATAAATATTTATGCAAAGCAGAAGGGACCTTTGAAGTCAACCGGCGGGCGAAACGGATGCGAAAATCCTGGCCTCAGCATATGGGCCCTATCGAACCCAGAGTTGGCTTTCAAAGGAAGAAAACACTGCCACAAAAAGAAATTGAAAAGTTGCTATTAATTTAAGACACACTTGCAAGTGAATCAAATAACTAAAAATTGTCTGTTTGATTTTAAAATAAAATTTGTATTGTGTATTGAGTAAATTAACTTTACTTAATTCTGTGTATAAAATAAATTTTTAAAAACAGAATAAATATATTTAATATTTAATTTAAAAAAACTACTAACAAAATCACACCAGTTTTAAATTCAGCACATTCAAATCTTCAAAGAAACGCTAGTCACATTTTAATATATTATAAATGCTAACCTGATTTGCAGTTTGAAATGCTTTTTAAATATATGCACATTTTAATCTGTTTTTTTTTCGCAGTGCATATGGTGAGAGGTAGGGAGTATTCCGCTTTATTGAATCATCGAGCGGGGACTGCAGTTCGTAGGGTTAATTAAATGGGGACTGTAGGCAGGCCAGTGAACGAGTTCTTGGGCAACTTGATTCTAGTACTCGGATATTTTCGCTGGCCAGAGCCCCAATATGCAGCAATAAAGAACTTTAACAACTTTCCCGATGATGGAGCCTTAGCCGCATTTATGGCAGCCATAACGTTCACCTCGTTCCGGCCAAGAATTAAGCCGCATTATCGCGTCTCATGGCTCGGCCAGGAGTCATTTGTCCAGCGACTAAGGCTCTGACCCCTTTTTGTAGGGGAGGTTGGAATTTGGCTAATATCCCTGATATATCCCCAGCCGTAAATCCTCAGCCAGCTATTAATTTGCAGCCAGGCGGGCGCAAGCAGCGACTGTCACATTGGAGCAGCGAGACCGGAGAAATAAAGTTTCGGATAGAGATTCTCTTTTGGGAAACCGTTTAATAAATGTTCCTTTTTGCCGCAGACGCAGCACTGAGAAGCGAAAAACAGCAAACAACAGCAGTAAACAAATATTAATCACTCTTAATGAATTTGATGTCAAGCATGAATATTATTATACAACTTTGGCGCTGCAAACGCTGACAGATAGCGAGCGGAATCCGCTCTGATTAAAAATGCCGACAGTCTGGGAGACAGGGATACGGCTTTGGATCCTGCAGCATAGTCGAAGGCAGCGGCTCCCTGGGCATTCATAAAAGTAAATTATGTAAGCAAAACTTTCTTTCTACCGCCTTTTTATGCCGGGCTGCTCGGAGAAAGTTCCACTTTCATCAAGCTTCATTTACGTCTTTCAGACTCCTAGAATTCCCGGCCAATTCAAAAAGTTCAAATAATTGTTTTGAACTGAACTTAACTGAACTAAACTAATTTTCATGCGCTGGAAAATTAAACTTTTATTTTTGCCGTTCTCAGTCCTTTTACCGCTTGAACGTGAAGTGCTGCAATCCGTGCCTGGTGGAAATGACCAGGTGCAGGCAAAACCGGACAATGGGATAGAACTGAAATCGATAACACTTCTCTGAGCGAAGTTCTGGGCTAAAAATCGGGCTAAAAAACTTTAATTAGAAATAAAATTAAATGCATGAGATCAGCAATACATTTAAAGTAATTCCTTTTAATTGTGTCCTTCTAGACTATGTATTAAAAGTAGTTTTATATTTTTGTTTTGGCTCAATACGTTTATTTACTTAAATTGAGACCCATAAAATGTATATATTTCAATCGAAACCAGAAATTAGTGTGATTTATTTCTTAATGCCTATAAACGACATCCATTGTGCGATGTTCTTTCGCTCTCTCCTTTGCCATACCAAAGGACTCCTTGTGCCGGACGACTTAAAGACAACTTAATCTTTGCGCCCAGATCGGGATTGAAAAATGGCTTGATGCGGTGCTAAAAAGATTTGGTCGCATTAAATGCTGTCGTTTATCTGGCACTCGGCTCACACCAAAGGAGCCACTCACACACACTCAGCATTCTCAAAGAGGGGCCAGCACGTGTGTTTGTGTTGGTGTGCGAGAAGCCGGCGGCTTGTGTTTGCCTAATACGCTTCAACTTCTTTGCCCACAAGCCAAAACACAGGCAAACACAAACTCACACACGGTGGCCCATAAATAGGGACTCACGGACAAGGGATCGGCATGTCAAAGGCACGTGCAATCCAATATAAACAATTCCGCACATAGACACATAGAAAAATATCAGAATTAAAAAGCATCTATTCAAAATGGCAAACAAATCTGTGTCAATATCTGCAGGTCATTTTAAAATATCAGAACTCTTGTTTAGTCACAGTCTCATTTATCTGAAATTTCATATTAACAAGATGTTTTAAAAACTCTTCTATCATCCCTCTACATTAAAATCTTTAGTATATTAATAGATATTCACTAACTTTGTGGCACCTTTTGAAGCGTAATACTAATTAGTTCCACGACAATTACAATCTTCTATTTATAGAAGTAGCACTATTACGTATTTTTCTCCGTGCATACTCTCTCACATATAAATTCCCGTGCAGCCCTGTTGAGCTAACCGGCGGCTTTTCATTTTCCCCGCATCTCGTACCATTACAAACGAGCCCACACGAATTTCTTTGGCATTGGCCAGGTTCTGCTCCTGGTGCACACCAATGTGGCCATGTTCGCAATATTTTCCCACTTTTTTCGTTAGAATTCCTCCTCTTTTTATGTTGTGCCGCCTTTCCAAGCCCGTGGGGTGCCGCATTGGCATCAGCACTCGCACACACCTACCAACGTTGCGTATACGTAATGTCAAAACTATCGATGGCGAATTTACACCACGTTGTGAACACATTTTTTGCCGACAACATTCGTGTGTTCTTGTTGCTGTCGCGTTAGTTGTTGCATCCGCGGAGGGCTTATTTGTGGATCGTTGGCATTGGCACACCCTGTGATAAGGAGGCTATGACATCCTGAATAAGGTAGCCTAATAAAGCTATTATTATTAATCTGATCAATCAGGAAAATAAAATAATATTGCTTTTTTGGAATAAGTTATCCATTGACATAATTTTAAAAACAATATTAATAAAGACAAAGATAAAGACAATATTTTTTTAAGTATATGTTAGCTTATAAAGATTTTCTAAATCCCTGTTAAATATAAAATAAAATATTTTATGGATTTATTTAATGAAATAAATTTTGGAATGGATTTGGGTATTTATTATGGTATTAAGGGTTAACTTCCCTACAATATGTGCTTAAAATAAATTATCTAGTAAAGGATTATGTATTGTTTTTACTTATAACTTTATGAAAAGAAGAGCCCTTTTCCATTATTAATATTGAGGGTATTTTTATGGGCCATCACCTGCGATGATTTAATTTCTTTCTAGCAGTTACCCTCCGGGGGAGACCTCTTCGCATATTTCACTATATTTTCATTTTAGCGCTTTCACACATACACACGCAGGGCAAGCACTCACATGGATGCACGGGCACGCATGCACACAGACAAACACAAACACACACACACACATGCACATACACCCCCAAGAATGGTCGCACTTCCTGTTTCCGCTTGTTGGCGGCGGTGTTGCAAAGTGTGAGATGGAGCAGGGTGGCGAGGTCGGGCGACACCGGGGTCAAGGGAGAAATTTGCATAAATTTTCCGTACATTTCGCACAGAAGGCAAATTGCATTTTCAGCATAACACGTACTCCATTCTACTTACACCGACATCAGCCAACGCAACGCTCACACGCACGCAGTAGTTTTTCTTCTTGCCAGGCTCTTCCTCAACCCCCCTTCTCGCCCAGGAAAAGGTAGGCCGTGTTTTCCCGTCGCCATCATCCTTATTTTCATTTCCATCCTCCTCACATCGTCAGGAGCTTCGTCCTTATCCTGGCGCTCCATTCGTCTGTGTTAGTTTAAGGCATGCAAATGTTACGAAAATTGCTTTTTACTTCCCATCATGCAGGTGAATGAGTTTTCCCTTCACACACACATACACTTGCAAACGAGATCCTCGCACCCGCACACACAAGTAAGTTAAGTGTTTGCCTTGAAGTTGTTACTGCTAAATTACCTTTTGTTGTAATTTTTGGCCCTGGCCAGGTTGTCCCTCGCACAATGGACACAAAAGTTTTTGTTACACAAAATGAAATAAATATTAATATAATTCCACACAATCGATGTGGTGCCTTATTCATGGCCAATACATGCAGAATATATTGTGTGTCGGCATTGTCTAGTTTTGTGCATAAAAAGTTGAAATATTAAATTCCAATCAAATTCTTTTACAACTAGAATGCCTATTCTATGAATTTTTCGGACCGGCCGCCTCTACAATATAATTTAATGTTTTAAATTGTTTTGCTTCCGGAGGAAACAGGATTTTCAGTAACATTTTTGCTAACCGAATTATAATCATAGCCTACTTTTTTGGGCAATGCATGTGCATGCATTTAAATGAATATACGATGCTATTTAATGCTATGAGAATGAGTTCAAAACCGCTTAATTAATTGGAACTATTATATTTAATATGTAAAACGTGACAGCTATATAAAGTTAAGCATTCAAATATGATAAACCAATTTAGCTTAAAACAGCTTTAATACTTTATCTGACATAATTTAAGGCATTTTCCCAAAGGGAAGTTTTATTGTTTAATAAATATTAAAGTCACAAAATCAAATAAATTTAGTGACTGTCAGTTCGTTTAATTAATTATAGTTGTGTCTTTTTAAATTGATAATCACTGTATAAACAAACAAAAATTGTATTGTTTGAAATAGATTTAATTCTGTTAAGTAAATTAGAATTCCTCTTTTTAACAAAACACCGCATAACTTATTTGTTTAGCGAACATAAATACCTATCATTTTTCAGTAGATGTTTCTAAAAAATAAGCCGCAAAGCCACCAATTTTTGCCATTGTTCTGAGGTCGCCTTTTTACCTCAAACCACTCTGAGTGACCTGTTAAATGATGTGTTGTGGGCCAATTTAAGCCAAGCTCTCTGTCTCTGTCTATGTGTGTGTGTCCTTTTCCCTCGCATAGCCTGGCTATCCCTTATTTCGTTTATTTGCACTATAACATTTAAAACTGATTTATGCAGCAAATTGGAGAAAAACATTTAATTGCTACGAACGTGTCGCACCTCTACCCCCTTTCTATGTTGAGTATTTTGTGGGTCGTTCAGCAAAAATGCTAAATGCAATGTCAAGTAAAAACGTAAAATAAAAGTGGAGGGTGGAGGAGCGGTAGAAGCCAAACAATATTCTGCATACAAAATAACTTGGTTTCTCTAATGGCTGAATTTTAAAATGCATGAGCTCCACTCGGGTGACCCCTTCACCGCCAATCCCCCCAACCCAACCCACTTCGTCCTGCGAACATGTTTGTGTTTTCTGCTGTGCTTTGTGAACTGTTGAAGTTTATTTTGCCAGATTTTAATATGTATGAGTTGAAGATGAAGCATTTATGGCAACACAACACAGTGGCAGATAGAATACTCTGTATGTGTTTGGCATATTTATGCAGGTCTTCGACAGAGAGGCGTGGGAGAAAGGGGCGTGCCGGCCTCCCACTTCTGTAATAGCAATTTCCTCCAAGGCCTCCAAGTATTTTCGGCATGCTCAGCAATTTTCCCACTGGCAAGTGACTGACTAATGTAACTTACGTGTATCCTATATGTATCCTCGATGTGGACTCGCCCCGATCTCCTTCCCCCCACGTCCAATCCTCCATCCACTACATCCGTTCGCCATGCTCCAATAATGCAAAACATTTGTACTAGACAAGGCCGTTCCATTTTCTTGCTTGGTCCTGCTTCGTGTGGGGAATGTGGCTTCTTTTTTGCGGCTCGTTAAGTTAGCCTGATGCCATTTGTTTTATGTTGCTAACTCAATTTATGAATACCACTCATGAATCATGGGGATTTTGAACCATGCTTTTGGGTTTTCCCGCAGCGAGTATAATGTTAAAAAAACCGGTTATTAAGATAAAAGAGAAATTTTAAATGATGTTTTAAAAGATAAATTATTATCTCCTCATTTCAACTTGCACTGTACAATTTTTTTCTACTTTATCAACTAGAATCATAGCATATAAATTCATATTAATTTAAAATTAAAAAAAATTAGGGATCAGAAAGATTTTATTTTTGCAAACTAAACATTTGTTTTTGAAACATTCATTTTGTAATTACAATCCTAATTAAGCAAACGCTAAAATGGAATTTCGGATCTGAATTCATTTTTGCACTACCTATGTTTTTCTCTTAAAACCATTCCTCAATAAATCTTTTCAACGGAATGGGAAATTTAAAATTTTATTTGATAGATCGGAAGTTAAATGAAGATAAATTTCACACCCATCCATTATCGAACCCATTCCCACATTTCAACACCCGAGAGTAACCATTTTTAGATCCTGTAGCCTGGCCCTAACTCATATAATATGCATCGTCCTGTTTGCATGTCCTACATTTGTATCTTATTAACCGAATTGATGTGTTTGCTTATTTAGTTAATGTCGGAGGGTCTATGTTTCTGTTCCTAATTCGGATACCGTTCCCTTTACCCCTCCAGGCTTCATGTCCTTGCCTCCCCTGTTTTGGTCCTTGCGTTTTACGTGCTCATTATCTGCGCTTCCGAACAATTAGATTCAATTACCCACCGCACGTCTATTGTCGGGAGCTGGCTGGGAATCCCCCAATCCGCTTGGCCCCGTTTGCTGGCGTGTCTGCCTTTGATAAGATGCGACTTGGACTGGGGATTATTATTCCCGTAACGTTATCCGAACGCAATTCTCCACCGGCACACACACATCACGTATTTAAGTACATCCTGCTGGTGCTCCTGTTCGTAGCTCAGTACAACTAATCCATCACTATTTGCCGTACATTTTAAATGAATCTCCTAGCCAGCCTGGATGGGTAAGCGGGGTATTAGAGAGGTATTAACACCCATCAGGAAGTCAATTGCTTGTAAAATTCTCTCTCAAGGATATTCATCAGCCTTTGGCAGGCAGGGGCGACAGGATTCCTTGGAAATTTTTGCAAGTGACACTTATTTATCATTCGTCCCCCGCCTTGTTTATCATCAGTGCGCAGGAGAAGCAACAGAGACAGAACGAAACAAACAAATTGAACACGGACTTATCCTTAATGTGGAGTGATTTGTCAGCCCAGATGGAAGATGTCCTTAAGGGGATTTCGAAGGCGGCTGAAATTTAATTTCATACTTTGTTAAAAGGGCCATTCATTTGTAATCAGAGATAAGAGAGGCAAGATGAGTACCTAAATTAATGCGAAGGTGTACGGATTTAATCCCAGGAAAACGCACACTTCAAGTTTCATACAATTACGTATATTTATTTGGAGTATTTGTGTCAAATGTTGTTTGCTTTGCATTCTTAAACGTTAATTATTGAAAAATCACACAGGAAATGATTTTCTTTTTTCATGCTTTACATTTGATCTTAGTGTTTCATGAAAAGTATTAACAAAAACACGTTTTGCAACTAAATTAGCTATTTTAAGTGCAAAAACTTACAAATTAATATCACTATAAATGCTCAAAGGGGTAAGGGTAGTGATGGTGAAGAATAAAATTAGAATTCTGTGTGAAAACTGTTAGCCGTGTCGATCATCTTGGATTGCAGAAATATCTCAGCATGGTCAGTCATCTGTGGATATAAATTAGAATTGTTTTTTTTTAAAATAAGATTTACAAATTAGAGACTAAAAGATATTTTTCCACTTCTTTGAACTTCTGTGAGCATAAATGAAATCAAAAGTGACAATTATAATAGTTTTAGGATCTCACCTCCTTGAGGGTCAGTAGTTCGTCCTTGTTCTCGTCGCACAGGCTGAACAAAGTGGCCGCCTCTTGGAGGGCATACCGCGGTGTCTTCGGATTCACATAGTTCAGGAGTTCCCCCCGATCAGCCTTGCCATCGTGGTTCTTGTCGATTATCCGCTTGAACTCCTCGCGTCGCTCCACCAGAGTCTTGGATATCAGAGACTTGCGCATCAGGTCGTCGTCATCGTCGACATTAAGATCGGAGAACTCCTCCAACGTTAGCTGATCATCACCATCCTGATCGAACTGGCGCAGCAGGTCATCCACCAGCTCCAAAAGATTGGACACACTGGACTCGGGATGGCGGAAACTCAAGTACTCATCGATGGTCAGCGTGAACAGATCGGTTCGAGCTGCCTCCGACCAGCGGGCCTTGTCCCTCATCATATCCTCCCTGGCCCGTCGGTTCAGTGCCGTGTGCCGGATCTCGTCGTGCTCATCGATATCCGCTTCCGTCATGCCGTGCTCCCTCAAAAAGAACCGGTGGTACTCATCCCAGGTGATCAGCCCGTCGGCGGGTCCGATGTCCACGCGTCGGAATTCGCGGGCATTGTTCATAATAGCCTCGTCAATGTGCTCCACGATCCGTCGGTTTATGTACTGGCCCATCTCCTGAATGGACAGAATACCATCGCGATTGCGGTCGGCCCTGAAATATTAGGATTTTAAATATGTAGATCATAGGTGCCCAAAAAATAAAAAACATTTAAAATGTTTTGGAATTTATAAGCTTTATATTTTTCCTATACTTAGACATGGGAATTAACAAAGTAGGCCACGAAACCTTACTCTCACCGTTTAATTAGTAAATTTGTTCAATTAATGTATTCAAAAAATTGTATTTTTTGTTTTTATTCCTAGAAATTTTCATACAAATTAGGAAATATAAACAATGAAAGCCTTGATACATTTTCCACAATAATATACTTTAGAAAAAAAATCTATTCTCTTATAGAAGCCTTAAAGTCCCTCGAAATTGCCTCTGCATTGAGTAATAAGCGAAAACGTTTGCTGAATAATTCCGAACGTAACCAAGTTACGGCAGCCCAATCAAATGTACATTATACATTAACAGCAACCGACTGGCCCCCTTGGCTGTTGGCGCAAATTCCCTGTTGCATACTTGTCTCGTGCCGCACACCTCACCCGGATTCTCAGCCATCTACATCTGCCTCACCACAGAGAAGTGGTGCTGCCAAATGCTGCATATGACAGCTGTCTGATGATTACTCAAGCCCTCTGGCTCTTTCTTCACTTTAAAAATCATCTTATTGTTGAAAATATAAATTAAAATATTAATTTATAATGTTTGATTATGGTTTTTTGGACCAGCTATAACTTATATTGCCCCGAAGCATTTTTAGACCTATTTAAAAACTTATTTTTCCAAATTAGCAGTACAAACACTAATAAACACTTAATAATTAAAAAAACATTAAAAATGTGGTTTTTTTAATGATATTAAAATAGAAAAATTATATATTTTAAATAGTTTTTATATCCCAAAAATAAATTATCAGAATATATAAATTTAGTCCTGCGTCCTCATAATCTTGATTAATTTAAGTTTCTTAGCTAAGCAATAGTCTTACTAATTAAATGATACTTCTAATTTTCTATTTAAGAGTGTACAATTTTTCCAAGTGCCTACCATCCCCCGGCAATGAAGTGCGAATGCCCAAAACAGGTGTCAGATATTAAAGCTGCTTATGGGGAACTTGGGGCGGGAATAGGGGGTCGGTGGGGATGTGGGGGTGACAGGATGGAGCCGGCAAACCACTGGAATAATCAGCGGATGGCAAAGGAGCGAGACCAATTGTTTGTGCCTGCAATTGTGTTTGTTTGTACAGCGCGCACACATACACACAAATATATATATATATAATAATATACGGGTATGTGGGGACACGGCGGAAACGGAAGTGGCAGCAGCAGAAGAAGAAGAGCAAGAGAGAGCCACCGCACAGTGGTTTCATTAGCATATAGTTGATAAATAAATAAAGTTGCAACTAAAACGGTTTCAAGTTGCCTCTTCCTTTGGCAAGGAGCAACTTAGCTCCGCTCCGCCCTCCTAATTCCTCTTTTCGGTCACGTCCTGCTCCAGCTCTTCAGTTCGGCTGAAATGTATATGAGAAACGTTTGCAGCCGTTCCCTGATTTTTTTTTTTGCCAAGTGGGATCAAAGAGATGAAGCGGGGGAAGCCGGTTAAGTCCTCGAATATAAAAACAAAGTTTTCAAGCTTTGCCTTTCTTCCTTTGGCGTCTTGTACGTGCAAGAAATTGACTCGCAAAAAATTGGAGCGGGAACAGCTTTCCCATTCGTAAATTCCAGCAATTGAGGCTTTGAAAACGAACCGAGAAGTGGAAGTACAGGGTTCAAAAACCCGTTTGCAACGGCGGGGAGGTTGAGAATTTGTTACAAAGCGCAAAGTGCATTTTGCATAAGCCTGCGGTTCCACTGAAGTTGGCCAATTCCTTCTACCGCCGCCGTGATTCCTGCAGCTTGTTTTCAGGGGGATCTGTCGAAGGATTTGGCCGACAGAAACAGGATGCCTCGCATAGACGGGATTTGAGTGGTGCATAAAACTATTATTTGATTGCATATACACCAGTCTGAAGAACTTGTGTTCGGATTTATTCGCTCAACTCTTTCTTCCCAACCCTTCCCATTCCTTTTGCTGTCCCGCTTCACGGCCCCTCGAGGTCTGATGGCAGAAGTTAAACTTAACTGCTGAAAATTTAATGGGATTACTTCAAACTTGATTCCGTCGGTTTAGTCTAGGCCTTTTGGCTTTGAACTGCAAGTTTTAATACTTTGGGGCAGATGGAGAAGTCACTTTGTATCTCTTAATAAAATATCTATGAACTAAAATGATTAACTTTTTGTTTTGAATAGTACCTTTTCACTGTCATTTGAGTTTAATTATTACTCTTAAATTTGATATTACATTAACACATCCAAAAAAATCAAAAAGGCCTATTTTAAAAATTGAATCATTTTATTCACCCTTTTTTAAAGTTCGAAAACCTCATGTTCATTGGCATAATTATTTTGTTAATTAAGCAGTTATTAAATGTTGTATGTCAACATGCAAGCCTCAGCGTTTTGATTAGAATTCTATTGTCACGACAAAGCGTACAAAAATATTGCCAAATACCAAATATTTTGTCTGAACACATTGACGGTAATCCGTATATTAAATAAAAAAGTATTAAAAAGTTTCAACCTCATTAGAGAAAGTAAAATAAGTGTTTTCTGGAAGTCAGTATAAGCTCTAAGGTGTTAAGTTTTCAAAAAAAAAAAACATAAATCACATTACCGCACTACACACTTTTTAAGCGCACTAACAACAATAGGAAAACTCCGAACGAAAAAAGTTTTCCGCGTGTTGCGCGCAAACTTTTGGCCAAAGTTTATTGCATACTTTGGTGCGCTCGCATAGAGAGACAGCGATGGAAAAAGGAAGTTTGCAATTTTAGCACAACGCCCAATCAATGAGGGGGGCGGGAAGAGAGACATGGGCGTGGCAGGCTGGGGGTGCCGCAGGCAGGCCTAATTGGATGCAAAAGTCAGCCAGGACACGGGCATAACAGAGGACCAGGACATTAGCCCGCCCCACTGGTCGATTCGGTCATGCATGGGGAATGAGATTGGAACTGCAAAACTGCCAACTGTCGATGGCATGTGGCATGTGGATGCCCAAAGGGGAAGGGATCGGCAGACAGCGCTGGGGCTCACAATTAAAATGTATAACAATGTCCCTTTCAACAGCCATATAGGCGACAGTTGCAGATAAAATTTAATTGCTCCTAAAAATGAACAGGACACAGGGCAGCCATGAAAGGACGACTCAGCGCTGAATCTCACGCCCACTGTCAACCGCATTATTAAAATGGAATTAACATACAGAAACGAGAGGGGCGCCAGAGGGTGTGGTCACGGGGTGGTAAAGTCATAGGGGCTGGGCCTTCCGCAAAATGATGGCTATTAATTTCAGGCAGCAACGCAATTATCACAACATTTTCTGGTCAGTTTAATTGCAGTTTAATGCGAAGGCGACAAGTGGAAATCTCCACATAACTCACGTCGCCCCCGAGGGGCCTTAAAGATCCAAATGTTCGCCAAACAATGAACATTGAAAGCCCCTGTTGCGCTTTAATTGCTATTTGAGCGAATTTAAATTTGATTTTAGCTTGATTGTCCGAAAATAGTACGTTATTCAATATAGCTGCAGCAATTTCGGCCTGGCTTAAATAAATTGCAAATATGCGGCCCAACAAATGCTATGCAAATGATTTTAGTTTCATCCGAGTAGAAATTCGAATAAATTCCGGCTCCCTCGGGTGTCGATGGTTTTAAATGTTATCCTCCATCAAATATTAATAAAAGCTGTGCAAATATGTGCGGCCATATACGAACACAGCCATTTATCTGTAAACAAATTTATGCCAACAGTGGTGCAAACGGAAAATGCGTTTATTTTATGCCCCGATTCCTGGCCATCCGGCAAAGTGAAATACCCTGAAGGGAGATCCCCACTGACCGACTGCCTCACGGAGTTTGAAAAACTTTGGTGTCGGGTCCTCTGACTCGTATTTGCTCTAAGCCCTCCCGTGTTTATATTTACTGGAACCTGCTGCACAGCCACAGCTTTGCTGATGGACAGATTTCTGGTGGCTGCCTTCAGGGGTTTTAACTGGTTATCATAAGTGCCGAAGGTCGTTAAAGGAGGAGCCGAAAGCGGGGGATTGCCCATGGCCTTGGGCCAAACAGAAATGCGATGAGGTGAAAACATCAGAGTACATAAGAGTTTAGTTTGAAGGCTGAATTGAATGTCAGCCATCATCAGTGAAAAAGGATAATAAATAGTCTTACTGTCATTAACCACAAGCCTGCAGTCGCTTATATAATTCGAAGGTGTAGTGTTTATATTGTATATTATTTTATTTTAATGACCTTCGTTTATAGATTGTTTTAAAAAAATTACATAATGTCATGATAGTTTCATTCGCCTTTCTCTCCTAATGACCTATTAATAACATTTTTAAATAGGCTTAATCAGAGTAAGCGAGTTTCACTATATCGCAATCTAAAGTCCATAAATTCTATCTTTCAGTTTGCATTAAACTTAATTGAACTAACATAAACTCTCATTAGTAGCAAAGGTAAATAGAAAATCCCAGTTGGCATTTATAATCCTAGAAGAGCTAAACTGCTCAAGGTCACAGTCAGACATCAACAAATCTGAAAATCCCAACAGCAGGAAAATGCCTTTCTGCTATATTATTTATTGAATTGAAATGAGTTTTGCCAGAAAGACGTTTAAAGTTTAGCAACCGCAACTTTGACTGCTTCTATTGGCTAAAGGAGGCCAAAAGTTTCGGGTCGAGCAAAGAAGGGAGTCGAATAAATATGAAATTGCAGTGACAGTTTGATTTCTCTCTGTTATTTGGCCCAAATTTATTTTCTTTCAAATTCTTTTCAACACCTTAAGTTTTATTTTCCTGTGGCCATTTCTGTTTTTGGTTGGGAAATTCCTGGCATTCTGACTGCCTGATTACCCCCAAAACCCCAGAGCATCAAATTGCAATTTCAGCCGGGACCATGACTGGAAACTTTTCAGTTTCCGTCTGACCACCTCTTGCCCCAACACTTGCAACCATCAACTAATCTATTACGACCTCTAGTGAAGTCAAGTAATTGGCCAATTGCCTAATCGCTTGTGCAAGAGCTGAGAACGTTTTATATACCTTGTTTAAGTAATTAGGGTAATAGTGCAAGTCAGGAGGATAGAAATCGGAAGGGCTTCCGGCTAACCAATTACGGAATGGCAGGCGACTGGGAAGGGTTATTTTTGGTAATTTATTTAGTATTTGGTTATTTGGTAAAATATAAATACATAAAATTCTGATAAATATTCCCTATTCCCTGGAGTTGGTAAACATTCCTGTTGGTGCACTTTAATTTAATATTTCTTGCCCGAAATAACCAAACGTTTCAATCAAGGTTTATTATCTTCGCATTGCGGCAAGCTTGTAATTTGATTATCCTGAATGCTTGAAACAAATCAAAAGCATGGCAGTCAACAAATCTCAGTCCGTGTCCTTATTGATCCAATCTAACCCACCTAACCCACCTAACCACCACCTTTCCTTTCCGCCCCTTTGCCTGCGACAGAACAACATCCATCAATTCCAGCTGCTGTTGCTATTGCCACTAATTTTTACAATTTGTCCTACACAGAGTTATGGAGGGCCCTGAAGTGGGAGGAGTCAGGGTGTTGGGGCGATGAAAGCCGCAGGCAACGCTGTCGCTGTGCGCAACAATAAAGAAGCCACCGAACTAGTGCCAAATTATCAACCGAACAAACCAAGGCCCAGGACCAAGGCCATAACTCAGGCGCCCGGCCAAAACTTACCGTTTGAAAGCTTTTGCCAGTATTTGCTTCTCATTCACATTGCTGGCCGCTAAAATAACTGTTTCTGGCTGGTTAGGGGATTTGCTGGCATTGCTGGCAGCCGCACTTTGCACTTTTTGTGGGTGGGGTGGATGTTCATGTGGATGGGGGAGATGGGGAGATTCGTTCCCCAAATCCAAATTGTTTGCCACAGGCTGAGACCTCAGCTTTTCCTCGTGTTTTTGTTGCTGCTCCAGTTCCGGCCGTCGTTGGGCGCCATTATGCCCCACGTTGGGCGCCATTTTTCCCTCTGCTTGCGTGCTGCTACTGCTACTGCTGCTACTGCTGCTGCTGCTACTGCTGGTGCTGCTGGCCTGCTCCTTCAGCTGCTGCTGCAGCTTGTGGCTGGTGCTGTGCAGGATCAGGCCAATGAAGAACATATAAAACAAAATTGCGCACAATGTCGAGCAGCGCAGCCAGCGGAAGCTTTTGCTCAGCTTGTTAACGAAAGTCATTTTGTTGCCGCCGTCTTCGTCGTCCTTTTCGTTCTCGTCTCCGTTATCGTTGTTGTTGTCGCTGCCACCGCTGGACAATAGATGGCAGTGGAGTGGCAGTGGCAGTGGCTGATGGCGTTGATGGTGATGGTAATGGCGACGGGGAGGCGGCGGTGGTGGGGCTGATGGTACCAGCTCTAGTTTCTGGTACACCGACTCCTCCTCCTCGGTCCACTCGGCGGCTTCCGGATCCTGCTCCAACTTGGACCGCAGCTTTCAGGACTCGTTGCGTGTAATTTGCAGTAATTTCTCCTCCCTCCTTCTTTCTTTGCCCTTAGTAAAGGCTACTGGTTAGCTTCTCCTGTTGCTGCTGTTCCTGATGTTGTTGTAATAGTACATTAATTGACTTTTATGTTGCAACCAGCGACAGACAGGCAACGATGTGGGCCCGCAGCGGTTGATGGTGCTGCTCCTGCTCCAATTTGTATCACTGTGGCCACGCCCAGCTTCCGCCCCCTTTTTTATATGTAGTTAGGACGGGGCGTCAGAGTAACAACTTCTAATACCAATTTGATGTGTTATTGCAGTTCGCACGATTCCCATTTCCTTTATGCCGGGGCTCCATCTTGTCTGCATTTTACACCAATTTTACATGATTGTTAGGGGCGCCTTTTCCATTATGCGCGCTGATAATGCTGATGGCGACGGGGCTGTGGAGCAGAAGGGAAGAGAAGGAAATGGATTTAGCATGAGTAAAGTTAAGGAAATCGTTTCTCATTGCGAATTCGGGTCAATGGTTCCCGAAATTTATTGTGACAAAGTCAGAGGGCTTCTAATGCAATGACATTTTAAATTTTATCTAACTCTCAAGATTTAAAAAGAGTTATATGTTAACTCGCTCTACTGAGTTCAAAGAGTTTAATGGTATTGCTATTACCTAAATATAGCTATTTTAAAACTAAATTTAAGAAAATTTTATTGGAATAAATATTTAAGAAAATTAATATTTTTAGGAATTTAAAGGCACTTTTTAAGTAACTTTCTTAGCAAAAAATATGAAAGAAATCACATGCACTTTTACAAATGGAAGGATTCTTAAAATCCGATCCCAATTGAAACCTCACAATATGCCAATAACATGTTCTCTACTAAATAAAATAAAATATCTTAAATAATAATGAAAAGTATATTTATATGTAGTAATCCTAAAATTAAACTTTATAACTAAACTTTATAAAAAAAATTATTTCAAACCTTTTTAAAAAAACTTTTCCTAGTTAAAAATATTACAAATTATAAAATATCCTGGACACCCAGGCAAGTAGCCAATCTTTTAAATACTTTATCTCTTTTAGCCTTTTGACTTTAGTCGTGAATTTATGTTTTCCAGTCAAGTATTTCCCCTTTTAGATAGCATTTCTCTTGCAGAGTTATTAATTAGCCATTGCGAAATCTTTTTACTCACTTCAATGGCCCCTCAAGGGGGCCAATCAAAGGCAAATGGAGGAGGGGGTTCAGCCATTAAGCAGCCAACGAGCGAATTAGAAAGTCCCATAAATTTCCCTTCGTTCTCATTATTGAAGTGGAAGGATTCTGAACAGGGTGGGCTGCAGGGCTAAGCCATAAAATGGGGCCAACCTAATGACTTACATAATAGAAAGTACTAAAACAGAAGTCGTAAATGAGATCAGATGAGATGAGAGTTCAGATGAGATGAGTTCGGGGCAGCCTAGGCCATGAGATGGGTAGTTAATTTTAAAAGCTCAGACATAAAATTTTCCATGTTGCCTGTCATTAATGTGGCTACATAAACAGATTTGAATGGGTGGAACAGTAATCTGAACTTGTGACGGACCTAATGAACTCTTGCTGGGAGGTGTAACGAATAAATAAAATATTCCTGCAACGCATTATTTAGAGACAGCATTTATTATTGGAGCTTTTTGGAGTTTGTATTAAAGATTTCCATTGCCGCAGCATTCTTTACTTTATAATTCAATATTTACGCAGACCTATCCAGCATTTATGAACAAAAAAACAACTGAACTGTAATCCATTGAAATCGGAACTGATTGTCAACATTTGCTTACCAATTTCCCGTTGTAAGAGTAATTTAATCAGATATTTTCCCCTGTACATATTTGTACCATATCCCATTTACCAACTGTTCACTTGCTTACGGACAACAGAATTCACACTTGTCGATGGAAATTCGTACCAGTCTCCACTCATATTCAATTCGATTTGACTTACTGACTCAATTTGCGTTTCTGAATATGCAGTACATGTGTTCATGGTCCACACATTGGTTTGAATTTTATTACCTCACTTGTTGTTGTTGCTGGTCCCGGGATTTTGGTCGGTTGTTGCCACACTTTTTAACGCTATTGTCTTGCGTCGTTTACTTTTGCTTTCGTTTCGATGGCTGCGCTTGTCTTTGTTTCTTCTTGTTGTTGTCTTTTATTGGCCAACAGAAAACCAGTTGAGCGTCTTTTAAGACCCTCACACTTGTAAAAATAATTTTAAGCTTATTGAATTTTAGAAGAGTGTTCTTATAACTGCCAACTCTTGCAAGTTTACTTAATTGTTTGGTTATTTAACCTATCCACCTATGACAGAGTTTTTAAAAATTGTTCTAATACTTTGATTTCTTTTTATAACGTAGAGCTAGTTTCAAGGAACCATATGGATATTCTTAGTGCTTTGCAACAATTGTATTTCATAGATAAGTGTGATTTAAGAATGCCCAAACTAAAAAATAATCTTAGAAAAAAAAGTTTCACTTTTATTAAACGTTGTTCCCATCAGTATTTCTTGAAATTCTTCAAAAAACCAAGTAAGTCAAGGAAAATGTTCTCTTCTCCTTCAAGTTTGAGTGTAAATACACTGGCTTACATTCGTTTAAACACTCAGAAACCCATAAGCGAGTCGCAGATGTTTCATTCATCGCCCGGCTACTATTGTCTTGTGTTGGCCAGCTACATTTGGCCATCGCCATCCGTTGTTGCCACTTTTACTGTTTGTCCGTTTCATTTCTTTATTTTCGCTTTCTGTTTTTTATTAACTGCTTCTCGTTGGGATTTGCTTTTGTTTCCCCCCTTCAGCTGCAACCTTGTTTTATGTCTCTGTGAACTTTTGTTGGTTATTAGCTTGTCCGCACTCCCAAACAGATGGCATTGGAGTAAGAGGGAGAAACAAAAAAGAGATGGAAAAAAAGTTGGTAATAAATTTTTAATGAAATTTCTGTGCAACCTTAATGAAAATCGACCAGAGAAAGAGAAAAAGGCAAAGACAAATGGAAGAGCAACCGGCTACGAAGATTTTTTAATCAAATTTACGTTCATATCGGGAAATCAAATCCAATTAGCAACTTTATAAGAACTTTCCACTTGCCTGCCCATTTTCCATTTGCCCCATCCTTGGATCCGCTCCAGTTACCGCTCATTATAAGTGTCCCTCGCAATGAGATTGTTATACAGATTCATGTTGAACGCCCACTTTAAGGCACCCCTTAATCCCCCAGCTCCCCGTGCGCCCGAAAGATAGTGTCAATTTCAATAAAAATCGATGATGTAGCAAAAAGTGCAGGGGCAGAAAGCCGGAGAACGAAAGTGCAGGAGAGAGAGTTTAAAAAAATGCGTTAAACTTTATTGCAAAACTATTGCCAGACAAGTGGCACAAAATGTTGCAAGGGGAGTCGAATGGGGCTGGCTATATCTGCCTGAGAACTCAGCGATAAGCTCTGGATGGTTGCACAAGTTTAAAGATTTGATTTGGCAAAAACTGCGCCGTCGACATGAGAACAAGTAAGGGAAATTCCCCGATTGCCCCATTCCTCAGCGACCATTACAAATCGATGATAACGATGACGATGATGAAATGTTTGCTCAGCCATTGATGGATCCATCCTGGATGAAGGGTGCAGAGGGGAAGGATGGATGATTGGCCAGTTGAGATGGGAAATATCGCACAGTTGAGGATAACACTTTGATGGGGAATGTTTGTTTGCGCCAAGAGAAATGCAGTTCGCAGCAGCACAAAGATAACTTAAATACTCCTAGCTAAGAATGTTTGAGCGATAACGGCATGATGAGGGGATGATGCTAATCTGGAATGGAATTGACTGGGTGTGGAGTGTATTTACTGAAATTCATTTCTTAAGGATCTTAAATTTAGCTTGCTTAAATTTGTGGAAACTTACTCCCCTTGAAGTTTTGCTTAGCTCATTATAGAACTCCCAATAATAGTAAGAAAGTGTAAAGATAAATACTACTTTTCAAAGAAAACAAGAGAGAACGCTATAGTCGGGTGCCCCGACTATCAGATACCCGTTACACAGGTAAAGGGAGTGCGAGGGAGATGGAGATAGAAACTTTGATCACGCATAACTTTTTAACGAATGGTCCGATTTGAAAAATTTCTTCTACATTTCGATAGGTATTGATAAACACAATAAAACTGCATTTTTACTTTTCCGAAATATTTTCGAAATCGTATATAAGCGATTGTGGGCGTTAAAGGGGCGTGGCACCATTTTGAAACAAACTTGCGCTGCGTAGGAACTCCTAGAATCTGCATGCAAAATGCCAATCTTCTAGCTTTATAGTTTCCGAGATCTCAGCGTTCATACGGACGGACAGACGGACAGACGGACAGACGGACATGGCTAGATCGACTCGGCAGTGATCCTGAACAAGAATATATATACTTTATAGGGTCGGAAACGCTTCCTTCTACCTGTTACATACTTTTGCACGAATACAATATACCCTTTTACTCTACGAGTAACGGGTATAAATATCATAAGGCATTAAGACCACGAAACCCTCTTGACCAATTCTCCACAACTAATAAAAACCAATGACAAAGCGCTATTTTAATATTTACTTTCATCAATCGAACGATTCCAAAATGTTAACTTAAGTGGCACATACACAAATAAACTTTTTCTATTAAATACAAAAATTATACCTGTATAAAATAAAAGCTGCTCGTAAAAGTCTGCTCCCCTATGAGACACCCCAATCCATTAGCAAAATAAACATCATCTATTGAGCAAGCACAATTAGAAATTTATGAATTTCTCAAATTGTTCAGCAAATTAAATTCAAAACTGCCAGCCGACGATGGCAAATCAATTGCATTAAATATAAATAACTGGCACTATCTAGCTGCATATAAAACTATCTGTCTATTTAGCTCGTTTCTATCTATATTTCTAATTGAACATTAACAAAATCACTAAAAACCAGGCAAAACCCCGACGGGCAAAATAACAGAAACCATGGAAACCAATACGGCAAAAACAACAACACAAAATGGCAGAAATCCATAAAATATGCATAGGAAAATCCATTTCAATTTTTTGCCCATAACAGTTTTCGAGACTCTGACATTTCAATTAAAAGTCGAAACAATTTGATGAGCAGTGATGACAATGATAATGATGTTGATGTTGAGAAGGATTATAATTGGCAAACACACCCACAGGAAAGGGCGCCATCGCTGATAGATTTAATTTAACTTTTTAATGAACTCGAGTTCAAGCAGCACGAACCCATTTGAGGCCAGTATTTATTCCAATTAGCAAAGAGTTTTTCCTGTTTTAGGATTAGGGATAATCCCCTTGCTGGTTGTAATTTAAAGTCCCCACGAAGTGTTTTCCTCAACATAAACTGCCATTTATGTTCGTTCATGGTTGAATTTGCTCATATTGCATATTCTTTTCTTTGGGTGTAATCCTTTTTTGTGGCCATAATCAACTCCTCCTCTGGCCAAAGTCAGAGTTGGCCTTGCCAATGTGTGTGTCGGTTGCCAGTTGATGTGTGCGAAAACTGCACTCAATCAGTGCCAAGCAAACAACCTGCAAAAGCCGGCCAGCAGCAACAACCAAATGTGAAGCGATGGAAAAAGAGCAGGCAACAGACAAATAAGTTGATTTGTTTGTTGTTTGTAGAGAATGAAAATGCCGAAAAAGCGCACTGCCAATGCAAATACCCACTAGAGAGATGAAAAGATTGGTAACGAGTCTGGCCAAATACTCTACAAAAAACTAAGAGTCGTTTACAAATTTTATTAGTCTTGTTTAAAAAATAAATAATAACTTAATAGCTTAATTTCAAAATAAATCTAAATCATTTTTATTTTGCTTTTATTTTAAAGTATTAAATAATCCATGATTTACAAATATTTCTAGAGTATTTATAAAGTAAAAAACCATTTATATATTTTTTGAATGATGATTGGTCGTTTTTCACTAACCACTTTTTCTTAATTAAATAATAGGTTTGATTTTGGTTTTATTAGGTAAAAGTTTTAATATGTTTGCGTTTTTTTCAATATAAACTTTTAAATTAAATAGATATTAGGCATCCCGATTTTTTAAAACTTTATGGGAATAGATTTCTTGTTTTGTAATTTAATCATAGTAAATACGATAACTATTTTTATTATTTTTCTTTTATAACAAGCTACTCTATAATTTATATATTTATTTTAAAAATGAAAGTCCCGAGAGTTATTTTGAATTTTTTTTTTAAAAAAAAGCTACTCTATATTTGATAAAGTTTTTAAAGGGTGTAACAACAGAGATATTTTTGTACAGCTTTTTTACCCATGCCGCATTTAAGTCGTGGCAACTAAAACAAAGCTTGTTATTTTGGAAGGGCACACATCGCTCATACGCAACGTGGTCGGTGCAATGCAGAGAAATTTCAGTGACAAAGCAGCAGGTGGCATCATCACCATCTGCACAGCAATTCCGCCGGACAGGAAGGGAAATTGGGAGCTGGGGAATGAGCAATGCCTGCCCAGCAAAGTGCACAACAAAACTGGGGATGCACTTGAATGCAAAAGCCTCGACCCGAGCACAAAAAAATGAGTGCAGGCGCACACAAAACATCTGACATTCGGGGCCAGGACATTGACACTCGTCGTCCTGGATGTCACAGTCCTTCACAGATCTCCACACCCCGTCTGTCAGATGTCAGGTGGTGGATTCGCCACCAGTTCCCAGGCCATCCGCCGACCCGAAAGAAGTTCATCTCGCATTTTTGCACAATTTACACACTGGATACCCAGTACCGACATGGCATTCATATGTAAATAAGCTTTTATTAGGTGTTCCCTGGCTGGAGAGAGGATGAAAACGAGAATGGAACTGAATCCAGGCGAATGCCAACCAACTTTGGGGCAATGCGGAATGGAAATTGGAGTCTGAACTGCATATTGATTGCTGTTTGGATTATTGAATTGATTGTCCCTTTCTTTCGTTCGCTCTTCTTAGCTATTCCATTACCTTTTTTGATTGGTTAGCAGTTGAATTTAAGAAAAAAAGGTTTGCTACTTTTTTCCAATTATAGTTGTGACAATAAAGATTCTCAACAAAATGTCTATACCTATATTTAATAAAACTTTAATTAACATTATTCTTTGCTTTCGACACCACAAAATATCTTGACACTGATGGATGATTTAAGTTCCAAAAAACACAACATAGCGCAGCTTAGAAGATAAGTTTTCCTAGCACAACCAAATCAATCAACTTGGACACTTTGTGTGAAAAGAGATAAATTCGGAAAACAGATTGCCTTACTTCGGAGATAATTACTGCAAAGTGGATTAGCTAAGCTAATCCAAGCAAACCACCAGATGTCTAGCTCACACCACAACCAAATGAGATTACCACCCAACCGTATTTATTATTTCCTTTCTGGCCCTCTCTTTCTTTTTTTCGGCGCTAACCTATGTTTAATTGCAATTTGATTAGGCCTAACCTGAATTTGTATCAGGAAAACACAAAAAAGTATACATGAAAAATACATTTCCCCCCTTATCCAATGGGTGCCGTATACAGAGAAAGGTCCAATTTGGTACAACACGACGTATGCGTAATATGATTTTCATGCTTTTCCCCTTTTATTCCGTATGCTCTCTATCTAAGCTACATAATATTGATTGGCACCAAATTCGTTTCTAATTATAATCTGTTTTGGTCCCGAACCGCTGGGTGGGTGTTTGGGTAACATTGCTCGAAATTGTAATGAAAACATGACTCTAAAGCGCGATTACCTTAACCGTTTTGCATTTTGGCATTGCCAAAAAACTTTTCGGCAATTGAAACGTTTCGTTATGTTAGAAAGGGATTGTAAAATAGGTAGATGGAAAAGGACAGAGCTAGAAAAATAGTTAGAGAAAGAGATAGATAGGTAGTTAAAGAAAGAAAGAGACGGGTCACGATTGTCGTTTTGCCAGTTTTTGTTTACGGCTGTGTAAAAAAAGTGAAAGTGCACTTCAAGCCAACGGCCCACACAGACAAATAAACTGCTTATGCATTTAGATATACAAAATGCCACATGTCAACATATACGTACACAAGTGTGTTCGTGTTTGTAATTTCAACTGCAACTGTAGCTGTGAGCTGACATTTAAACGTAACAGACACTTGAGTCGAGCTAGAAATGTCAGGCCTGGAAAGCGTTGGGTGGCAGTGGGGGATTCAGGGGGTGTTATAACAGGGGGATCCCCCCTTTGAATGAATATACATACAACAGTCTGGGTGAGTGTGTGCGCTGACGTTGGTGTTGGGGCAACAATAAACCGTGGGGAAGTGCAACAAATGCATGAATAAACAACAACTCAATTTGAATAAAGCAACAGCAGCGACGTCACTTGTGGGCGGTGGGCGGTAAGAGGTGTGAAATGTAAACTGAAGCTCAGCTTTAAAGTCAACTATGCTTCTAGTTGCTCCTTTAGACTTTACACGTTTTTAAAATCCTTAAATCACTCTTGAAAACAACACTTTCGCCTGTTGCTGCTTTAAAACTCTTAAACAATTTAAGGCTGCACAAGTGCGCGATTAAATTTCAATCTTCCGACAGTACTTGAAATGTTGTTAAAGAAGTTTGCCATTTATAATTGATTGGATTTTGTGGTGATAAACAAATATACTTTGATTGCGTATATCTTATTTCATATTAAACAATAGCTAAACCTTAATTAAGGGCAATTATATTAAATTTATATGTAGGTAATTTGAAAGCAGTACGTTTTTCTGTTTATTACTTTTCAAGGTTTTGAAACTTTATTAAGTATTCTAAGTAAATCGCTCTTAATAATTGATTACCTTTTGGGATAAACTAAAATATTACGAATTTGTAAGATGTATTTATAAAAATGTGCGGTTAACCACACCTGTGTTTATGCTATATATAGCTTAAAAAAAAAAATTGAATAGTAAAAATTGTTTGTTTTCTTTAATAAATAGGTCAACAACTTACGCAAGAATAACAGCAACACGGGAACCGAAAGACAATAACTTCTAATAATATTTACTACTTAAAAATTGGTATAGATAAAACCGAAATCATTTTACTAAAGAAATTATATCATTAATTAATTAAAATATATCATGTACATAATTAAATAAATAAACAAAATAAACAAAAATAGGTCTTGCTAAACTTTTTTAAACAAAAGTGTAGAGTGTTTATGTAAACTGGAAAACGGAATTTGGCTCCGCTGCAAAAACTGGTTGGCAGCGCTTGGCTCGTCTTGCGTTTATTGCATACAACAATTGATTTTCGCTAGACGGCGGAAAGCGGGACGGCGAAAATGCAAATGAAAATGGCAAAGTGCTCAGCGCCAGAGCAGGATGGATGTGAGCGAGGGCGACAAGGATGGAGCAACCAATATATGTAGTTTCAAACAAACTTCAAATTGGCGAACACAAAAGCTGCTCTCAGACACACTGCAACACACACTGGCACACATTACATAGTCAGACAAGTGGGTGGGCGGTTGAGTGGGTGGTGGAGTGGGGGGCTAGGTGGGAGGCACCTGCACCTGCTGGCTGGGCGACTGCAACAAAAATGACAAACGTGCTTTTGATAGACTTGTTGACGACAAGCTCCTGGCACTTGGCAGCTGTCAGCGGCAACCCAGAAATGGACTGACGTCCACACACACGAATACACTGGCAAAAGTGTGCCCTGTACAATAGTTTTGGTGCTAACCTACCTACAAATAGTTATGAAGGTAACAAACTTTTTGACACATTGCTAATAAATAATTTAAAATATTCACTACCAGCTTTCTTAATAAAGCATCATATCCATACCGACTGAAGGTTGTATATATTTTTGTAGCACTTTCACAGAGTCTTTATTATATCATCTCAAATTCATGTAAGCCCATTCGACTTTTAAACAAAAACTATATAAATTATTCAAGCTAACATTGCTTAAATTAATCAATGCAAAACAAATTCACTCAGGCAACAGTGGTAATAAAATTATAATATAGAAAATAAGAATTAAACAAAACTACATAAACTATTCAAGTTAACATGGAATAAATTAAACAATTAAAAATCAATTCACTCATGTAACAGTGCCAATAAAATTATGATATACAAAATAAAAATTAAACAAAGCTACATTAATAATTCAAGTTAGCCTTAAATTAAGGAATGCAAAATATTTTCACTCATACAGAAGTGTTAACCTTTTACCTAGTGCTTTGTTGCTTTCATTTATTTCTAAAATATTTATTAAAAAATACCCTCACATCTTAATGAAATGTTTCAATCAACTTATTTTGAATTTCATTATTTCAAAATAAAATATTTCAAATAAAGAATAATGTTTTTCGAAACTCATACTGCTTATATTTTAGTCCAAAATAAACCAGAGGAAATGTTCACTAAGATTTCTCTCCATGTATTCACGGTTATTTTTGATGTCTGAACTTGTTTGTTAGCATACGAGTGCGGTTGTGAAAGGTGAAGAAGTGGCAAATTTTGTAAGCAGTTTTATTGTCGAACATATTAATAAATAATGCCGAAAATCAATAGGAGGACTCCTTGCGATGGCGATTTTTACGGCCGCCGCCACATATTTAATACTGCACGCGTGTGCGGTTGAATGTATTTTGTGGTCCAATCTTGGTAATTGCAATTACAATCCACTTTGGCCAGCCGCGCTTATGGTTATCAATTTGTTGTGTTTATTACGACCAGTTCATGGTTACTGCAGCAACAGTAACAGAAGTTAAAAAAACTCTCCCCTGTGTTGCACTCACTTTTGCTTTCGGTTTGTTTTGCTGCCGTTCCTTTGGCCTGCTTTTCGCTTTTTGCTTCTCTTTTGACTTGTTTTACGCGCGCGGGCCAGAACGAGATGACGACGTAAGTTTCGTAAACGTGTTTTTGTTATGGCCCAATTCACGGATGACGCAAGTCTTGCTTACCGAACACGTCCGATTCGCAGCAGCAGCAGCAACGTACTGGCTTTGTTTTGGCCAACTCGCCAAGCGGAGCCGAAGTGGCCACAACCGAAGTGGCAAGCGAGGCCGACAAGTTATATTTAGTTCTTTGCTTTTTTAAACTGCTTACTTCTACTTTTATTAGCTTTTTCTAATTTAAAGAGGATATAACTTTTTCTTTCCTTTACTGTCACAATAAATCTTCAAGTTTTTAATGCTGCCAAACCGGAAGTACAATTCGAATTTTTGAATTCCGATGGACTTAAATCCTGGTACGTTACAATCAGTGTTGGTAAACATTATCGATAGGCTATTGCTCGATGCACCATAATCGGCGCGCTTTATTCGATAGCTCTGTCGTTCTCCGCGAACCAGTTCTTTTAGTAAAACAACAAACTCATCTCCCACATAAAACACAGAAAATTACTCTTTAATCGTTTGTTAGTCTTATTTTCGGTATACAAATTTAACCAAATTATGCCTGTGTAATGCTAGAAAACATTTCGTTGTGTGTGATCAAGATCGAAACGGACTTGGAGCCCAGCGCAGGTAAGTTTAGGAGCTGCGACTGCAGCAGACAAAGAGAGTGGATTTCACAAGAATAATTTATTTATTAATATTAGATTCCGAGGGAGCCGTGTCCGCCGAACATCCCACCAATCCTCGAGTTCTTAAGGAGCGGGAACGCGATCGCGGACTGCGCTTGGCCCGCGATATCACCATCGAAACCTACATTAACCAGCGTTGGACGCGGGAATTGAGTGCTCCGAAAGATCAGGAGACGGAGGGCAGCAAGATGAACTGGGCGGCGACCCTGCAGCACGTGAACAGTCCCACGGCGGGCAGTTCCCGGGAAACCACTCCTCGTAACGGCGATGAAACGCAGACGGGCGGTCCACAGGTCACCTCCTCAAAGTTCCCCCATGAGATCGGTTACTTCTCCGGCAATCCCATCGTCGAAGTGACCAAGGGCCTTATCCATCTCTACAAGAAAAAGTATGTTTGCTTGTGTTCCTTTATTGTGTTCACATTTCTAAGTTGTTTCTGTATCCAATAGCGAACGAAAAGCCATCAAGGAGGCTCCATCCAACCAGCTCTGCCTGCTGGCCGTGCCAGCCACTCTAAACTGCCACGATCTGCTGAACTTTATCGCTCCCTGCCATGCGGAGATCAAACACGTCCAGATTGTCCGTGACGGCAGTCCCAATCAATTCATGGTGCTGCTGGAGTAAGTTAAACCAATTCCCCACTCCTGAGCTATGTACAAAATCATAAACCTACCATTTTGAAAACATAAATTTCGCATAACTTGCATAAATTATAATCACAAACACTCATTCCCTTTTAGATTCCGTTCTAATGAATCAGCACTAGAGTTCTACAAGTCTTACAATGGGATTGCTTACAACTCCCTGGAACCGGACTCGCTGTGCCACGCGGTCTGGGTCTCGGCGGTGGAGAGGAGCGAACATGGAGCACCGCCAATAGGACACACAGAGCTGCCCACCTGTCCAGTGTGCCTGGAGCGCATGGACGAGAGCGTGGACGGAGTGCTGACCATCTTGTGTAACCACGCCTTTCATGCCAGCTGCTTGATGAAGTGGGGCGATTCCACTTGCCCTGTGTGCCGCCACGTCCAGACCCCCGAGCTCGTCGAGGATTCCGTGTGCATGGAGTGTGAGGGCACCGATTCGCTGTGGATTTGCCTGATCTGCGGACATGTCGGCTGCGGCCGCTACCAGGGAGGACATGCTGCCGCCCACTACCGGGCCACTAACCACACCTTCGCCATGCAACTGGGCACTTCAAGCGTTTGGGACTACGCCGGCGACAACTTCGTACACCGCTTGTTTCAGAACAAGTCCGACGGCAAGCTGGTGGCCTCTCAAACCGAGAAAGACGAGCGCGAGGAGAAAATTGACTCAATGCAGATGGAGTTTACTTACTTACTAACTTCGCAGCTGGACACACAACGAAAATACTACGAGGAGCGAATGGAGAGGCTTGAGCAGGAGTGGCAGACCTTCAAGTCGAACGCCAACGAGGCCAAGACAGAGGTCTCCGAGCTTCAGCATCTTCAACAGACCATGCAAAAGGAAAAGGTCAATCTGGAGCGAAAGCTGACCCAACATACAGCGAAGTAAATACTAAATCCGCTTCGCCGTTTTTCTAAATTTCATATAATAATTGTTTTTTTCAGACTTAAGGAGGTACAGAAGCAACTGAACGAGGAACGGGAGCTGTCCAAGGCCCTGCAAACCAAACCAGAGCTCCTGGCACGGCAAATACAAGATCTTGGAGCAGCAGTACCACGAGTTCAAACACAATCATGATGCCGAGGTTACCGATCTAAAGGAACAGCTTCGCGACGTAATGTTCTTCTTGGACAACCAGCAGAAGATGGCCAACTCGGAATTGGCTGGCGCCTCCATCACTGGCATCGGAGAAAAGGAGCCGGATCCGAATTCAAGGCGCGGAAATCGTCGCAAGAAGTAAATCCTACCTATCATACACCATTCACACATAAATGTATTTTGATTCGAGCTGCATTGTTACCCGATCTGCAAACCGAATATATAAGATTAATAACGGCTCTATATGTGATTTCCTTTGTGAAGCAAAAAACCAAGGATATAATATACCTAGTGTACGTGTACTTTTACTTTAAGCTAATTGAAAACATATTTCTGAAATGTATTGCGTTTTTATTTCGAATTAATTAAAAGTTTGTCAAGAAATCTGCATTGTTATTTTTAATTTTGCAATTTTGGCGTACTATTTGAATGTTAAACCCAAGTGAACCAATGTATAAACTGCTCTAAATGGATTCATTGTCAGGATAAGTAAAATACGATCGATTTGTGGCATTATTCGGGGCGAGGACACTCATCCTCGCAGTGGAATGTGGGGTCAGACAGCTCCTGAAGCTCCACGTCCGGATCTGCCTGGAAGATGTTAAGCTTCTCTTTCATATCCTGCTCGTTGCGATCAAGGTTCATTAGATAGGCAGCAATGAAGGCACGCGGATCCTGTGGCGAATGAATGTGCAGCTGGGCGAAGGCTCGCACCAAGACATCGCCCATCTGCTCCCTAATTTCACCGGCCATCGAGTCCACCGCCTCTAGGTTCTTGCCCTTCGGGAGCCAATCGTATCCCTTGAAGCAGCAACACTCACAGTAGGCCTTTGGGTCGGATTCCTTCAACAGTTTGAAGAAAGGCAGAAGTTCCGCCTCGCAACTCTTCAGCTTGGCTACCTCCCGCACAAAGCGCTTGTGCAAGTCGCACACATCCTTCTCGCAGCCCTTGATGACCTCTGCATCCTGGGAAAGGGTCGCCGTGCGCTTTATGTAGTCCACTGTGTTCTCGTGGAAGGATTTGAACTTGCACTTCTCCTCGTTGTAGGCGTAGAGGCACTGGCGGGCATAGACGATGACGTTGTCCCGCCGCTTCCGGATCTCCTCACTTCGCTGGGTGAAATGGCTTTTTACCTCGTCCAGGCTGTTGATGCGCTGGGCGAACTTGGTCAAGTCCTCGATGCTCTCGCACACCACCTTGCCCTTCCTCTCATGGCCACACTTTATATTAGCCTTGTTGATCCTGTCTAGCTCCGCCTTCAACTCTAGTTTCATGTTGCGCAGCTCCGTGTTCAAGCGCTTCACATCATTGTCGTTGCAGATCAGCGCCTGCAGCATCTCGTGCAGGCAGTTCTTGTGCGGATTGGGCAGTTCATCGGGGCAGCCGGCCAACATCTTACAAGATTATACTATTCTCTTCTGAGGATAAAATATATTTGTTTGAATTTAATATTTTGTTTTCAACACGAAATTAATTGTTTTCTTTCCAGTTTCTTTACTGAAATATGTAAAAGCTTGCTGTTTCTCACTGCTTTTGAAATTTAAAGTTTTCTATATTGAAATAAATAACCTTTTTAAAAATATTTATATTAAAACAACTGACTGGTAAAATACAACATATAATTTATTAGTTTAAGACTGGGTCGTTTTCAGAGGATAAAATTATTGAAAGACCTCAAAATAAAAGAGAAGTTTTTTATTAATTATAATTATTTGTAATATAATATTTAAGATCTTAATAGTTTCCGATTTTTCTTTGATTTCACTTATAAACTTATCAAATTAAAAGAAAAAGCTGTAAGTGGGTTTAATTCATATTTATAAATATATATTTTATAAATAATTAGACAAGCATAAAAGTAAAAACTATAATGCTTTTTAATCGTGGCAAAAACTTTATGGCTTTAAATATTTAGTGTTCCTGATAAAAAATTTAATTAAAATATTTCTTATCGTTATAACCCGCTGCCCAATCATAACTAGAATTTATCAGTAGAAAGAATTACAAATTCCAAAAAAAAAACAATCCTCTGCGAACCGGTTTGACTAGAAACCGAATCTTCACTTAAATTGCGTACCCACAGCAACAACAAATAAAGAACGTAAATAAAAATTAAATTTATTTGGCAGTGAACAAAGGCAGCAAAAATAAATAAAATTTCTTAATGGTCTCTCCCAAAAGCGTTTCGACCGTTTCGGCTTTTTGTTCGTCTACAATTGGCACACGATCAATCATTATGTCTCTTCTAACGCAAATGTATCTTGCCAAAATGTGTGCTATTATGCATTGTTTAATACCCTATGACGTTGAATCTTTGGGATTGTAAAATTTAAGCTATTTCAACTATAGTTACATTTTCTAAGGTATGAACACTGGCGGATACCGAATGTGATCTCCATACACAACTCCCACTGATGGACACAGCTGAAGCTTTCGAAAAGTGAATTTTGGCACAAGTCAACCTGTTTGCAGATGAAGAGGAAATGAGAAAGGTGAAGGGGAGGATCGATCTTTGACCGTCTTGTACCTGTAATTAAGTAACTTAATTAATTTCACGCGAGACAAAGCTCATTTTTAACCAAAAAAAAAGTGGCTTGGGTTTTGCAAAATTTTTGTTTCAGCGTCTGAATAAATTTTGCATAATTTTCGCTTTTTATACATCTCAAAGAATTTGATGGATATTATTTTGCTTATCGCCTGATAGGGTATAATTTGATTAATTTTCTGCGATGAGCTTGGAATTTTTGGCGGATTAGCTAATTTCGTTTAAAGTTGATGTATAAGGCAATCGCATTGAATCCTAAATTGATATTAAAAACAGTTTTATCTTGCATCAGACTATTATTTAATTATTGCGCAAAAGGTAACAAAGTTGTTGAAATTTAAATGATTACAAAATATATTTTATTGAAATAAGTGCAAATAATTGTGACTGAAATACGAATTTGTAAGATTTCTAATAGTCTTTGAAAATCATCTTTAAATAATTATATTTAAATTATTATAAACATGGTAACAGAAATACGAATTTGTAAGATTTCTAAAAGTTTCACTTTGCAAATCCTCTTTAGATCACTATATTCCTGAACCCTTTGAAGTTTATACAGCTGCTTGATCAATATTCTATTTGCCATTGAAAGCGGATGCAAATTATAATAATTAAAATTATTGAATGTGACTAATGAGCAAATATTGATTTAGAATTTTGCCCAAGGCGGTACGAATGGGCGGATACAAAGCCGGAGTATGCAAAATAGATAAACAAATATCCGGAGGACCACAGATGCGAAAGAAAAGCAGCCAGATCAAAAGGATGTGCTAGGATGGATGTCCGGATCTTAGGGTGGTTTTCTATCCCTAAGCCATCAATTTGCATAGAAAAGTGACCCAGATTCTTAAGGATGCTGACGATTTAAGACACGTAGGACACCAGGGTCCAGGTATTAATAAAAATGCACGAAAAAAATCAAATTTAAATAATTTGCGTATTTTTCTATTTGAAAGAACATAGTTTTTTTTAGTTTCTAGCTCGTTTTTTTACGGACGATAAATGAAAAATGATGTTTGACCCTGTCCTGCGACACACCCTTTTCCTTGATCACGTATGCAAATGTGGGGGGATGTCCCGGGCCAGGATCAGAGATTCAACCCTTTGAGGACAACTGCTGGCGTCCGATCCGCGGACGTGTTGTGCATAAATTAAGGCATCCTTTCGTCCTTTTGTCCTCTAACCCTTGGTGGTTCGGCAAAGAAACGCTTCCGCATGGAAATGAGGCAAAAAAATCCGGATTTTTTTTACTCCTTGTCTTCTGCCGTCTGCGTCTTTGTGCGAGTCCTTTATCCTTGATCGTCACCCTAAGCCCAGTGTGTCTTGAGCCTTGTGGGTAGCCTGGCAGGGAGAACAAAAAAATCGTGAGAAAATTTCCAGCGCCATATATTCAAATTAGGTAACCAAATGCCGCCCGTTGCATACTTTTTTGGGTGATTTTTTGTGTCCGCACCCAAAACGCCGGGAAGAAAAAAAAATCATCAGGATGCATGCTCATCCTTCCAGCCCTTATTGTTGGGCTCAGCAGTTTTTTAACCCATTTTTTTCTGATTCCCTAATTTTTTATGCTTGACTACCGAAAAAAGTCGTTTATAATTGGACCCAGTTCAGCTTTTTTGTCACGTTTTTTTCTTTCCCATTTTAAATATTGAAATCCTGTGTGACAAGTTTTTTTCTTCGTTTTGGTAAAAAGGATCGTCAACTGAAGTCTTGTTACTGTAGTTTTTTATCCTTTTTTTGGTCCTTTTTTCAAGCTGATTTTTTTCTTTGACAAAAAGCGGTGCGAAAATGTTAATTAAATTTTTGTTATTGCGCCATTTCAGGGTAAAATCCAGTTTCCAATATCACGTCTTTCAATTACGCAGTTAATTTTCATTTTTTGTCTTTTGAATACAAGTTTTTTGTACTATTTTAAACACGTGTTGGCTGTCAAGGATTGAAGTTGTAAACTGTAACCGATTGAAGGAAAAAAATCTGGGGTTTGGTTGAGTAATTGTAAACATTGTTAAGTGTTTAATAAGCCCATCGTAAAAAAATGGTCCTGGGAAGCAAACTTTTCAATTGAGTTCTAAAAAATATGTTTGTCGGTTGTAGTAAGAATCTGACGTAACAATGAAACTAAACTGACGTACCTTAAACTCTAAAACTAAAATTTAATCAGGCGTTCCTACGCTAAAACGATTTTAATTTTTCTGACTCACATTTCTTTGAATTCACCTCTTAAGTTAAAGAAAGACATTTCCCACACCTTTAGATATTCTAATTTATTACCAAGGCTATCAAGGAATCACAATCCGTGAAAATGTACATCCTTTATCCAACATCTGTTAGTCTAACATAATAATTTTATTTCCTAGTTTGTGGAGAGTTTTCAAACTAGTTTTTTGAGAGTAATGCAAAGGAAATAACATTTAAAGTATCAACAGAGGTCGGATTTCTGATATTCTGCATTGAATAAATAAATGAAAATATATATTAAACACTTAAGCAGCTGAATCCTCATTCTTACACAAAATCCGCAATAGAAACATTCAAATAAAATGCCTCAAACCTTTTTTTTTTGCAATATGCCAATATTCGCTTAAGTATCAATTTCATAACAATCGAAATGATAAAGAGAAATCAATCCAAATAAAGGCCCAGAAACCTCAACAATAGCGCAGAGTGTGCCCTTTACATCCAGTGTGCGAATCCATTTAGCCAAAGGGTGCAAATATGGATATAAGAATAGCTAACGAAAATCGCATCAAATTTCACAATATCGCACCTTATTAGAATCGAACAATACCGCCGTTCACAAAGCGAAATTTGGCGAAGCAGAGCTGAAGAAGAAAAGGCTGAAATGCAAATGCCACAGGAACAAGAAGTTATGGGAAAAACATACACACCTTCCATTCTCCTTCGATCTGTTCAAGCCCCGGGCTAATCGGTGGAGTGTATCCGCATATTGTGTGCATTGTCCAAAAATTTCATAAATAGTTTATCCAAAAGAATTGCTGAATGCCGAACCGACTAAATGCCATTCGCGAACGGGTTACGAGAGAGAAAGGATCCTTCTGCGAGTCCTTTCTTATGCTAAGAAGAGTCCCTTATCTGGGGTGAAAGGTTTTTTCTTTCGGAGATCCGGATGTTTTGTGTGCAACCCCTGATGGTCGGATCCTATCTCCCCCTCCCCAAATGCGTGCGTGTGTGTTTTGATTTCGGGTCTGGAGTTTAGAAACCATAAATCTATTGATGCCTTTGATGACGCCTTTCTGCAGCACCGAAATGATCTCTTGGCATTGAAAAACGCATAGACAATATTCAAATGAAGGTCGTTTGCATAATGCCCCTTCCCAAAAACTTTGAAATGAATTGTGCTTACTAAAAACGAAAATGGAAGCTATAATGCTAAATAGAAAAAAAAACGTTTTGAGTTTTTAAAATTAAAACATTTAATATTTGATTTAATTTATTAAAAAAGGTTGAATGGTTAAATTGTATTTGAGAGGCAACAAAACAAATACAAATGTTAAGATAGCAAACACATCTATGACAAATACATAAATATACGTTTTGTTTAAACTAATAATTCATTTTATAATTTAAATGTTAATCACTGAATAGTTTTAAAGGTATTTATAATTCATTACGGCTTATGTAAGTATGGTCGTTAAAGCTATTCTATATTAAAATAAATAATTAATGAAAGAAGAGATTTGATCCAGAGACGGAAAAAACGGTGACCCTGATCCTGCCAAGTATTTCTATTTTTTCAATGACCTGACAGAAGAACTCACGTATATATCCGACAGATGCCACTCTCAAGGAAGAGTCCTTGATGGCCTTGGGCAATGCATTCTAATTATCATATCGATCAAGCTGCAAGTAAAAGTGACAGTCCCAGGCCCAAGGACCCTGCCAGGGCAGAGAAGATCCTAGGCCGCATTTTTTCTCATAGTTAGCATAACAAAGCCTGATGAGACGCACAACGGACGGAATCGTGATGATTTCAGCACCCAGAGACAAGACAGGCCCAAAGAAAAGGAGGAGAGCAGCCACCCCAAAGATCGGGTAGCGGGACAATAACCACCAAACAATCCCATGATCATTAGTGCATCTATAATAATGCGCATTGATATGCTAATCGCGAGCAGACGGGGTTTGAATGGTGAAACTTCAATGCCTGAATGCTTCTATGATCGATGACGATCGCTGGCAGAAATCAAATCATTTATCAATTAAATTATTGGCAAACATTGGCTTGTAGGGCCCTCAAACCGAAGGGTTCGATGTGCTAAAAAGTTTCCCCTTTCGGCTCATTTTTGCATTGTGGCCTTTGTTTTGCATTTTGCACAACTGCCAAATGATCGATTATCGATCGGCAATCCCTTTATCCCGGGTCTTTGTCCTCTGCGGTGTGTTTGCCAATTCTGCTTTGATGATTTGTTGGTTTACTGTCAGCGATCCTTGTATTTCCCTCAAGGGCCTCCTTTTCCTTTTTCGCCAAAGGATCGTGCCGAATATTCGCACAATCCTTTACGAAGACACCGATCTTTGTTGACAAAAAGACAATTGCCCAAAATCCTTTTAGGGAGTTTATATCTCTATCAACTTCATTGTTGTCTCCCTAACGCTTTGTGGGTGTCTATTTACTACTAACAATCCCCTTTGTCTGGCCAATTTTTACGAGCCATTTAGGAGATTTTATTTCGTTTTTATTTGCGGCATAAAAAGATCATAAAAACCATTTAACTTTTTTGTGTATTTAACACAATTTGCTGCTATTTATAATTCCATTCAAACGCTGCGCTCAACAAAGACGGAGGCGAAAAAATAAACATAAATAAATAAAGAGAGAAAATATAATAATGAAAAAAAGCACCTGTTAACAACTTAAACTGGTTTTGTGTGGGATTTTAAAATTTATTGTTTTATTAATTAGCTATGAAATTCGTTTTTGTTTGTTATATTTATATATGTATACACTTCAGATGTTTTCATAGACTGAATGAAACTTTGAAGTTCCTTTGTCTGCAATACAGAAATATCGGTTTACTAATCCGTCAGAGGTCTTTAGATCTCCATAAGTTCATCATCTTCTATATTTTAGGTATCCAAGAAGATTTACCTTACTCATTTCTTAAGTACTTTGCCGATTTGAAGTTGCAAGTCGTGACGACTGAAGAAGACTCGAATTTTGAGCGACGATGGATGAACTAGTTTTATACCAGGTACTAAAATACCCGTAAATGCAAAGCATGTTGAAAAGAACTCAATGCGAATCAACTTAAATGAATCATTCCCATTAATCTCCGTGTCGATCAGCCGAAAATTTCAAGACTCAATCAGTCATTAATCATTATTCGCCATCAGAGAGTAGCCATCCATTTCGAATTGAGGGAAGCATCGGACGACCACTTTTTAGTGAGATTTACCCCCTCAATCGATCCTCGAACTACGCCACTGTCACGTCTTAGG
Source organism: Drosophila kurseongensis (assembly GCA_018153305.1). NCBI lineage: Eukaryota > Metazoa > Arthropoda > Insecta > Diptera > Drosophilidae > Drosophila > Drosophila kurseongensis. The sequence continues at coordinate 1,763,741 of JAECXX010000149.1, forward strand.
CCAAACGGCAGCTGCGAGTGAGAGAAATTAAAGATAAACTTCGATACGATCGTAGCCCTACATTTCCCTGTGGATACTCAGATTATATGGGGTGAACATAAATCTCTTATGTCGCCTCGGGCACAAAGAAGTTCTTCTTGAGGCTGCTAAGCGGATTATGCTGCGTCTTTCTGGATCGTTGCGTATATTCGATTCGCTTCAATTCGCTAATAAAAATACAAATCTTGTGGAAGGTTTAAAACACCGAAATATTTAGTTTATAAATAATTTCAAACTTTATTGGTTGAATTTTACATTTTCAAATCGTTTTCTATTTCGGCTTGCCTAACAAGTAGAAAATATCCTTACTCTATTAGTTAGTTGATAAATTAGAAAGTATCTATGGTATTAGAGCTAGGTTGATACGTTTAAATGTACAGCACATAATTACATACATCTATGTACACTATAAAATATATTTAGGGTCTACCGCCGTACTTTGTACGGCTCCTAGCTGATATTAAAACTGTGAACTATTCAAAATCGACTCATTCAATTAGTTCAGAGTTTTAAAAAGAATATTGCTTATAGATATTTAAACGATTGGGCATTAATATCGTGTAGAAAATCCTGAGTTGGCCTAGATAAATTATTCTTCAAGTTGAGGTTGAAAGGGGCGGGTGAACTGAAAGGACTGTAGTTGGTTTCCTTGTTGGTATAGGCAGTGATGGAGTTGAATTTGGCTGAATCTTGTGCAGTTCTTAGGTAATTTAGGTTTAACTCTTGTTTGGAAGGATTTTATAGGGAAACCAGTTACAATCCCAGCTCCTACGCCACTGCCAACTTGGTCCTAGCTAACATAATTTTAATTCTAGTGTTTCAAGTGGTATGGATTCGCAGATACAACTTAGAAACATTTCGTATTAATGTTTTTTTGATTTACTAAGCCTCTTCCTAGAATCCAAACCAGTTTAAACGGAGACCTTAAGCTAATGTCATCGTTGCTGCCTCTTTGGGCCCCGACCTGGCCTGTACTATTGCGCCTTCTCCTTGGCGGCATTCACAGCACTCAGGCCCAGTGTAAGGTGATCGCCAGCGATGATGCCCGCCGCTCCTGGCTGGTGGGCGTAGTTTCGTATCTGGTGAAGCGAGATGAGCTGCGTGGGAAAAGCAGCCGCTGCAGCCGCCGCGTTCTGCTGATACAGATAGGCGGCGGTGGCCGCCGGCGGTCCGCGATGCTGTTGGAGATGTGGCGGAACTGGTGGAGCCACTGTGGCTGTCAGTGGGGTAAAGGCGGAGGATCCGGGTCCAGGCGATGGCTGGTGCTGCGGCTGTTGTTGGTGCTGCGCTTGCTGCTGGAGGTGATGTTGAGGAGTGGACTGGCGCAGGACGAGATCCTCGCCAGCGGTCTCCTCATGTGGACTGTGCGAGTGTCCCGGTGTGTCCGCCAATCGCTGATGATGCTGCTGCAGAAGCTCTTGTTGCTGTTGCTGATGTTGTTGCTGCAGGGAGGCAAAGTTGCCGTACGGCTGACCGCCGGTCTGCGGCAACTGCTGCTGAATGGCCTCCGCCAGCGAGGCCGCCGCACTGTCCGCCCCCATCTTGGCCCAGTAGGCGGCATTCACATCGTTCATGGCCTGGCGCTGCAGATTCAGGCCGATCCCGCTAGCCGGCACGTGTTGCTGCTGGGCAGCCACCTGGGCCGTGTGCCGGTGTTGCTGCTTCTCCGCCTTCTCGGCGTGCTTCTGCAGATGCTTTTGCAGGTAGGTCTCCTGCGTGTACGACTTGCCACACAAACTGCATATGTGCGTCTTTAGGTGCTTGGAGTCCTTGTGTTTGGGAATGTGCTCCAGCAGGGTCATCTCGTCGCCAAAGCACTTGTAGCAGGAGTTGCACTTGAACGGTTTGTCGGTTTGATGGCAACGCGAGTGCGACTGCAGGTTCGAGAGCTGTGAGAAGGCCTTTGGGCAGCCGGCGTGCCGGCACTTGTACGGTTTGTCCCCCGTGTGCGTACGGATGTGCTGCTGCAGATGCGACAGCTGAGTGAATTTGCGCTGGCATATCTCGCAGCGGTACGGTTTGATCCCGAGGTGGATCCGCGTGTGCTGCGACAGGTACGATGAGTTGGCGAAGGACTTGCTACATGAGGCGCACTTGTATGGCTTGGCCTGGTCGCCATCGCCCCGGCGACCCTCCTCCTCCGGCGAGGATCCGTTGCTACCGCTCCCACTTGCGCTGCTCATCTGCTGACGCGGCGGCGATCGACTCGGATCATACTGCAGAAAAATAGGTAAGGGGTTAGATTCGTTTAAACGTTTTACTTTTGCAAAAAAAAAGCTGTTTGCTTAACTTCTGATCGAATTGATTCAACACATTTTACTGTCTTTAATAGAAAAATATTTAGTAATTGACTAATGCAGTTAGCATTATTGAACTAGTCAAAAATGTCACTCTAATTATAGAAATTCTATTAGGTACGATAAAACGAAGTCAATTATTTTTTAAAGCAAATATATATTTTGTATTAGTATTAAATCCCATATTGATTCAAATTTGATTAATTATTCAATTTGTTCTTAAATTCTTCGTGAGATCCTCCCATTATTTTATATTCCGCTGATTTGGACTTACCTTCTGCTCCTGCTGATCGTGGGGCGTGGGCGGCGAGTTGGGCGCACTGTAGCTGACCTTCAGCTGCGGCGGGTGCTGCTGCTGCTGCTGCTGCGGGTGGTGGAGATGCTGCTGCTGCTGCTGGGGATCGGGATGTGGCTGCTGCTCCAGGACCATTTGCTGCTGGTGCTGCACCAGGCCGTTCTTTAGCGAGTAGTCCAGCCGTTCTGCGACATTCTGGCGGAATTCGCTGATGTTGAAAGGCTTGTAGTCGTGTACCAATTGGGCCGTGGTTAGGTGGCCCAGTGAACGCAGCTGATCGATGGAGCGATGCAGATAATCGCCGCTGGGGACGCCGTTCGGCGCCGTCGGCAGTTCGGCCATAAGCGGCGTCTGATGGCCGCCAAGGGTCAGCGGGCGGTAGGCGATGGTGCGAGCGTCCAGCTTGGGGGCGGGGTCAGCGAGCTGAGACTATCCGGTGCGATTGGGTATGAAGCGATGGTCTTCGTCGTCGGAAAGTCGACACTCCACTGGCGGACTTACACAACTCGGCGCGTTTTTGTGCTGAAAGTACAGAAATATTGTAATTCTTGAATCCACAAAATTGTGCCTAGTCGGCACAAGTGCTTAAACTACTTTTCGATTCCGCTTTGCCTCTGTACTCCCCGCATTGGATACATTAATTTCTGCACATTAACATAAATGTGCATGAATTAATTAATTGTTTGTGAATTAAACGTGCTGTGCATTGGAACAAAAGTCCAAAAGAGCCGAAGATACCGTAACTGCAACCCAGTAAAAAAGATGCCAGTGTAGCGCAAAAACGGAAAAGAATTAATAACAATGCCGAGCAAGAAAGAGTTAGTCAACGGAAAAAATCACAAGATAAACAAAAAAGGCGCTTGCGACCAGAAATTGTTGGTGACAACAAGATGGAAAGCGAAATGGAATCGCTTTCGGCCTAAAGAACCGAAATGGGGGTTACTCTGGAAGGGGGCGATGGGTGGTGATGGACTGGCAAAAAAGTCAGGGGCGCCAAAGAAACGTGTCAACAACCTCGAGAACTAAATGCAACTACATCTACCGCACTTTTCGGGGAGGTGCAACTCCCGATGGACCAATGATGTTTCAGGGGTGTAAACTTAAATATGGTGGTGATATGATTGGCCCAAAGGTCATTTGATCTTTTAACTTTAACACTTCTTAAAGTCAAATACAACTTTAAAACAAGAGTATATTGTGTGAATTAGAAGCCAGTATTTCAGTCCATTTAAGATTTTCAAGAAATTTGATAAAATTCCATTACATTTTTGCTTGTCATTGCAAACTATTTGCAAATATAGTTTCATAATTTCGTAACAGGCACCGAGTTGATATATTCATTCTGATAAATCATTTGTTAAATTTTTCTTTAATTTTATCAATTTATTTTTAAAATTGTTTGCCGTTGTTTCAACGAGGAACAGGAAACAAAATGATTATTTGAGATAAAAACGAATTTTAAATAATGACTCAGTTTTATTAGAAAAATTATGACTAAACATGTTGATAAAATAAAAAAAATTTCATTTTGATTTAAATTTAAAATTTGTGCATTATCTCCTGCATTAAAGTGCATATTCTACATACATCCCTTTGAAGCACACAAGGTTTAAAGAAATTTGAAAACAATTAACGCTAGTCTAATCACCTCCACAAGCATCAAAAAACATAAAATTGACAAGCAGTCTTGTTCCCTTCCATGAAATTAGGTTTAAAGACTATCAGTTGTATACATTCATATTTAATAGGCAAGTTTGATGTGTGGAACAACTATTGGTCATATTGACGTTTAAGGGGTGTTATAAAACTATAAAGAAAAATTATATTTTAAGTGTAAACACTATGCAGAGTTAATTTTTTTAATAAATTTTTTTTTTAAACCTTTTTTATTTTATTTTTTAAATAAACATTAAGAATCTGTAGAATTTTATGTTATTTTTGTATGGGTAAACTTTTGATAACGCTGAAAAACAGTATGAATAATAATTCTAGTAATAATATAGATAGACCGGTTTTGGAGGGAAAGTAAGTAGCGTCCGAATAAAACAGTTTTCTTAACTTAGAAATATAAATCGCAAGATTTTGACAGTTGTGTAAAAGTTTGCGGGCAAATTTGATTACGACCTTTTGGTCGGGTGGGTGTTGACGTCAGAGGTAAATTAAATTTTTTGGATTTTTTTTTTTTTTTTCAGCTTGGTCAAAATAACCGGTTTTTTTGTTGTTGTTAATGCTGACGTTGGACAATTGAACAGCATGGAAGCAGGAATTCCGTGGACATGGGAAGGGGAGGGGGCGGGTAATGTAATGCAAAAAGGACGCGCCATTCGCTTGTTGCGCACATTTAGAGCGAGACAGGGTGACAAACAAACAATTGTTTGCCACTCAAAGAATTGCAACAAAAAAATAAGCGAAAGTGGCGACCAACAAAACAGAAGCCGGAATCGTGTAACTACAGATCTAGAAACACGGAAAATCGGACAATCAACCTGATAAATGCAAATGGGGAATAAATAAACGCAATCGGGCAGGCCCCAAAAAAAAACCCCAAAAACCAAAAAAGAAAAGAGAAGCCCGAAAAGCATATAAATAAAATGGTATACACAAAAAACCTACACTACACACAAAAAACGAATCAACGAAAATTAATTGAGCGCGAGCAGCTGAAAACAAAAGAGAGCAGGAGAGCGAGCCAGAGCTCAACATAAACAAACGAGCGGGCGGTCAACAACAACAACAATACAATAACCGCAATTCGGACCGCTCTCTTTCTCTCTTTCTGGTTGGGGGCGACATGTGTGCAAAAAAAAAGCAGCGAATATTTGATGAATACAAAAAAAAGTGGAAGATAAAAAAGACACGACGACACACAAACATACAAAAAACCGCCACCGAATGAATGGGAACGAACATTAAAAGTCAAACAAGCGACAAAACGGATGGCCAAATAATGGAGCACGTTTGCAAAAATGATTTAAAAATTGTTCTAGCTTAATTATTTGTTGACAGTAACATTTGGTTACAAAAAAATGGCTTTATGTACATACAATTTTAAAAATATAAACACGATTTCTGCAAAGAAAAAATACGGAAATAGGCCTACATATTTCAGCAAGTTAACAGTGGGGCCACCATTATTCAAATTGTAATGACTAATAAACTATTTTTTAGTTTTTCATTAAATAAAAATAAAACGGAGCAATTTTGTGTAGTTAAAATATCTAGCAAATCTAATACTTGTTGCTGTTAATGTTCGAGTTTTAGAACATTAACAGCAACAAGTTAACTCTCAATAAAACTTTCTTGGGAATTAAATATGTTAAAATTGTGAATTTAAAATAAACAAATAGAGCTGCAGGCTACTTGTATTTTATTGTTAATAATTATTTCTTAGTCATTTGTAAAATCATTATCATTTATCAATTTTGGGACAAAAATAATAGTACATTCGATCAAATAAAAACACTTCGAATATATTTCAGTTCGCCCTCTTCAGCAAAAACTCTGAAGCTTCTTTTATATGATCGGTTTCTAAAATTCATTCACAATAATATCATAACATTTGTATTTATATACATATCTGTAAAATTGTATGAGTCAATATTTCGTTATTCTATTTAAGTTTAGCTTTTTATGTGGGAGATTTTTTTTCAGTTCTGGAATAATGACGGCATTTCCCACTGTGCATTCAGCGCGGGAACAGAAACAAACACACTCAATCGTCAAGTGTGTTTGTCCAATAAGGCAAATAAATAAAACATGCTCGTGCATCGTAAAGTACTAACCAATTTAAAAGTGCCTTTTGTGTACCGGCGTGTTTGACCGATGCAGTTGTTGCCCTTATTTGTGGGCCAACTTTTGTTGATATTTTGGAGCACGTGTTCGCCGACTGATTTGTGGGTGGATGGGTGTGTGCTCACCTCTTTCGCACAAACACACACACACAATTGTTTGTGGCGCTTTATTCTCGTACGTTTGTTTGTTTTCGGCGCCCCCAGCGATTGATTTATTTTGCGCAAATTAGCGAATTTAATGGGGATTTAGATTTGCGTAGTTTTACGTTCTTCTTTGCGGTCGGGCCTCTCTTTCGCACATAGAAGAGACTCTTGAGTGGCAACAAGAAAAAATGGCCGCGCACGCCAAAAATATACACACTCACACCAACGTACACTAGCACACACACGCGCTCGTAAGTTTCTGTTTTTTCTGCACTTGTGCTTTTTTTTGCCCTTTTTTTGTCAACTCCCGAAATTTTTTCGGACACCGGACTGCTATTAATTGCAATTACAACAAGCACGTTTGGGGCGTGGGGCGCAGGGGCGTAAGCTCCGCTCTTCGGTTGTTTACGTCGCGGCAAACACAAAAAACACAAACAGAAGCAGAATAAGAGGAGCTAGAATAACTGTTCGTGTTCGTGTCGAAAAACTGACTGAAAAAAATCACAGCGAAGAGCGCGTTTTTTCAACAAACGTCCGATGAGAATGAGAGAGCGCTCTCTATGTCTCTCTCGCACATAATGAAAAAAGGCTTGTTTATGTTTTTTATGTGTGTGGCTAGCTCTCTTGCTCTCTCTGGATTCCGGTTTTTGTTCCCGGCGCCTCTGAATTTTTTTGCTGGATTGTATTCGGGGAGGGAGGCGTGCTCTTTTTTTTGGAATACCGAATTTAATTGGGCCAAATTCATCCAGCCACATCCATTTCCATCACTGGATCCTTCCGGGTGTCTTTGACCCTTTCGATTTCACCGACTCATTTAAGGACCAAATTGCTATTATTGATTCCTGACTAGTTTCAATGTAAATTGAAAGAATTTATGAATCTATAAAATCAAAATTGTTGATAAATATCGAACAATGAAGAACTTAGTTATTGGCACAGCAGGAATATTAAATTTTAGACCAATTTCCTTGTCTTTATTGTCATCCAAAAGAAGATGTCAAATTGAGAAAACGTTTTGAGTTATACCAGTTTTAAGTTTAAGGCGAGTCTTCCCATAGGGTGTTATTCCTATCTTATAAATTGTTGTTAACAAAAAATTCTAGTTTTTTCTCAACATCTCTTTATCTTTTAAATCGTTTATTTGTTAATTAAATAAAATGTTTAATGTTGAACAAAAAAGCATCTAATGGATTTTGTCGATCTATATCTCTCTTCCAAAATAGAATAACAAATGTCCATAACAGCGAAGGATAAATATTGTTTTTACAAAATAAGTACTTTTTTATATACTCGAATTTATGTAAATGTAATTATTAAATGGTTTAAAAACCCTGCCTTAAGATTCTAATGCAATGAAATACTCAGAAATTCAATTTATCTGTTATATTTATTATCACACTCAGCCCGCAGGTAAACCATTTGGGAAACGATTAAATTAACTTGAAAGTCTAGGTTTCAAATTGTAACCGACACGCGCTTAGATTATCTGTCAGCAGTATTTCATTGTGTTGGCAATGCCCAATCGAAAAAGCAGTATCATTTTTGAAAACCAGAGGCACGGTTACTTTGGCGCAAACAACATAGTAGCAAGGACTTACTCCGCAGGTAGCGCGTACATCAACCATTTGATTTACTTCATAGAGGTGGGAAAACATCGATAATGTCCTGCCGAGCATCGATGAGCCGATACCATCGAATGTGGGTAAGGTTAACCCAGCTCTACAACAACACACACACGTGACGACAATGAGTAAATTTAACCATTCCGTAAAAGTTCCCACCCAATACAAGGCTACCGCCAAGATTCTGAAGGCGGCACTGGAGAAGCATACGTCCATCAAGGCCCTGATATTCGAGGAGAAGCACGCAGTGAGTGGGCAGGACCTCCACGCCAAGAACCGGGCAAATACAGCATTTTTTCCTCTCGTACTTGCAGCGTACTCGCAGTTTACATGTGGTGCTGAAACTTTATAGCGATAACCGGGGCGCCGTGGACAACGCCATCGCGGAAACAAGACTACTCAAGGATAACCCCTATCTGGAAGTCTGCCTGGCCAAGGTTTTAGTCACCGAACTGATCTTCGGCAGGAAGCAGTTGAACGGCGATAGCAAACCTGTGCAAACAGTGCGAAGTTACCGGGAGAAACTGCAGCAGGCCATCGGGGAATTCGGTTATCAGAAGAAAGGCAGGTTTCCCTACCAACTAAAAGTATTAGCGGGCTAAGATGGGCAAGAAGAACCGGAAACAGCAGACGGAGACGGTGGCCGCTGTCATCGATGAACCTCCGACAGTCATTGATCCGGTGGAGCACTATCCCCAGGAGGAGGACACCAGTACCGAGGTTTTCCTCTGGCTGCTGGCCTACAGTGTCCTCATGTTCACGCTGCCCTTCTTGGGCTTCTATGGCGTGCGCAGTTGGCTGCAGGAGTCGTTCCCCCATCTGGACGTCTTCACGGTCAACTGTTGGTCTGTTCTCACAGCGGTCTTGGTCGTAAATCTGGTGGTGGCCATGTATGTGCTAAAAGCTTTCCGCGAAAAGCCGCCACCACCTTTGGAGCAGGTCCATCAGGATGAGGATGAAGACTCTGAAGCGTTAGAGCCCAAGAAGGAACAGTAACTCAATAGATCACAAGCTCCACTTGTAAACCACTTAAGGATGAAGTTGTCCTAACAAGACAATTTTAAAACTTTCTAATCTTGAAAACAACCCAATTCCCCATCTTCTTATACCTTTGGCACAGCAAAGAAGCCATCTGTAAACTCCTTAAAGATTCAGTAACTCTTTACTGCCCAAAATAAATTTAACTTTGACACACTTTTAAACGCTGCTTTTATTCGTCTTTTTATTCACCCAAACAGAACCAAATCCCCGCTATGTGCGCATCAACACGAACCTGTTCAGTTTGGCAGAGGCCCTGGAGTACCTGGCTGGCGAGGATTGGCGGCGCAAGGAGCTGCCGGCGGACACGAGCTACCCGGATTTCTTGGTTGCAGTAAAAGCACTGGAGGAGGATGAGTTCATGACCGATCTGCATATTGAGGGCTTGCTCATCTTTCATTCCAAGTGGGCGCACTACTGGGCCGCCCATGACTTGGTGCGCAGCAAGAAGTTGATACTGCAGAACAAGGCCACCTGTTTTGCCGCTGAGCTTCTCGCTCCGCCGACCGGAGCCACTGTGCTAGACATGTGCGCCGCTCCTGGGATGAAGACGTTGCACCTTTGCAACGTGATGCAGAACAAGGGACGCATCTACGCCGTAGAGCAGTCTACCGAACGGTATAGGGCGCTGTGTAATATCACCGATGAGGCGGGATGCCAGATTGTGACTCCTATTTTGGGCGATGCGTTGGCAATGAGTAAGTTCGGTGAAGCAAGGATGTAGTGGAAATACGATTATAAATGATATCTCTTCTGCAGAAGACGAGCACTGTCCAGACGTAGAGTACATCCTGGTGGACCCAAGTTGCTCTGGAAACGGAATGCAGAACCGCATTTCAGTGTGCGAAGATGAGAAGGACGACCATCGACTGTACAAGCTGGCGGGATTGCAGATTAAGATCCTTTCGCACGCTATGACAGCCTTCCCAAACGTTAAGCGCATCGCCTACTGCACTTGTTCGCTCTGGAAGGAGGAAAATGAGCAGGTGGTCCGGCGCTGCCTACAGATGAACCCATCTTACAAGTTGCTGAGTTGTAAGAAGGCTTTGCGCAACAAGTGGCAGAATGTGGGCGACAAGGAGTATGCCAACATTGGCAAGAACTGTCTCTACTGCCTGCCGGATAGCGATCTGACCGATGGCATTTTTCTGGCGCTCTTTGAAAAACGCAACGATGGAGACAACGATTATTAGTTCCAAAATAGAATTAAACTCTTGGAATGTAAACTAAATCTTTATTTGGCACTTATGCCATTGAATTTTTTCAACTTCAGTTTTGTACATCTTTATAAAAAAAATAAAAAATTATAATATAATAAGATTGTAGTTACATAGTAGAAGATTAATTAATGAGAACACGATTTAATAAATATATAACATTATATAGATATATGTGTTTAAATGTATATTAGATACATGTAATAAAAAAATTATCAAAAACTGCGGAATGTCAAAATTTTAAAACTTACAAATGTAAATGAAGCCGTATTTAACGAAAGTTTTCCTTGCCTTTCATTTAGCAAGCATCAAATTGGATACTTATGTTTGAAACGAATGACAGTTCAAAATTCAAAGTGTTCTATTTCAAAATTTAGTACAGATATATATCAGGTTGCAGATATATTGAAATTTTTCCGGCCGCAAACGAACATTTGACAAAATGAGGGTGAACAGTTGCAGACCAGTTCCTTCCATTAACTTTCGGATTGTGAGATGTTTCTATCGGCCACGACGATTGAACAAATTTTACGATATTGTGAGTATTCTTCCATTACAAAATAGGATTCCTTTTCACAGGAACAGACATACATTTTTTGAATTAATGAGTATGATTTGAGTGATCGCTCAATGACTATACTATTAGAAATATAGGCAAGAGATAAGTTTTTGAAACATTATAAAATCGAACGCGCCAGGCGCTATTTTAAGTATATCAGTTATCTGGTAAATCCAGTCTTGATCGGAACGCGTATATATATTTCTAGCTATATAAACGCTACAGATGCTGCCAGAGCCTCTGCTCCTGCTGGATGTGTTCTCTAAACCTTCATTTGTTGTTTGTAGTAACTGCTCTTGGCCAGGCGGAATGACTCCGCCTTAATTGCATCCTCCATGGTGATGATCGGCTTTTTGGGGCAGTATTTAATGGTGTGGGCCGAGTCCCCAGATGCCCCGCAAATGGGGCAGACATAGGTGCGCAGCTTGGGGCACAGCACTCGGTTCAAGTTGTCCCGTACTGTGTGGCTGTTGACCACCGCCTCCGGTTCGTTGTTGTTTTCACAAAAGACGCAGTGGCGGCTGATCTGAAAAGGTGGGTCCATAATATTTCATTATTTACATACATCCATTCTCTTTAACGAAAATAACAAAGAATACTTAAACATCTTCAGATAATTATAGTAGTAGGTTATCATTAATAAAATTAGTAAATCCCTTGAAAAAAGGAGTGTTAATATGAAGTTAAAGTGACAAGTTCGTTTGCTGTTCCCTTTTTCTACCAGTCCTCTAAAACCTATGAAACTTATAGGCATAAGTACAGCTTAAAAATATTCTTTCGCTAAGTAATTTTTAAATCCAAAATGAATGTGGGAAAATCCACTTATAAATAAAATTAACGGTTTGAGAACATGGATATTAAAAATATCAGAAATAAGAACTCTGTTATATACAATAACTGCCTTATTTTAGACCTCTAAAACTAAGGAATCTTGAAAATACCTAGAAACGACAAATCCTTCCGAAAACTAAATCGAATTTACTCACCTCTTTGGCCTTGCTATTGTTATTGTATCGCTTGTTCCACTTAATGACGTTAGTGCTGGGATTGGAAGCACCACGTAGCTGCTCCGCCTGGACGGGCAATCCCACGTTGAGATTGGGTGCCATGTTAACCGCTGCCTGGGCCTGCAAACACACTGCACTGGTAGTGGCCGGTATGTAGGACATGTGCCGCCACACGTTGTTTAACTGCTCGCGATAATTGTGCAGCCAATGGGAGGCAAGTGAAGCCGGCACCGGCATCAAATTGGTGCTTCCAGCCTGCTGCTGTACGGGATTGTGACCCAGAGGCAGGTGCATCCCCTGCTGTTGCTGCTGCGCCGGCGGAGGAGTTTGAGAACGCGGTGTAACGCTCCCGTAGGAAAAGCGGCTGAGGTCGTCGCTCACATAGCCGTTGGCCGCAAACTCCTGCATCACATCCTGCGTGGAGCCAGCCGCGTTTTCTGCAAATATAAAGCTTTTCATTATGTCGTCCAAATCGATCAGTGACATTCTATTAAATTATTAATTTGTTTGGTTGTCTTCAAAAAGATCAACAGACAAAAACACCTCAGCTTTTGCAAAAAACGGGAACGAACGAGCAAAATCAAAGAATCGTCAAAAGAACTGAAAAGAGAAGACGCAAAAATGGCCTTCTGTATCGTAGAAAGAAGGAATAGAGCAAGTGTTGCCAAGGTCAATGAACCAAGGACCGAGGGGTTCGAAAATATTTCCTAAAGGGGTATTATAAGGTATGGGATTAAAATCCTAAAGCTTAATTTAATCTGTTTTACTAGTCGCTTAACATTAGTTGGCTAAAATGTTAAAAGGTAGACGAACATATACAGGTTGAATACTTATCTTTAAAACAGATTAAGTTTAGAAATTAGATTACATTTTTGTAATAATTTAGTTTATGACAATTATCAGCGCAAATAAACTTGGAATTTCAAAAATAAAATCTAATATTCAGTGCAAATAAATAGCTTTGTTAAGTTAAAAGCTGGTCAAGCCAAACATTCAAATTCTAAGAGCTTGATTCCAATAGAAATGTTCTGCTTTTTAGGACCCCCTTGAACTAAGCTCCTGCCTTTTGCCTAACTGTACTTCGACAGCTAGTCATCTCGCTCTCGCTCATAGCGTTAGCCTACTCAGCTTTACAAGACGCCATTTCGCTGTTGGCCCTCTCTTTTCTCACCTGCTGGGCCCGTCGTCAGCTGCGCAAAGATTTTTAAGGATCGCGCAATTTCGTCCTTTTGCTGATGATTTGCACTAGCCGCCGCTGCCGAGGCCGCCACCGCCAACTGATGCTGCGCCAGGGCAAGTTGTTGTTGCTGCTGCTGGAGCAGCAAGTGGTAGTGATACTGCCGTTGGAGCAGCAGCGTATTGGCAGCGGCGGCGCTATCCGCCAAAAGGGGAAAGTGTGTCGTCTGAACTGCAGTCGACGGGTCGGGCGTCAGCGGCGTCAGGGGGGTGCTGGGGGGACTGAGAGTGGCCGATGAGTTGGCGCCACTGGTGTCTAGGTACATGTCCTGGAGGCCCAGCATGTTTAGTCCTCCCCTTGCGTGAAAAGCCGCAAAGTTGTCCTGCTAAATAGTGATTGTCCCTGTACAATCAAACGGAAGTTTTTCCAAAATGGCCGAATAACTTACTGCTGCGCCACTGGCTTCCAAGTTGCTACGGAACATGGCGAAAGTCCGGATTGAAAGTTACCGTTATCGCGCACACTACTTTCCACAGATTTTCACCCTAAAACCAAGCGGAGTTTATTTAAGTGAAGTATTCGTGTTACTTCTTTATCTAAAAAATGTACATGTAACAAAGCTCAATTTTGGGTGTTTAACCGTGGCGTAGTCAAAAAAAATATATATTTAAGTGTATGTCCCGGAGACAACTGGCTTCAGCTACTAAGCGCACAGAACAATCTCTGCGAAATTCTTGGAATTTTGTGGTAAAGCTGCGCGCGTCGACTAACGGTTCTTGCATAGAGGTGGCAATACCATGTTTCCTGAAAATATCGATACCATGTCTTAATTTAATTATTATAAAAGTGATATTTATAATAATTGTTTTTACTAGGTTTAAAGTATATCACCGTTAAATATAAGTACTATCTAAATCTCTGCAAAGAACAAAAGTAATTTATTTTAAATAAATAACTTAATTTTAAGATTTTAAATAATGGATTTCAATATAAAAATGCTTGTAAAATTGTATTATTTCTCAAATAAGTGGCTAGTTAATAAGTGGTTAATAAGTGTAAGGAGTCTTGTATAGCTGAACACCGCGCGATGGAATCTAATATGAAAACACAGCAACTAAGCTTGACTTATCAATGAAAAATACGTAAAATATCCCCTAAAACAAGTCACCCACACGCGCCACACTCCGGCACAACAACAATCATTGCACACAATTCAAATATCGCGCGCATCGCATGATATCGGCCCGGGACTATCGGACTACCGACGAATCGAACTATCGCACGCGTGAACTTACAACATTCGTTTTCCAACACCAGCGCGCGCTGAGCGAAGAGAACAGCTGACTGCTGATACGTGCGTGGTTCGCGGCAGGAATTACATAAAGTTTTGAGCCTCTGACAACATACTCCCGAACATTCGCCACCGGTCGAACCCCCTGCGAAAGATCACCTTTTTCCCCACCATGGTAGGTTCTCTCAGACCCCGGGTTTCCCTACTGTCCCAAGCGGACCACCCTTACATGTGCAAATTTCGAGGTTAAAACGGGCGAGATTTCAATTTTTCTCTTTGCAGTACAGAATAGCTGCCCTTGCGCGGGATCGGGCCTGCCTCTTCACGTGCCAGCAGGCGTCGCAGAATCTGCAGCAGCAGCAGGTGAGCCTTGGGCTGGTGAAACCCCAAGGAGCACCTGGACTAAGTCATGACTTTACTCCGCAGCCGCGGTTTTACAGCGCGCCAGGTCGCAGGGCCGGCTTCTTCTCACAGTTCTTCGACAACATGAAATCGGAGATGGACAAGAACAAGGAAATCAAAGACAACATCCGAAAGTTCCGCGAGGAGGCCCAGAAGCTGGAGGAGTCGGACGCGCTGAAGTCGGCGCGGCAGAAGTTCAACATTGTCGAATCCGAGGCGCAGAAGTCGTCCAGTAAGCTGAAAGAGCAGCTGGGCGCCATCAAGGAGCGCGTGGGTGATGTTCTGGACGATGCCAGCAAGTCGGACTTGGCCAAGAAGGTCACCGAGGAGCTTTCGAAGAAGGCCAGGGGTGTCAGTGACACGATCACGGACACCAGCGGCAAACTGGGTCAGTCCGGTGCCTTCCAGGCCATCTCGAACACGACGACGATCATCAAGAAGGAGATGGACAATGCGAGCATAGACAATCGGGTCTATCGCGCGCCCGCCCAGCTGCGGAAGCGCATCCAGCTGGATTTAAGCGACAGCGATCGCGTTGTGGAGCCTAACACGGAGGCAACTGGTTAGCTTGAATAAGTTCCAGTAAGACACAGTTTATTAACCCTATTCCATTCCATTTCCCAGGCATGGAGCTGCACAAGGACTCAAAGTTTTACGAGTCGTGGGAGAATTTCAAGAACAACAACACCTACGTGAACAAGGTGCTTGATTGGAAGGTTAAGTACGACGAGTCTGAAAACCCCGTGATCCGTGCCTCCCGCCTGCTTACCGATAAAGTGTCCGATGTGATGGGCGGCCTCTTCTCAAAGACAGAGCTATCCGAAACGATGACGGAGCTGGTGAAAATCGATCCGAGCTTCGATCAGAAGGATTTCCTGCACGATTGCGAAACGGACATCATTCCAAACATTCTGGAGTCGATTGTCAGGGGCGATTTGGAGATACTGAAGGACTGGTGCTTCGAAAGCACGTTCAACATTATCGCCACGCCCATCAAGGAGGCAAAGAAGGCCGGCTTGTACCTGGACTCGAAGATCCTCGACATCGAGAACATCGAGCTGGCCATGGGCAAGGTGATGGAGCAGGGCCCCGTGCTGATAATCACGTTCCAGGCGCAGCAGATCATGTGCGTGCGGGACCAGAAGGCTCAGGTTGTAGAGGGCGATCCGGAGAAGGTGATGCGGGTACACTATGTCTGGGTGCTGTGCCGCGACCGCAACGAACTCAATCCCAAGGCTGCCTGGCGGCTAATGGAGCTGTCCGCCAATAGCCAGGAACAATTTGTTTAGCGCGCTGCTACGCCTTTCTTTTTTACCGAGCCGTTTAAGTTTCCCTCATTCTCTCACCCACAAAACGAACGAAAAGATCACTGGACACTGAGCATTGACGACGAATTGACCACGAACTCGACCCGCAGGACTCTATCAAGTGTGTACAAAGGTTTCGCTTTCGATTGCTTTGAAAGTTTTGTCCGCCAATAGTCGACTGCGTCCGCCCGGCAGGGGCTGCTGGTCGGTCCCGCGAAAGATTCCCCCTCGAATTGCGGGCGCAGCAAACTGCCGGTTCCGGCCCGGCTTATCCCCCAACGACGCCCCCGGTCGGCCGTTCCTCGCGGCCACGCCCCCCACCGGTCCACGTCCGACGAGGACGGCGAAAGCGAGCGGTGCGGGGAGTGGCCGTCGGGATCGTGGTTCCTCCGCTGGTGTCCCGGCCAAATCTAAAACGTTGAAGCTTAAAGTGCAAGCGTGCTATGTCGCTGGCATAGGCGTATAAGTAGTGACCATAAGACAAATTGTTGAGTATAGTTGAGTTTAGGTATTTTAAGGCCCCACCCCATCCCGACCCCATCATCCAGATCCCGACCCCGTCTCTTGTAAATATGGAATTCGCCCAGGGCAGCTTGGGCACGATAAATTGACTGTACACACAGAATCCAAAGAGTTGTACGTACACCAGAGCGCAACTCAGAATGTCTAGAAAAAAATAAATACTTCAATATTTTTAGATATACCATTGAAGCAACTGGTGAATTCTTGAGATATAAGTGTTATGTTACCTTACCTTAATCACTAACATCCAAGTTTATGGTTGGAAACCATAAGCGCCAGGCTACTATGTGTAAAAAATAAAAACTCCAATACCTTTACAACTCCATTTAATTAATTGGGGATACCTACCTAATTCTTTAAAGAGATCTTTTAGAAAATTGAATATCCCCACACATTCTTAATTTTCTTCAAAGTTTTAAAAACAATTACGAATTTTTGTTTAGCATTAATGTGATGGCCTTAGCCATTGTACTTTTTTATTTGCATGGAATTCCATGTTTTTAAATAATTAATTTGTAACAAGTTAATAACATTCTAAGAATACAATTGTTGTTTTGTGGGAAAGGGCTTAACAAAATATATGGTTTGGAAAATAAGAAATTCTTGTATTTAAATTATAGGTTTTTAAATATATCAATTAGATATAAAACAGATATAAATGTATTATGTAAAAAACTTTAGTTTTTCCCAGATCTATGAAATATTTCAAAATTGGTGTTTTTGTAATTACTAAAAAGATACATATAAAACTTTTAAACAGAGGAGGTACTTGCGCTTTTTTAGATTTATAAGCTTTAATATTTGTATAATTTAATACAAAGTGTTGACTACCCCTAACATCGTGTATCTCTGTTACGATAAAGACTACATATGTTGCTACTTCAGACCTTGATCGGTTAAACGAGCTTTGGCAGTTAGCCAGACTTCGTACGGCTCTCAGTTTTTCATTTCAATCCGATTGCTCGTCGCGAACGCACGCAAAACTCGTCAGCGAATCGGAACAAATAAAATAAAATAAACATTTATAAGTGGACCCGCAGAACGACTCATTCATTCAAAATATTCAGCGATTGGGTGGCGGGTAACTTGTGCCTGTGTGATAAGAACTTAATTGATAAAGGAAGTGACGGTACCCGCATATCAAAAACCGCGAAATGTCTCTGCGAAAAAATTTGGCCTTCTGCAGCGCGCTTCTTTTGGTTCTGCTGCTGGCAGATTGTAAGTACCACAACAGATATATCTACAATGACAACGGCCATAAAAGATAGATAGCCCCAGAGACCCCAAGCAAACAGACGCACAGCCCGATATTTCCACTTCTGCAGGGAAACTAGTTTCGAGCGCAGCTGGGTGAGATGGAGCGGCCACTTGGCTAGACAGTTAACAGTTTACGGTTCACCCTTTGCCTTAAGTGCCTGCCAAGATCCAAGACCAGGTCCGGTTCGGGTTTGGTCTCGCTTTTGTAAGCCAGGTTTACAGCGCATAAATATAGGGGTTTTATTGAAAGGGGACCGCCCGCCGTCTCATCGCAATGAATCGTCCATCAAGGTCCCGCCAGGTCGCAAAATTAAATTGCAAGACTTTAATTCCAGGGGACTCCAGCTGGCTCGCGGTGCAGATAAGATTTCGCCAGGGCTCTTGCGTTATATGGTACATGATTGATACGCAGTTAGCTAAACAGTTGTGGGACAAAGTAATAGCTTATGCCATTTAGGCCTTTCAAGAAACCAAAAAGATATAAAAAAGGAGAATTTGTTTTCTTAATTGTTACTTAAAAAATAGTTGTTACACTTATAAATGTAATTTATACAAACCAATTTTAAATATTAAAACTTCAAAAAATGTAAAAACTTTAATTTTTAATGTACTTTTTATAGTGTGGTTTGTTACCATAGCTATTCTTTAACTTAATTCTTATTTGCCCCACGTTTTTCTACTTAACTTATAACTTTCTTATTTCTTTCTTAACTAGTGATAACTGGTTAAATTATTTTATAACAAACTACCAAAAGACACCCGTCTTACCTTGTAGCTTATGAGGTGTCAGAACTCTATAAACAAATGCTTAAGTTATATGATTTGCCCTAAAGATGGGAGAACCAGGTATTGTCTGATAAGAAAGTCTGGACACTTTGACACTTGTCAAAAGTGGATCAAGTTTTCTTTGGGACACGGCTTTGGCTATTGTCACGTACTGAAATCAAAACTGGGTGACTTACGAATGTCAAATGCAATAAATTGCAAGACGTCATTGCTATCATGTGTTTTTTTGGAATTTATTTCGGCTCATTTGGAATTTTTGGGAAGCTTTCCAGCTAGCGCGCGTTTTTAACGCATTTCGTGAGCTGTTTATGCGAATCGTATGGCGATCGGCATTGGCAAACGTTTGCGGCTCTAGAAATGTGTGTTTATTGTTCGGTTTGTGCTATATAGTATATATGGACAGGTTTTGCAAAATTTCATAAGAATCCGAGCAAATCTTATGGTGGATGTGTACAGCTGCATAAACGAAATAGGAATGGTATTTTGAAAATTGGTTTCAAAACATAAAAAAATATTTTGTATTTGTTGAAACAAATTATAAATTGACCGGGGGAAATAATATGGAAACCCTTCTTAAATAATTTAAAATTGATTATTTATATTTTAAATTCAGGAAGTGTATATTCCCTGTTATAGGAAAGTTAAAACATTTATGTAAATAGAAAATTATTCTTAGAAAATGTATTTTCTTTTAAAGTTATCTAATGGTAAAAAATATTTTTTGGCAACAAACAATAATGTTATGTTAAACGCGTCTGTGCTAATTAATGCAGATTTTAAAGCTCGAACACGCTTTCATTTTGTTTGCCAAAAAGCGTAGCCCTAAATTCGGAGTAAACTGATAAAGCCGTGGTAGCAAAACAACCCGCATTGTCTGGGTCTGGTTGGTTCTGAATAAAATCAGAGCTGGCAGATAAGCAAACATATCTGGCCATGTGTTTTAATGGCCCGAAATGTGGCTGAAAGGTGCTAGTTGCGAAATCTCGGCGCAAATATTTGCGCTTCCCTGTAAGTAGGAAGATCTGTTCAGGTAGCCCGATAAGCTGTAACCAAATACCGGCTAATTCAACCGAATGCATTATCTCATTTCTGCTTAATTGCTTTCTCTTTTAGCCCATGCCAAGCCCTCGCAGGATTTAAGCACATCGCAAACGGAGCTAAGTGATCTGAGGGGAGGAGGACCGTCCAAAAATAAGACAGCTGTCGTGGAGGTGAGTTGGCCAAAAACTGGGGGTAACTGGTAACTGGGCCAGGCTAAGAGCCGGGAAACAGAACGGGACAAAGCCGAAACCACTCCGACTGGACTGACGCACGGGGTACGTAACGAACGACCCCAGCGCCAGTCGGTGAAATACGAGCCAATGCATTTTCGTTTTATTTTTACCCAGAACCGGAAATTTACGCTTTAAAAATGTTTATTTATTTTCACTTTGATTAAATGCAAAACCACCACAAGACACGCGCGGCGTTTGCCTTTTAAGGCTCCCAAGAAATGCTTATAAAGACAAAAAGAAAAAGCACACGCAATGAAACTTTGCATAAAATTAAAGAAACGGCGGCTATCACACGCCAATGAGGCTTTTCATCGACTTAGTCACGAAATTCCATCGACGGGGGCCTTATAATTGAGAGAGACAATACCCATACTCAAACTTCCCCCCGTTTCAAATCGTTTAGTTTGGTGAGTCATGGTGGTAATCCGATTCTAGGTAATACCTCGACTGCCGTGACGTTTGAATGCCAGATATCGAGTCCCCGCCGCTTCCCCACCGGGGTAATCCCCGACTGTCCCCGATCAGATTACGATTTTCGAGATCTCCCAACTCGATCTCGTGCTTGTCACCTTTTTATATGGCTTGCTTTAAATCGTTAGTTGAAAACAAATCGGACAATTACACGAGATAAAGTAGCTTACGGCAAATGGGATTGAGACAGAGTCAGAAACGAGTCACGAGTCGTAAAATATTGTTACAGCCAATTACAAATTTAACATCCCGACCCCTGCGGTCATCGGGGCCAACAATCTACAGAAGGTTTCGAGTGAGAGTGATCTCTGGTAGTCTTTATTTTGTAAACAACTTTGTTGCGGCAGTAATTAACATACTTGATGGAAAAATATGGGTAACAGATTGTACAAGATAGGTTTTAAATGACCTTACTGATAACATGGAATTCATAGCCTGACAATTTGCTTAATTTAAACAGATGAAAACAAAGCTAACTTTGTATGAGTAAAAACTTCACAGGTGTTTGACAATCAGAAAGCGACTGTTATCACTTCGACTTGGGTAATTGAGACGTTGGTAAGACGAGTCGGCTTTTAAGTGATGATTAATATGGGGAGAAGTTTGACTTACGCAAAGCTTCGAAATTTTCAGTTTATGAGTCAGCAAGAGTTCCTATTTCCTTGTGGTAATTTTTAAATTGTTAGTCTTGTTTCCAAGCCAACTGTTTGATTGATTTGTACACTCAAAATTAAGTCTGACCTTAAATTTATTTTTGCTATTGTGTGAATTGAATTTCTCTTGTTTTGACAGTTATACACTTAATGCACTTATGCATGCATTGGCAGAAAATGTATGAATTTAGAATACCTTTAAAATGTTTGAAGCTACTCTGTTTGTATAAATAGAGATGATCTCAAAGAGTTATGAGCCACTTAATAAAAAACACACACACAATGTAGAAAGACTGCTTTTGCGCCACCCACTTTCAAATGCTAGTCCCAAATTCGGCATAGAACTCGCATAGAATCACGTGCCTGGGGAAATCAATTACTCAACCGACAAGCGAAAGCCACATCGATGACACGAGCCTCTTTTTGTTTGGTGATGGTGATACATAGGAAACAATGGGGACTCAATTGACTTGATTTAAGCAGTAATTTCTTGAGTTCAAGACAAATTATTTAATTATCAACAGGAAAAATTGTTCCCACAAATCAATTTTTGGGCGAATAAATAAAATCTTCAAGATAAGATAAGACTAGAAATTGTGATTATTTTTAAGTTAATGTGTAATTTAATTAATTAATATCCATTTGTATATCATTTCTGCTTTCCAGGACACTCCTTCAAGTTCCGACTCAGAGGCGGAATCGGAGGAGCAGTCAAGGCGATCGTATCCACACCGCGATGAGGACCAACTGAACTCGGCTACCAACTTGGTGCTGGCCCAGAACTACAAGTACGATGTGGAGATCCTCGAATCAGGAGATGCAGATCAAGATGACAGCGTCATGGATGACTCTGATGATTTGGAGGAGCGTTTCAAGGGACGTGGTGTTGTCTTCAGCACGGATACCGAAACCTTTGCCTCCGAAAACATCGAGGTGACCCCGGTGGACGTGCAAGCGGATGCGGTCAGCCAGGGTCACGTGCTGCTCGGCGTCGTGGTGGTGGCATTGGCCTTGGTCTCCATCTGCCTGTACGCCGGCCTGGTCATATGGCGCTCGCACCTGGAGTAAGTGCCTGGCTAATTGTCCTAATTTTCATAGTGCTAATTCTCCGCTCTTTTCTTCACCAGGCAGCGGTACGGAATGCGCGAGAGACTGGTGAACCGGGATCTGGAGGAGGAAGCGGGCGGCGACGATATCGATTATCACGTCTATGCCCCGACCACCACGCCAGCAACGCCCAGGGCGTAGTCCGTTGAAAATCTGGTCCGATTTGATCTGATCCGGTGTGCGACAATTGGACCTGGTTTCGGTTTAAAGTGCGCACTCACCACACAATTCAGACGACAAATCCCAGCGACAACGAGGATGGAGAGCGCGCTCAATCGTCTAATGAATGCCATAAATTTCCACGACAGCTGAAAAGAATTCCGCTTCCCAATTTCACTCTAATGGCGATGCTAAAGGTCAAATCCGACTTCTAGACGCGCAGTTGACAAGCGCCAATTAGTTATTAAGTTTCTGTGATATTGTTCTAGAGATTCTTTTGTACGTCCTTGCACTAACAATATGCATAGAGCCCACGTTTGTAATCGATAATAAACAAGTATTTGTAAATGTAAACGAATCTTTAAATCAGTTTTTATTTTTCTTAATTAATTATTTGATTTGAGGATAAAACGTTGTAAATTTCTCACTACATGTTCAAATTCACATTTACTTATATATTTTATTTTAATAGCACTGAAGGGATTTTATGCCTCCATAGTAATAAGTGACAAATAACCATAGATTTATCCACCAAGACAAAGCCGCAGACTTCAACATATTTTGAGTCTTCAGGTCTTTATTCGAAATTTTAATTTAAAATATGTTTCAACGGCTCTGTAGTTTTTATTCAAATATTTTATAATTTATAAATTAATTCTCCTTAAATTTGAATTCAAACAAGGCGCGCTTTTCTGCACCTAACAACACTACTAATGTATATGAAGCGCAGCCAACTTTGCCTTTTCTAGTTCATTAGTACCAATAAGACGTAAGCTAGTTCATTAAAGCTAACATTTACCCAAATAACATGCAAGCTGACAGAGAACAAGAAGGAAATGATTATTTTTTGCAGCTTAAAGCAAAATTGCATGCTTAGGATGCAATTATGAACCAATAAAAGTTACTATAATCTTGACAAGCAACAAGTTTGCTGCAACTGCCGGAACCAGTGCGCGTGAACACCTACCCGCGTGCTATCCAACACTACCATCAGCTGTTCTTTGGCCATCGCGTTTTTTGGCCTGCACTTTGAACCTTGCGCCTCGTTTCTTGCGAATAAAGATACGAATTTGAGTGCGCCTGTCCGCATTTCGGTTCGTCCTCCTCCGCCGTCCAATAGTCCATCGCATTTTCGGTTTAGAATCCCGCGAAACTCGCTGCCGTGCACATCGCATCGCATTTTCACAGCTGCGCCAGCATTTTCGTTCGCTCTCCCGTTCAGAGCGCTCCATTCCGCTCAATCCGCTCTTTCCGCGCGCTCCTCTCTACGATTCCATTGATAAGCAGCGCCCCCGCTCCTGCCCCCGCCGCCCCTTTCAGCCTCCCTTTTCCAAAGTGCAAAGCAAATCAATCAATTAAAATAGTACGCCAAAATAGTGCAGTGCGTGTGTTAATTAATTTATTTTGCTCCCGCAACGGCTGTGTTTATTAATTAGCAGTGCATAGTTTCCGGCGGAAAAAGACTTTTCCGTTATTTTCGAGCTTCCGTTTGGCGGCCAATTAGCAGGAATAAAACAAACCAGGAGAAAAGGGATAAGCCAACATGACGCACTGGGAGGACTTTTACAACACGCACCTGCCGCCCGCCGATTTCGAGGACAATCGCTCGCTGCTCAAGGAGTTCTGCGAGCGACACAACAAACTCCAGAACCGCATCGTCCTAGTCACGGTGAGCAGGGGATCCTCATCACGGATTAGGATTAGGGTCCGACCACCTCACTAAAGACGGTGCTCCGTTAATTAACAGTCCGGCGGCCTGGCGTTAAGCTGACCCCAAAATTGGTGAAAGCTTTAATGGCAAAACGGGCGCCTGGGGCCTTAAAAACAAAGCATATAGTGTGTGTGCATAAATTTAAGTTAGCGAGAATGGAAGTCTTTAAGGTTAAACACAGGCAGGGGGTGTAAGAAAATTCTAAACACTTTGTACAATTCTTATCCAGAAAAACAATGAATGTTTAGGGGCTTGTTTGGAAATGCAATGGTTAAACAAGTATGTAAATTTATAGAACTTTGTTAAATTCCAATGTTTAATGCATACATTTTGGGAGGTTTTTAATGTGACTTTAAAGGCCATTTGCATATACTTTTTTTAATCTGTTATAAACATTAAACATTTAAACTTTGGGTAAAATTAAAAATTAATTAAATAAATTCAATTTTGCATTTAACTAGCTTTCGTTAATGTAATACATAAAACAAAATAAAACAGTTATTTGGGTCAACCAATGCTTATTTTTAGTGGCAGCCCAATTCTTGGTTGGTTAATGTAAATAGTAACCAGCAAGGCATGGTTACTTGTCTTCCCAAGATTTATAGCCTATGTGTAAATACATCTGCAAAATTTGATAAACTACCTTAGATGAAATATTGTTGCAGAAGCATTCATATTAATATTTCACTTGACTGAGTCCAATAGTATTGGTTTTAAATAATTTTATTACAAAAGCACTTTTGTGATTTATTTTAAAAAGCAAATAGTTAATCAAGAATAGTTAGTTAAAGTTTATTAAAAATAATTTTAAAGAAAAATACTTAGCGAAATGACATATGTCATATTTGTAGGCCGAAAATTAGTCTACTAATAACTTTTTATACTACTTTGAGGCATGAAATAACCCACTCCTTTTAAGGTTAATTTCTCGTCTTCGCTATGGCATTTTCAAAATGATTTTATGACTTACGGTACTAGATAGAAGTAAGCAAAAACCAAACCCATAACCACTCGATATAAGATTTTAATCTCTAATAGTAAAAATGAAATTTTTTCAATTTCAGTCCGGCGGCACCACAGTTCCTTTGGAGCACAATACGGTGCGGTTTGTAGACAACTTTAGCGCTGGCACGCGGGGCTCCGCTTCAGCGGAATACTTCCTGGATCACGACTACGCCGTGATCTTTATGCACCGTCACAAGTCGCTGGAGCCTTTTACGCGACACTTCACCGGCCAGCAGTTCTTCGACATGCTGGACATCGCGGACAACAGCCAGAGCTCGACGATAGCCATCAAGCCGGACTCGGTGGACGTGTTTGCACCGGTGCTGGCCAAGTACAAGATCGCCCGCGAGACGCAGATGATCCTGTACGTGAACTTCACTAGTGTGGTGGACTACATGTGGCTGCTGCGGGCAGCCTGCGAGTGCCTGGCCGCCTTCGAGGAGCGTGCCGTGCTCTACCTAGCGGCGGCCGTATCCGATTTCTACATACCCGAGGACATGATGGTAAGATGAGATTCCGTCCGGATGAGGGAGGTGGGCGGCCATGTGGGAAATCTTGTAATTGATTGCGCTCGTCAGTGGGCGAGTGCGGAATGACTGAGTGGAAATAGGTTTTTATCGATTTCCAAAGCTGCACTGCGGAAAAGATGAAATACTAAAGAGTTTTTGTCGACATGAAAGCCACTTTAAATGCTTCAAAAACCTATGGCGAAATGTCTTGAAATGCCATTAACTGGTTATTAAAAACAAATGTAATACATCTTCAAAATAACGAAATGGTTAATTGAACTCTACTGCAATCTTAGACACTTTTTATTGCCAGTTTCTCTTAGTGTGTCTCTAGTTGCGCTGCCCTTGTGCCTGGTGCTCCTTCCGATTCCCAGTCGCTGTGGAAGTCCCCGGTCTGCCTGTGACACATTTCCTCTTCACATTATTGACGTTCGACTGGGCTAAGTCAACTATGGTTGCTGCTGCGCTTCCTGCTCCTCCAGCTCTTCTAGCTCCCACTGCTGGCCACCAGGAGCCTTATCACAGGCTGTCAGTGTCACTCACGCTGGCCCTGTGAGCCTTGTCCGCCAGCAGCCTTAACATTGTCGTCGTATAATTTGATTTGCATAATTTTGCTTGTTAGCGTGTTTCTGCTCTACGCTTCACTTAATTCCCGCCACTCCCTCTAGTTGTTCTAGTCTCCTTTCACCTTTCGCTTTCGTTCAGCTTTATATCGACTGGGTGGGTGGGCGTGTTTACTTGTCAGGACCCGATCCCCACATCAGTCTGTCAGCTGACTTGTTGGCGCAGCAGCAAAAGGCTTTCAAGTGCATCAAATGTCCATTGGTGGGGCGTGAATGGCTCCGCCCGTCATCCCTCTTTATTTACCTGCCCGTTTGCATTTACATACATACCATCGCACGTGCATTTTATAGGAATATACAGTAGGGGTCACGGTTATAGCACTGCGATTCCTCTGGGAACCGCCCTGTTATTATCTCATCTTTTAAACATTTCGCTTAAAAGTTGTACTGCAAGTGAAAAATACTTTTTAAAAAATAAAAAAGTTTGCGAATGTAGAATCATATAAAATCAAAGTTAATTTCCTTTGGGACAGGCTTTTTTTTAATTTAATTTCTTAACGAATTGTTTGAAACCTTTTAACCGAAAAATGATTTTAAGTTAAAAATATAATTTTATTTTTTACATTTGTGTTATATTACCATAAGGAAAAATGGAAAATATTTTTGTTTTTGCTTTATCAGTAAATTTATAAATATTAGATTACAGAATAATTTAGAAAAGAATAGAACGTCTTAGTGATATCGACTTTAGATTGAAAAGTCTCCATTGTATATTCTCTCTGCTGTTTTGACCCTTTCTGTAAATCACTTGGTAGATGCTATGGGTGGTGAGCACGGAAGTTTTGCTCCTGCCACCGCCACCGCCAACCACCTGAGTCTGATTCTGATTCCGATGCCGAGCATCGTCGTGGCATTTCCTACGCCTTGTTTCCGTTCAGTTCGTGCATTTCCCGTTCGCTTTCCCGCTTAAGACATTCGCCCACTTTGTCTGTGTATGCACACGTCTCTCTAAACGTGTGTGTTAGCCACAAATCGTCCGTTCACTTGATTAAATTGTTAGATACCCTCACGGCTCGTTGCCTAGGCAAAATGTAGAATATGCCGAAAATGGCGAAAATGGCCTGTTGATGTTTATGCACGTGTCTAGGCAAATTTATGCGCATATTTGGCATCATCTTTGAGTGCTGCTCGGAGTCTCTCCCGGGGGCAACCCGATTTGCCTGCAATCGATTTGAATTTGCATAATAACCTCTTGGCAATGTATAAATAGAAGCAGTCAAGCTCGATGCATTGAAAATAAACCACGTTCAAGTTGTTCTTCGAGTGTTTGAAGGACTTTGCCTGCTCAAAAGTAAGCAACTAAAATCTATTTTCCTCCATTAGCTATTAGCAGAGTTTGTTGGAAAATTGAAAACTCATTCCTAAAGATCTGGCCGCCATCTCGTTAGCCTTAAAGCCAAGGTCAGGTCCTATACTGAATTTCAACAACCACAGCCCAGACACGTTTGCCGAACCACTTGCCAAAGTTTGTCGCTGCTTACATCCATATAAATGAGTGTATATGGTACACTGCAAGATGATACTAAAAATTCAATTTCACAATCGCATCATCACGACGCACACGCCTACAGAAAACAAGGCCTAAAAGTCTTTTACAAATTTATGCGCAGGCCGAGGAGAAGGCAACTTCTTGTCATACAATTTGAATTAAATCGGGGCTAGGAGGGATGTTGGGCATGAACCGAAAGTAAATTGTACTCGTAATAAGTAAAAACAAACAGAAAATTAAAAGAGTAAACTAAGTGAAGGCAAAACGAAAACGTGAGCAGGACAAAGGCCGACGTGCCGAAATCCGCAAATCAAATCAAAAGATTTTACAAGAGCACGCATCAACGCACAGGAATACTGCAGTTGGATTCTAGGGAGAAAAGCGGGAAAGCAGGAAAAGCAAATTCAATGTCAACAGCTGCTAGCATTTCCCAGCGAGCAAGAGCCACAAACTTTTTCCCTCCCAAAAAAGCTTAAAGTTCCCCTCCTTCGACTTTCCTTTCGTATTTCGTTGTCGACTTAATGCCTTGAGCTAAATTTTTCATTTCTCCTCGCCCAATGTCCCGGCTACTTAGGCGTGTCCGTCCGACTGTCCGTTTGTCTGTCCGTCTATCCTTCTGTCCGACCGCATTGTCCGGCTGTGCCCGCTTTTGTGTGCCGGATAAATGAGACTGGTCAGCAGCTTATAGCAGCTTACAGCGTTGCTCAGTTAATGAGAACGGACAGGGGCACTCAACAAGTTGCTGGTAGCCCACACGGCGTATGAGCAATATTTTTATCAAAGCTTTAAAAAGAGCCTTGCCCAGGATGTGCAGCCAGGCGTTGACGTTAGCTCATTACGGCTGAGTTATGCTTTCAATTAGTTGTAATTCATATGCCACGTGGCGGCAAAAAAGTACAGAAAAAAGGGAAAGCTGAAAGGCAGCCCTGGCCTTTCATTTTGCCGTCTGTCTGTTTATTTTGCAAGGACACTTTGCTTTCCGAGTGTGCGTGCGAGTGTCTGTGTTGCATTGTGTGTGCGTCCTCTCCATTTAAGAGGATGTTGCCGCGGTGGCTTTTGTGGGCAACGAACCAGCCAACCGACGAACCAAACCCATCACATCGCGTATACGCATCGTAGTCCCATCATTCCATTAAAACACTAACCGCTGTCAACGGATTTTGCAGCCCACCCACAAAATGCAATCGGGAGATGGAGCGCCGACGATTTCGCTGCAGCTGGTGCCAAAAATGCTGGCCCCCCTGGCCAGCCTGTGGGTGCCGCACGCCTTTGTGGTGTCCTTTAAGCTTGAAACGGACGAGAGCCTATTGATTGTGAAAGCACGTGACAGCCTCAACAAATACAAGCACAAGGTGAGTTAAAGCTGGTCGGTGGGAGCCAGAAGCCCTCTAATCCGAATTCTAATTTCTTCCGCGTCATCCTCCAGCTGGTCATTGCCAATGTGCTGCAGACACGCAAGCATCGCGTGGTGTTCGTCACGCCCACAGATTCCTACGAGCTGCACTTGAGCCGCGAACAGACGCTGCAGGGACTCGAGATCGAGGAGCCCATCGTAACTGATGTGGTAAGTGAATGAGTTTCCATGAAAATCAGGAATGCAGGTCGATTTTGATCGAAACTTAAAAAAACTTAAACATTTACAAATATTAAAGTTAGGTAAATTATTTGATTTATTGATTTCTGTGCACTTGTTTTTATACCCGTTACTCGTAGAGTAAAAGGGTATATTGTATTCGTGCAAAAGTATGTAACGGTAGAAGGAGCGTTTCCGACCCTATAAAGTTATATATTTTGTTCAGATCACTAGCCGAGTCGATCTAGCCATGTCCGTCTGTCCGTCTGTCTGTCCGTCTGTCCGTCTGTCCGTCTGTCTGTCCGTCTGTCTGTCCGTATGAACGCTGAGATCTCGGAAACTATAAAGCTGAAGATTGGCATTTTGCATGTAGATTCTGGAGTTCCTACGCAGCGCAAGTTTATTTCAAAAGGTGCCACGCCCCTTCAACGCCCAAATCGCTTATATACGATTTTAAAAATTTAAATTTTTCGGAAAAGTAAAATGCAGTTTTATTGTGTTTATCAATACCTATCGAAATGTGAAGAAATTTTCCAAATCGGACCATTCGTTAAAAAGTTATGCGTGATCAAGTTTCTATCTCCATCTCCCTCGCACTCCCTTTACCTGAGTAACGGGTATCTGATAGTCGGGGCACCCGACTATAGCGTTCTCTCTTGTTTTAATTGAGGCTTTCCAAAAGCCATGTTTTTGGAATTTTCGTTTTCATTTTATCTCAGTGCAAAATAATTGTTTTGCTAGAAAAAACATTGCTTAATTATAATTGAACTTTACATACGTTAAATTGTTAGTCTAGGGTTGAGTGCCTCAATTTTATTTGGGACTAATTATAGGTTTAGACACAGAAGTGTCAATTTAAAATATAATAAATAGAAAATAATAAATAAGGTCTAGCCCATGTGCTAGAGTTCTTAAAATTAAACGTGTGCCATAAATAAGTTTTTTAATGGTTTGTTAAACCTAAAATTAGCGAGAGTAAACCTTTTCTCACTTCTTGAAAATGTGTCAAATATATATTTCAACTCCATTTTTATCTGTTTTATCCAGGTACTAAAGCACAGCGAGTTTATCAGCAACGCGCAACAGCGCCAATGACCGTTATCAATGCGTCGCCGGCCACAGACGCAGCAACATCTGCAGCATCAACACCACCACCAACTGGCTACAGGCGACGAGGATGACGATGGAGGGGATCTGGATCGGGATCCGTATTGCGTGACCACATCGCATTATTGCCGCGTTCTGAACCCGGGCACGCCAAGCTTTGCCCGAAAATATTGAGCAGGTTATAGTCCATAGTGAATAGTGGAGGTGCATGGCATACATTTGCATATTCCTTACCGTTTGAGTTCCCGCCACAATTTGTTGTATCTATTTATGGTCGCGCCTCATAATTAAGGTGGCTTACTTCCATTGCCACCATTAGTCCTTTTTCTTTCTGTTGTTTTCATATTAGTTAATGTATTTCGTTTATTGTTGTCATGAGAAATGATGTCACTTGTATGTATTCGCCATCCCCCAGGTTCCTTTTCTTTTCTTCTATTGTTTGCTGGCACGTTTATGTCATCGAGTATACGCAGCGTGTTGCGCAGACATCAATAAGCGATTTTGATTTATGTTTGTGGCAGGGCTTATGATTCTTATATATTTAATGAAGCATCGATCGCACGCTGTCGAAATTAAATCCCCAAACGTGTTTAAAATCCGAAAATCGAAATAACGAAAAACCTGCATGCAATCGCAATTTGCCGGACGAAGCGTCCCTGGACAACTGTTGTTGTCAGTGGCAGGCGACGCGACAATTGATTTGCTGTTTTGCATATATATGTATATACGTATGTATATGCACGTATACGTTGGGTGGAAAAAAGGAAAAGGTTTGCCTCTCTAATGTCCTTGTCGGTTCAAATTTATGGCGGCTCAAGCCTTGGCGCCTGTCTATCCGAAGCAGGTCAAGTGCCACCGAGCAAAGGTCAGCTTAAAGCACCTCAAATTGAGTTTCAAAGCGGTGTAACAAAACCTAATTAACATCCCACTCACACACTCTGAGTTATTTCTTGGGCAGGCTTAGATAGGTAGGGGTTCCGTATCCGAATCCTCAGGGTCCTGTTCGGATTGCCGCCTTTTTCCACATTTTTATTGCATGTTATGTCGCTGCCACGCCTCTCGGTCCTAAGCCGCCCGTTTAAACGGGGCCTGCGGTGAGGTGGTGTTTGTATCCTCCTTTCATGGAGTTGTAACCACTTCCGTCCCGCCCGCATTTGTGGTTTTATTTTGCAGCCCAGAACTATGCAGTGTTTTCTGTGCCCTGCTGTTTTGTTTTCGTTCGTTTGTGAACCGGGAAAAAATTCACATTTTTTTCTGACGACGGCTTCTGTGTTTGGGGAAGTTGGATGGGGCCCTTTTGTTTGTGCCTGCATCAAATTAAATTTTATTGCGCTCGCACGCACCGCAAACACTGGCCTGGGAACAGATACGAACACGGGAAACAATCACACATGTGGCTTAGGATATAAGCCTGGCTCCGTTTTTCCTCCGTTTTCGTTTTCACTTTCTTGTTTCTCGGTTTTTATGGCCTCACCAACGTGCACCCACATATCAAGACTCCCACATGTGTACTTCTTTCGCCTGCCACTGCGTATCGATTGTGCATTAAAGTATAAACATAAAAATTCAGTTTGCCAACATGAGTTGCGTACAATAAAATATGTATAACTAGCCAAGTGTGCGAACACGATGGGAATGTTTGGGACGCGAGGAGGGAATAGTATTTGCCTTAATTGGCATACTGTGTTTTTTTCTTAAAGCTTACTAAGAGAACACTTATTAACAACTCAAATATCCGATAAGTTTCCAACTCATAAATGTGAATCCAATGAAGTCCTCTTCATATCCATAATTTAGGACTGAATTGTTATTGATTTTATAAACAGACTTCCAAATCAATTTCCTAGTTGAATTCTAGATTCAATTCATTAATGTCAAACTAAATGCATATGTAAAAGAAATCCAATACAAAATGAAATCAAAAAGTCAACTTCTTTTCAAGTCATATATATAAAAACTATTCGTAACTATTATATATCCAAGAGCGGAATAAAACCAAGTGAACCAATTTGTTAAAGTTTCAATATCCAATTTGGACCAACCCATACGAAAAAAAATGAACAACAAAACAAGCTATGATAAAAGAAATATATATATCTCGATGTATACCTTAAAAATAAAAGAGAAACCAAGGAATTTCCATTGAATATTTACTCTCTACAAGCATTTTGCCCTTTAAGCTAGATAACTATTTTATTGTTGAAATTGGTAAAACAAAAACACCCAAATCCAATTGTACGCAATGCAGTTATGGTCACTGCACCTGCCCTTTTTCTTACCGGAATCCATGAGCTGTTTAACTGTAAAACTGTTGTAAAATGTTTACCACGAATGTACCATATACCGTATTGAGTGTACTAATGTCTAGTATCCGTATACTTATACATCTACAAAGATACAAAAATATATATATATGAGTGTGTATTTAACTGGAAATGAAATAGCTTTAAATGTATAGACAAACCATTGTGTTTTATTTATTGATGGATTGGCTAGGTGTTCCGTTAAAACCTTATAAATTAAATATATACAATTTTAGTTAATTTTCGATTACATTTGTATTTACATTTTGGATTGTTAATTTTGCCTTTGGACCGCAATTAACTTTGGGGATTTAAAGCTATTATTTTTTCTTATAGATATTAGGAGAGGCTAATTAACTGTACAACAAATAATGGCCGAACAATTTTAACAAAAATATAAGTAACCACAGATTAGTTTGGCAAATCGGTAAATTTAAACTTTAGCGGAATGTTTGGTAGGTTGATCAGGGCAGATCGGAATGCATTTTTAGTGGAATAATTAAACTCCACGTTGAAGTTTCGAAAGATTCGCGCGATACCCAATTCAAGTTCCATTTCCACGATGCGTTTGCCAACGTACATTCGAGGTCCAAATCCGAAGGGCAGGAAGACAAATGGATTTGTGGACTTAAGATCACTGGCTGGGCACTTTGACCCTGAATCCTTGGGGCTTCGCAGCCAACGCTCCGGCAGGAACTCTGAAGCTTGTGGGAAGTACTCATCTTTAGTGAGGGCACTTAGAGGAACAATGCTCACATAAGTTCCAGCTGGCACTTGGTAGCCACTGAGAACAGCGTCCCTAGAAAGGACACGAGCATTTCCAATAATAAGTGGTCGAACGCGCATTGATTCTTTTATGCAGGCTCGCAGATAAGGCACATTTTTCATGGAGGCCTCGGTGAACTCGGAGTCCTTGTTGGGCAGCACCTTCATCACTTCCTCCCGCAACTTTTCCTGTTTCTCAGGATTCTTGGCCAGGCAAAGCATGAACGCTGCAAAGGTGCTCGAAGTCTGGGAGAAAATTGTAGTAAGGCGGTGACTTCAGAGATCGTAGTAAAAAATACCAACCGTATCAACTCCTGCCATTAGCATGTCCATAGCCATAACGCTGGCCACTTTCCTGTCAACTTTCAGCAATTTCTCTAGGACACTTTGTTCGTTCTCCGGTCGCACCACACCCGCCTTAGCTTCCTTATCCAATCGATCTATGGCCTCGTCAACGTAGGCCGATGTGACTTCCTGGATACCATCCAGAGCTTTCAGCAATCGCTTCAGTTTAGGGGTTTTAATATAGCGCCAGGGCGAGGGTTTCATTTCGAGGTCCGCCGAGACAATAAAGAACTCGTCCAGGTAGTCGAAAAGCCTAAGTGCCTCTTGCTCTTTATTCGAATCCTTAAGCAAACCCAGCTGCTTATCCAGGGCCACTACGGATACGGATTCAAGGGTCCAGCGGTTGACGGTGTCTATGAAGTCATCGGGCACCTCTAGAGTATTAACATCTCTTATTTCCTTAATACTGGTCATGGAATTTGATTTTGGAAAATATACTATATTATATTAGTTCATAGCTTTTTACCGTTGAACAAACTCCTGATTGACCTGCGACATCTTCTTGTAGTAGAGTCTCACATTTTTCGGCTGCATTAGAACGGGATTAACGGCGGAACGAAAGTCGCTCCAAGTTTTGCCCTGGGTGGGAATAATGCCCATGACGCCCTGGTAGAACTCCTTCATATGCTCCTCACGATGATAGAGCAGTGTATGGTTACCCGGCCGATGGGGCCACACTCCCTCGTTACGGAAGACCACCTCAAAGTCCTTCGGATTGTGGGTGCTCAGAAATGACGGGTTACCCATTATGCCGGGCATAAAAAATATGTTACCGTAGTCCTGTCGCATGGCTTCAAACATCTCCATCAATTCCATGTTCTTGTACTTGCCACCGGGCATGGACGTTTTCATCACCAAGGACATCATATTGACGCGGGGGATCTGATCAAACGCCTTGGCCTGCACCCATTCTTGATCGTCTCTAGCCTCAGCCGTTGCCGTACTAGTTTGCCAGCGCTGAAATATATATATTCACTTTGATTGCTTTGTTTGCTCGCCAATGGTGAATAATGGCACGGTAAAGAAAACTCCACTTGATAAACCGCCTAGTAGTTCCTAGATTAATTCTTGATACTTAGTACTTGTTACCTTTTGATTGCTGAGCGTTAGAACAGCTTTTTGCGTCTGAATTAATGACAGACCACTGCGTACTTTCAGCATTTTCGCGATGTTGGGGACTATACTCGTTCACCGCCAAAACAAAACTGAGAACCGAGTGCTAGTTTTATAATTCTAAAGCTGTGAGAGCTTTAACGCTTAATTGAACGAAAACAACACACAAACAGAGAGATAGCGACCGCGACCCACAGCAAACTGGCGTCTAAACAGGTTCGAGAGAGCCAATTGAAGAGTTGATAAATATTATGTATTAAATTAAAATTTATTCATAGAGTTCGCATTTTTTTATACATATTTTATAGTATAATGGAAATAAACATTCATGCCCTTTAGGATGTGACATGTTTTTAAAATGTTTTATCTGTCGTCGACAAACAACGAACCCCTAATAAACACAAACAGATTAGGGGCAACCCCATTCATATCAGTCAGTGTCAATGCCAACAAAATTATATTCACCATGACTAGGAGATATTGAACTAGGTCTAAAAGGCAGTATTTTAATTTAATTAAAATTAGCTTCAACGAAACAAGAATTGACACGTTTTATGACTTTAAACTAGACATATGTATTTACGAAATACGAAAAAAGAAAGGGCAATTCAATCATATGTCCCATTTTAATAGGAAGAACACTTCAGGGAAAAATGTTTTATATGAAAGTTGTTCATTTATTGAGTTATTTGTTTTTACATTTATAACACTTATGTTGGTAGCAATTTTGTTTGCCAATACTTCTAAGGTTTTAAAAATATTTTTATCTAAAAATAGACACAAAGTTTATAAATAAAAAAACGCTTAACTTATCAATCACAAACCACTTCTTAAATTGTAAATCAGATTAGTTAGGCAAATCAGTGAATTTAAACTTGAGTGGTATGTTGGGCAGATTGATAAGAGCAGAACGGAAAGCATTCTTTGTCGAATAGTTAAACTCTACATTGAAGTTTCGAAGGAGTCTGGCGATGCCCAACTCTAGTTCCATTTCCACGATGCGTTTTCCAACGCACATGCGAGGCCCAAATCCGAAGGGCATGAATACAAATGGATTCTTGGTCTTCAGATCGTTTGCCGGGCATTTTCCGCCGGATTCGCTGGCGTTTCGTAGCCAGCGTTCTGGCAGGAATTCTGAAGCTTTCGGAAAGTATTCCTCGTTGTTGAGGGAACTTATAGGAATCATGGAAACAAAGGTACCAGCTGGTACCTTATAGCCGCTCACTACTGAATCCCTTGTCAGACCGCGGGCATTTCCAACGGTCAGGGGGAACACACGCTGGGATTCCTTAATGCAGGCTCGCAGATAGGGGACATTCTTCATGGAGGCCTCTGTGAACTCGGAGTCCTTATTGGGCAGCACTTTCATCACCTCCTCCCGCAACTTTTGCTGCTTCTCGGGGTTCTTGGCAAGGCACAGTAAAAGTCCCGTAAAGGTGCTTGAAGTCTGGACACAAACAAATTCCATTAATATTATGATTTCTATTGTTCTATTATTCTGACTCCTTACCGTATCAACTCCTGCCATCAGCATGTCCATTGCCATTACGGTGGCCACTTTCTTATCAACTTTAAGCAGTTTCTCGAGGACACTTTGTTCATTCTCCGGACGTACCACGCCCTCCTTAGCCTCCTTCTCCAAACGCTCGATAGCCTCGTCTACATAGGCCAAAGTAATGCTCTGAAGCCCATCCAGAGTTTTTAACATTTTCTTCAACTGTGGTGTTTTAATATACCGCCAGAGAGATGGTTTCATCTCCAGATCGGCTGAGAGGATAAAGAAATCATCCAAGAACTTAAAGAGCTTGGTTGCTTCGCTGTCTTTCCCTGAATCCTTCAGCAAGCCCAGCTGCTTATCCAGGGCCACGACAGATACGGATTCAAGGGTCCAGCGGTTGATGGTGCCTAAAAAGTCGCCAGGAACCTCCTGAGTGGTGGCATCCCTTATGTCTTTAATTCTAAATGAAGATGAATATTTATTAATTGAACATCATTTTTTTAAGTTGTCTTACCGCTGCACAAACTGTTGGTTAACCTGTGACATCTTTTTGTAGTACACTCTTACACTCTTGGGCTGCATAAGGACGGGGTTTACAATGGACCGAAAGTCTCCCCAGGCCTTACCCTGGGAGGGAATGATTCCCTGAACGCCCTCAAAGAAGTCCTTTCTGTGCACAGTTCGATGGTAGCGCAATGTATCACTGCCCGGTCGGTATGGCCACACGCCTTCATTACGGAAAATCACCTCGAAATCCTGGGGATTGTGCGTCATCACAAACGCGGGGCTTCCCATCATACCGGACATGTAGAATATATCTCCATAATCCTGGCGCATGGCCTCAAACATTTCCATTAATTCCATATTCTTGTATTTCCCACCGGGCATCGCAATTTTCGCGAATAAGGATAGCATATTTGCTCGGGGAATCTCCTTGAACGGTTTGGCCTGAAGCCATTCGGGATCGTCTCTGGTCTCAGCTGCAGCCAAATTTGTCTGCCATCGCTAAAATATATTCCAAATATCATATTATTTATCAATATTATGAGATTCTGTCACTATGGACGGCAGCACATGTAGTGACGATACGCACCAGATGAGTGCCCATAGGCGATTACTTTATATAGCCGCAGAATTAAAATGGTATCCCCAAATCTTGCTTTGATTTGACGGTCCATTGAAAAGTTATTCATTATTTTAGTATATTTTAAAATGTAAAAAAAGTTAGCCTTTGTGTATATGTTATGGTCATTTTTATTGTGTTGGGCAGCTGCAATAAAAATGTCTAGGCAAAAAGCTTATATTTTTTGCTTAAGCGGATCGAATGTAAAAATTTTAAAAAGTGTTTATTTTTCATCACAAAGTTAGAAATCAGAAATCATTACCTCGTTAAGAGGTGTTTTCGTTTGATTTGTTGTACAATTTTATTTTTTTCATTTCTTTTGCTATTTAAAATGGTTTTAGTACTTTAATTAAGTTTTTTTGATGTTGTTTATATAAAAATGATATTTGTTTACCTGTTGACTGGCAGAAAATAGGGCCGCTTTTTGCGACTGTAGTATTATTAGACCGATACGCCCTTTCAACATTTTTATACGTTATGAACTTAGCTTGTTCACGGCCAAACCGAAACTACTCATACCAGGCGTTTGTTCTATAAGCTTTATATGTTTCTAATGCCGTGCGAGCTATACTGCTAAATTCGGCGATAACAATTCTCACAGAGAGAGGAGCGCCAAACATAAGGAAAACATTCAGTCATTAAAAAAGGCTACATATTTGTAAACTCCACAATATAGACTAAAATATACCCTTTACTAACGACTTGTAAAAGTTCTTAATCTTAGTTAAAGGGGCAGTAAAATAAAAAATATTCAAAAACATACCCTAGTGTCTATATATTTGTGAAATGCTATCTAAAGAAAATATGTAACGTTTTAGAAGATATGGCTGTAAGTAGTATCCCCAACAATATGCCCATAGATATAATAAGCCAAATGAGTAGTATTATCGGATTGGCAGAATAATATTGGTGAGGTAATGGGAGAGTATTGGTGCAAACATTATATCTAATCAGCTCGGCAACCAAGCCAAATTCAGCTGAAAATTACTTTCAAACAATTTCAAAATTTTGCTGAGCAAGCAGTAAACATTGCATCAGACCAGATGATGACAATTCATCATGATAATTCATATAACAAACAAGAAAGGAAAATAAATTGGGGGGAAAAAAAACCAAAAAATTTTAAAAAAAATTATAAAAAAATAATTATTTAAATAATTTTAAAAAAAAAAAAAAAACCAAATTAAAAAAAAAAAAAAAAATTTTTAAAAATAAAAATATAAATATAAAATTTTATTAATTTTAAAAAAAAAAAAAAAAAAAAAAAAAAAAAATAAAAATAAAAAAAAAAAAAAAAAAATTTTAAATTTAAAAAAAATTAAAATTTTATTTTTTTTTAAAAAAAAAAAAAAAAAAAAAAAAAAAAAAAAAAAAAAAAAAAAAAATTATTTTTTATATAATATATAATAAACTACCCCCCTATAAAAAAAAAAAAAAAAAAAAATAAAAAAAATTTAAAAAAAAAAAAAAAAAAAAATAAAAAAATAAAAAATAAAAAAAAAAAAAAAAAAAAAAAAAAAAAAAAAAAAAAGAAAAAAAGAAAAAAAAAAAAAAATTTTTATTTTTTTTTTTTAAAAAAAAAAAAAAAAAACCACGATTTCTTATGGATTTCCATTTATTTATTTAGACAGTATTTTATTTATGTTTACCATATGTATGTATTTGTTCAAACACCAAAAAGTTTTGTTTTGCTAATCAAATTGTTGGCATATTCATAGATAATAGTTTAAATCATATGAACTTTACCAGTTTTCGTACTCGTATAGAGAAGTATAAATATTCGTTTAGATTAATGACTTAATTGTAGATTACAAATTAATTAAAGTTGCACAAATCGTTTAAGTTTGCATACGATAAGCATATTTTACATGACAATTTCCGCGCGAAACAATTTGGCACGCTGGGCAAAGATATAGTTATATGTATAGTATGTGTATATGGGGCGATTCGGAAAATATCATTCGTTGACTCTAAGGACTAAGTGTCTATGACAGTTTCGTATATTATTTATAAGATAATGCCTTTAGCGGTGAGCAGATTAATTGGAACTAATCCTGGCTGGCAGATCCATTCGCCTGCTGGTAGCTGCACACGATCTTGGCCGCGTCGTTCATCATCTTGGCCGTGGAGCGGACGAGGAACATAAGATGACACTCGTCGTAAACGGTCAGTTCGACCCGGGTTCGCACCAAGCCATGAAGCACGGTGGCCCGTTCCAGATCTAACCACCTCTGAAGGGCCAGTTCCCGTTCCTTGATCGAACCCGAAAGCGCCACATCCGAAGGACCCCACAGCACAAACTCCAGCACGGCCTTTGCCTTGGACAGGGACTCGGCTCGCTCCTGCTGCAGGATGTCTGCCAGGATAGGCGTGATCTTTGTGGCGGGCAGCATATCGGTCAAAGCAGAGTGGGCGCACTTGCACAGCGTACCCATGGGCTCGTCGTCGTCGTTGTTGTTTCTATGAGGTGAGAAAGTCAATTAGTAGGTTGTTTAAATGATTGGTGATTTACACTCACCCTTGCAGCACGCAAAGTCGGGCCTGGGCGTCCTTGTTGTCCATGTCCTTGGATAGCACCACATTGGACAGGCTGAGCGGCGTCTCCTCGATCGCCTTGGCCTGCAGGTTCTTCATCCCGTTGACCAGCTGCAGCATGATGAATGCCACCTCCCGCGTCATCACATCATCGAATGCAGGCATGGCATTTGCATTCGCCAATCCATCCTCGGCACCCATCGATGTGGCCGAGGATTCCTCGTTCAGGGTACTCAGATTCTGCACTGAGACAACGTTCCTCAGATTCCCGGCCATGGTACCATTTCCATCCTTCAGACCACTGAGATTCGGAATGGAGCCGCGGAAGTTGAAGTTGCTCTTGTCCAGCACCTGCGACTTGCCCTTGAGTATTGATCCAATCGATTGGAGAGTCTCCAGCTGCAATCTCGGTAGAACTGAGATGGTGGCCTGCAGCAGGGTCACCTCAGTCGAGGGCATCAGCGGCAGTTGGTAGCTGGGCACCAGGTCACAGAATTCGGTCACCGGGTTGAGCACATCGCTCACGCCGCCGGTCAACTGGCTCAGTTCGCCACCCACACCGGCCAGCTGGTTGCAGTCAGCCGACAGGGCCAAGGTCACCGGCGATGAGCTCCACAGGGCCGCATGGAAGGCTTTCTTGCCCACCACAAAGGCCTGGGCTCCCTCCAAAATTGTGAAATCCTCGTAACGCAAGTTTATGGCATTCGCCAGAGGACGCAGGGCTGCTGGCACCACTGGCGTTTGCTGGAGCTGGTGAGAGCAAAAATTAGTAAAGTGATTAGTAGAGTAAATCAAACATGATCGTGTTCCACTAAGATACACACCTGATCGAGGACCTGGGCGAGGGCCTCGTGATTGGCCACCACCACGGCGGTGTAGTTGTCCTCTATGGTCTTGTGCACGACACTGCGTCCCTTGCGCATGCGCAAACGATTCGTGGCCTTGCTGCGGTTTTTATTGGCCTATGGCAAAAGTGTAAGATTAGTGGATAGTTTAAAAAAAAGTGTATTAAAGGAAAACCCACCTGTGGCATGCCCCAGACGCTGTCGTTGATGTCCGTGGCCACATCGCCGCCGGCCTCGCTTCCGTAATAGCTGTATGGAGCATAGATATCAAATTCGCCCACCTCACTGCCCGCATACGAGGCGGAAATGATGCGTGGAATGTTGGCTGAAAGTGGAAATCAGGGGTAAGTTATATTTGGTGAACGTAAATTATTAGGGAATGGAATTCTGCATTAGTAGGTTAAAAGTTTGATAAGTTGATTCAACTACTCAGCTCACTTTATTTTTTACTATGAGCAACTTAACGCTATGAGTTTTTTGAGCAACTGGTGATCACACATATGTTGTTTGTATAAACAATCTAAACTATATCATTTTAGGCAATCATGTTTTTATATGAACCTGACGATTAATCGAAAAAATAAATCTATGGATTATGACCACTCTTCAATTAATTAAACCCTATGATCTCTATGACCTTTTCGTTATCTGTTATTTGTGCCAGCAATCTAAGAAATTATATTAAAAAAAATCATATGGTGAATTACATTACTAATTACATAAACCTACGATTCATCGATACAACGATTCAATAATTTCAAATGACAATTCAATGGGAACTTTATATGGATCCAAAACCTACCCAAGCTGTTGTTCAATCCGTAGTTTCGCACCGGTCCGTACTCGCTGCGCGTATAGCTGGCGATGGATGCCGTATCCGAGTAGATGTTGTTGCGTCTTGTGGCCTGTGTCAACCTCTGACCCGCCACGGACAGATCGATATTACTGCGTGTTGGTGGCGGCGGAGGCGTGGAAGTGGAGGGCGTGGGCGTGGTGTTGCCACCAGCAGTGGGCGGCGGCGGAGAACCCATCTTCACGAACTCGTACAAGTTCTCGTAGTCGCGCTTGTCCTTCAGATAGCTGTCGATGGTGCTGTTGATCTTGCGCACTGAATCCTTGAGGCTGCTCCGCTGGGCAGCATCCGCAGCATCTATAGATCGCTGTTCGAAGATCTCCAGCTTACTGGAAATCGACATTTTCGGCTCGCTCTTCTTTTGCGGCTGTCGTTCGAAGGTGCTGGTCCTACTGTTGGCAGTCGATGCAGATTTTCCCGCTTCCTGGCCATTGGGGATGGCACTGTTCTTGGCCACCGCCTTGCCCTGATCCGTGGCTACATTGTCACCGTTTGACGAGCAAATGGAGATAGTGTCGGTAAGGACTCCGCGCTTGCGCACCAGTTCCAGCTGGGCCTCCCGCTCCCGCATGCTGGCAGTGCGCTCCGGTTTGCGTGGCGCGATTGAGGAGCGGATCTCGCCTAAATAACAAAGTAAATTGATTGGTGTTTAGTGAAGGACTCTTTAGGAGGTACCATTCAGAATTAAATTAAAAACCGACAATTTTTGAAGGCCTTGAATGGATAAGTAAATAACATATAGGTTCAGTGAAACCTTCTTTAACACTATAAATATACTATAAACTATACTTTTTCCTTTAAAAAAAACTAGTTTAAATTATTAAGACTTCGAAGTTAGAAGAATTAGGTTTTTAAAATATATTTATTGTACGGAAGATAATAATGTCATTTTTTCAGTTGTATTTTTTTTTTTTTTTTAACTTATTTAATACAAATTGATTTTTTTAAAATTTTTAACTTAGCATTAAACCTGTTATTTGGTCATAAAAGAAAGATGTCATTAAGAAAGATGTTTCCAATTGATCAATATCGGCATAAATGCCAATAAACACATACAATTAAAGAGGTGGGAAGAACAACTTTTCACTGCCATACTAGTAATTTATTCATAAGATTTCCCAGGTGACCTCAAATGTGCTATTGGCCTTCATGGGGCGATGCCAAATGTTTGCTGGCACCCGAGAGTTGAGGAAAATCCACCGACAGAATGCCAGCTCCACCCTCCCTCTTTCCGCCGGTCCAAGTAGTTAGACAACCAGTGAGTACTAATTGCGATTTTGACCCAAATTCGTGCCAAATTACAATTCGCACGGCGCTGTTGGTCAGGTTGAATGTGGTTGCTCTTGGATCTGGGGCTTCTGCTCTGGCCATCGTCCGAGATGTCTAACAAATAGTTCTAGCCAGGCCTCTGGAGCTGGCTGTTTTTTATGACCAGGTGCCAGGTGCAGCGGCAGGTGTAACAAGTTCTCGCCGCATTCGCGTTGACCGCAAAGTGTCAGGCGGAAAGAAATGGGTCTCTGGTCCGCCAGTTTCACCAGTCGGTAGTCGGTTCTTTCCTCCGGCTAACCATCAACATGTGGTTACCTCATTGGTCTGGCATGGCCTGGGTTGGCCTGGCTTATTTTCATTTCGATTTTTTTTGCTGCTTTACTAGCCCGCTCATCTGGCAAACTATTTTGCTCTCTGGCTTTGGCCACTTAACCCAGTTCGAGCCGGCTCATCACACTCGTTTGGATGCGGCGGATATGGTCATAAGTGGCGTACCTGTATCCGTACTTCGGTGTGCGTTTGTGCGCCCGTTATATTGATTAAAATGCGTAACTTGTTCTGCGTTTGGTTTTGGGTTCTACTTTCAGAAGAGTTGCTGCCACAGCTTTTACCATTTACGGTGATTTTATTCGTGTTCTTGTTTCTCGTTTCTCGTTTCGTGTATCGTGTTTGTGGCTGCAATTGAAGTCAACAAGTTGCCAGAAGTGGGTGAAGTGGCCGAGACCCTTCAGACCCACATATATATACATACCATACATGAGCTGGCTGTTTTGAAGGTCGCCCAATTTCTGGGCGCTGTCAGTGAACGTGATTTGCTTACGCTTTCTTTTGGAATGCGATCGCAGCTCCCCGGAGAAATGGATGCGGGAGGAAGGGGACATGTTGCCCACAGCTCATGGAATCGGGTCAATGGGAACGAGATGGAAATTAACTTCATGATTGGCCAAATTCCGCTTACTCATTATACATGAATTTCAGTGGCCCGAAAAGAAAATGTGTGCGAATTCAAAGCATATTTGCTTTACACTTAAAAGAATATTTTGTCGGTGGCATTTTGGGCTATGCTCTATTAAATTTCCTACAAGATAATTTTGTTTAAATTTATAGATACTATACTTTCTATAAATAAGGCCGGTTTTGTGAGTCAGTTAAGGCTCATACTTTTCTTATTCAGTTCTAAGGCATTGTCAAAAAAATTAAATTTTGTAAAATAACATAATTTGCTAACCTAGCCTAAAATAAATGCGAATTAATTAACAGATGTAATAGAATGCCCGCTGAAACATAGGTTAATATCTATAGTCAAAATACTAACTTAGTAATTTTTTTTAAATGATATCTGTTATTTAATTTGCATTTATTTAAGTGTTTAAAATTTAATATTACCTTAAATTTCTTTTTGTATTTATTAAATACTGTTAAAATCTCTAAGACAAACAATTACATTTGTAACTTTGTATTATTAAGTTTTATACAAGTATTTTTATCAAAGAATTTTGTATAACATTTTGTAAAAGTACACTCACCTAAATTGGCGTATACGTTGTCGGCCTTCAGCTTGACGGATCCGGTGCCGGATGGCAGTGCCAGGACATTGGAGTCCACGCTGCTGGCGCTGAGCGTGGCGGTCAGCTCGGTCTTCTGCTTCCGCCGGAGTTCGGCGCTCTTGGGCGGCGGTGGGCGTGCCGGCTTGTTGGCCTCGTGGACGCGCTGTCCCTCACTGGCGCTCGATCGAAGGGGCGGGGCAGGCGGTTTGGCAGTGACCACGGCCACCGTCTGGGCCGAAACGGAGTCACTGGTCTTGGTGATATCCTTCACCACCTCCA
This sequence comes from Drosophila kurseongensis, assembly GCA_018153305.1. Classification (NCBI taxonomy): domain Eukaryota; kingdom Metazoa; phylum Arthropoda; class Insecta; order Diptera; family Drosophilidae; genus Drosophila; species Drosophila kurseongensis. The sequence continues at coordinate 1,808,648 of JAECXX010000149.1, forward strand.
CGGCCGTGGTATTAATGTCAATGGGATGAATTATCACCAGGCGGGGCTTACCCGAGGGACTTCCCTCCTCCGTGCCTGTGCAAATCTCCGTGTAGATGCTGGCCTCCTTTTTACCCATGGTTTCACCAGACTTTGTGCCGCCTCCATTGCTGCCCATGCGTAGAAACTTTTTGATGGAGAACTTGGACTTTTGCTTCTGGGGCGGAGAGGCCGAGGGGGATTTCTTATCCAAGCCAGCTGCGGCCAGACATTCCTCCGACATGGAGAGGTGACGTTGATTCCGGGGCGTTGGCTCTGGCGTCATCGGTTGCTTCAGGCTCAGAACCGAGCTGGCCGATTGCAGTTGCATTTGCTTGGCCGCATTGGCCCGCTGCATGACGAATGTGTTGAGGCTCCGGAACTTGGGGTTGATCACGGCCCGTTCGCGTTTGTCCTTCTCCCGGATGACAGGAGCTGCTGCCGTCACCGGAAAAGCGGGCTTTCTGGTGTACAGATTGCTGTTGCTTGATGCAGTTGCAGATGCAGCGGCAACCGCTGCTGCTCCTGTGGGTACCGCGGCAAGACCTGTGACAGCTGATTCGTTCTCCACCGATGATGCTTCACCTGGGCCCGATGACGTGGCCTTTTCCGCTGGATTTGCTGCCGCTTTCGTCGCCTGCTCGAACTCAACTACCAGACTGTAATCTCGCTCCGGCGTGGGCGGAGCGCTTAGCTTTGGCTCTGGCGGCGGATTCGGGGCTTTGCCCTTTTTCAGCTTGGCCTCGTCAGCGGCTAGATTCTCTTTGGCCAACATCAGACTCTCGCTGGACTTGGAAATGGCCGACTGCAGCTGGTTGATGAATTGCTGCTCGGCGCAGCTGGGTTGCCGCTTGCCCAGGAAACTTTTTAGTTGGCTGTTATTGCTGGAGCTGTTGCTGCTGGGATGATTATTAACAAGTGGTTTCACCGGCAGTTCTGGCTTCTTCAAGCCATGCAGGAACGACGGCCTGGCATCGATCTTCATGGGCGGCGGCGGTGACTTTGGCAAGGCAGGAAGCTGCTGCTCCGCCTCCTTTTGTTGCGTCTGCTTTTGCTTCTGCTCCAGGCTGTTGTCTGGATCGGCGCTGCCATCGGGCTCGCCGTGTAGCTCCCTGCTTTTAACGGCCGGCTTGGCCACCGCCTGATCTCCTATCTGGATATCCTCGTAATCAGAGTTATTGGTACTAGCACTTAGCTTCTTCTCCACCAAAAGCTGCCGCTTCTCTCCATTGACCGCCGATCCCTTGGCCATTCCCAAGTTCTTGTACTCGCTGCCCAGACTAATGCCGATTCCCGAGTCCGATTCACTGCGGATCATGTTGTAGGCATTCTCCTCATCCGAGCTGCCATCAAAACTGCTGCCCGTGGAGTCCAGGGCGTCATCCGAACTGCACTTGGTCACAATGAGACCGTCGGAGGTGATCTTGCTGGTCATGAAGTTGCCCTCGTGCAGATTGTAACTGGCCGCCCGGGTTTTTGAGCTCAGCAGCATGTCCGTGATGTACTGCGAACTGGAGTAGTGGGAATTACCGGAACTCTCCGTCTGGGCGGCAGTGGCCACGCCCACCTGTTCGGAGTACTTGCCGTCCGGGAGATTCTCGTAGCTCAGCTGGGTCTCCACCACATCGTAGTAGGCGGACACTCCATTTTCCGTGTCCGAGCAATTGCTGTCCGTATCCGAGTATTTGTGACACACATTCACCTTGGGTTTGGTCTGGTCCCTGGTGATGGGCGCATTCCGTGCGATGGGCTTCTTAAGGTCAAGAAATGGCTTCGGGGAGTCACTCAGTGCACTCAGCTCGAATTTGATCTTGCTGCTGCTGGTGGAAGTGGAAGTGCTGCTTCCGCCCGAAGATGTTTCAGTCGCACTGGTCTCACTTAGCTTCTGTTTTTGTTCCAAGGTCTCCGAGATCTCGTCCAGCAGTGACTTCTCCATGGCCCGCTCTATGGGCGGACTATCTTTGCCATCTCGCGAAGATGTTGCCGTTGCCGATGTGACAGCTGCCGTTGTGCTTTTGGCCATGGTTAACGTCGGCGTCAGGGTGGTGGTCACCTTTTTGGTAACACTGGCAGTTCCCGTAGATGTACTGCTGCTTTTGATGGCTGTTGTTGTTGTGGTTATGGTTGCTGGTTTGGCTTTTGCTGGTGTTGCCCCAGCCGATGTTGCAACTGATGTTGCTGCAGTGCTTTTGCTTTCCGTGGGCGCACTTTTGGCTGGGGTCGTGGCCGTTTTGCCAAGGGGCTGGCCAAAAGGCATCACATTAATCGTTAGGGTCTGTTTCTTTCCCTCCTTGTCCACCTGAGGGGCTCCTAATTTCAGAGCGGCAAAGGATTTCTTGATATTATCCTCGGCATCGCCCAGCAGATTGCCATTGTTCATATTAAAGTCGGTGTTGGCCCGGGTGATCCTCTTCAGCTCCACCGTCTCCTCGTCATCCGTTTCGGTAATGGCCATGTCATCGTGCTCATTGCCAAGATTCATAAAGTCGTGATCGTCGTCGTCGTCATCGTCCTCCGACCACTCGCCGCCATAGCCAATGACCTCGTGCAGCTGCTTGGGAAAGCACACCTTGCCGCCCTTTGAGTTCACGGATTTTCCAGAGCTGCTCCCTGAGCTGGAATTCGAGCTGGAGCTGGTCAGTCTTACGCCAAAAGCCTTCTTAATGATGCTCTTGGCCGGGGATTTGTGCTTGTTCGGGTAATCCGTTTTAACCTCTCTGTCTGGTTTATGGCTGCCGCCAAGTTTCGAGGCGGCTGCTGCGGCGGCTGCCTTGTGCTCGTCCTTGGACTTGAAGCAGTTGGAGCACAGGTCCTTCTTCCAGGCATTCTGGGTGAAATGCGAACAGATCGAGGACGACATCGCTGAGGCTTTTCGTTGCTTGTTGCTCCCACCGACGATCAACCTTAGGCCATATTCTGCAAAGGGGAAAAAAGCAAAGTAATCGTGAGTCATGGTTAGCTGATAATAAGGTTTTGTTAGTTCATAAGCCTAAACTTTCTTTGCACAATATTGCGCAAGCACACAATTAACTTTCACTGCCGCCTGCAACCAAATCTCAACTTCTGCCGCATGACTCAATATTGATTGAGTGGAGAAGTTAAGCCTGCCAATTGCGACTGTGCCATGTGGTCATCCAGCCTCTGAAATCATGCCCACAAATTGCCATTTGCCCAAGCAGCTTATCAATCAATCTTCATCTTGATAATGGAATTATTGAAATTTCCGCTGATGATGATGTTGCTGCGGCTGCTGCTGTTCACTTTGTGGGTGGTTGCCAGAAAACCGTTGACGGTGGATTGGTATTTGGGAAAATGTGGGTAAGGATGGATGGTCGGACAACCACATAATTAACTTTGATTGTCACATCTCTCCCGGCACAAGCATTCGATTGCTGTTGGGTAATCGCCAGTTGCTGCCGCACTTCGTTAGCTACTTGACTACTGTTTGCAGTTTGTTTTGCCGTCTACTTGCAAATGACTTTCTAAGCCCGGCCCAAACTGCATGTGCAACATGCTAACGGGCGCAGCAATGTCTAACAAAAACCTAGGAAATGCCACACAAATCAAATAGACAGACAACTCATTTATAGCTTTAAAATGGACGGCTTTATTTGGTCAGAGCTTCTAGAAATGATTCAAAGGCAAACTGGTTTCCATCTAAGGAGTTAACCATAAATTTTGATAATTTATGAAACAAAGAGAGAATGATTTGTAGTTTTGTTAAAATTTCCTGTAGAACTTTATTAGGCTTATTATAATGAGTAATTTGTGGGAACTTTTATGGGATACTTTTATACTCTAAAGTTAATGGAACTACTAATTTTGGGAATGTATTTCAGACACTTTATGGTACATAATGAGCTTCTAGTACCCTCTTGTTATTATTCTCGCGGGCATATCATTGGAAGATCAAATTACTTGCCACCAAGTTGTGACTGTTTATCTGGAAGATCTGCTCAGAATGCCTCCGGCAATTTTGGGCGTTTCTTGTGAACCACTTCACACTACTCCCAGCGACAACAACACCAACCAGCAGCCAACAATGTAACGATTTTGAGGTCTTTAAGCCATTAACTTCTCCATATGGCTGTGAGCATCTACGCAAGTGTGTCACTTGAACCAAACACATAGTTAAGGCGCCTAATTGGGAGAGTGTTGCTGGTGTCTGTGGTGTTGCTGCTGCCGCGGCGACAACACCCACAGCGGCAACAATGAAGATGACAACAGCAGCAGCTAACACAACCGTTTTTTGGCTTGTTTTGGCCAACATTTATCAACGCCAGAGCCGAGGAAAGTTGACCCATTGTTAAGTGTTGCCGGCGTGCTCGACTTCTGTTGCTGCCACGCTTGATTTCTGCATCAGATGCCGTTGCCGCTGGATTTTCAGTTTTGGGTCAGCGTTTTGACTTGACGTTAATATGCATAAATCTCGGCTGTGTGCAATGCGGTCGCAGAAACAATTGGCATCAAATGAAGATGAAGGGGAGAAGGGCGGATGGCAAATTGCATAACTGTGCCAGCTAAATGTTGCTGCCGTTTTTTTTTGTTTTGCTGTTTTGCCCGCATTGTTACCATAAATTTTAGACTCTGCTCGCGGTTTTCGTTACCGTTTGTTTTTCTGTCTATTTCTGCCATGGTTTGCTTTTTTTGTTAATTGTTTGCATTTTTTCTTTCACTCATTTGCATTCGGTTGCGGCATCGATTGGCCATTTATTTATGGCCACACATAAAGTCAGCGAATACAAAAAAAGGCAAAAGGCGATGAGAGTTGTGCCCGTTCTCATGGAAAGCAAGTGGTTGGATGGCCAGATCGCCCATATAAGCCTACAATTGAGCGAAAAAGTGAAATAGCCGGGCATTTGAAAAAAACCGTCAAAGGCCGAAGAAATGCAGAAAATTCACAACAAATTGTGGGGCCCATTTGACCATATAAAAGCAGTCTGCCCAAGACCAGCCTCCAATCGAAATGAAGATGGTGTGGCGGCAGCAACTCGAAATGGAATGCAGCAGCAACTTCGACAACATCTTTAAGCTATTTTTCAAGTTTGGCAGTTGGCCTGGCACAGGAATGCTGTTTCCCCCCGGTAAGATTGCTGGCCAGAAAAAAGAGATATCAAGGCGTGTTGCTGCTGCTGCTGCTGCCGCTGCGGCAAAAGTGTTACACAAATAAATCTACATAAATTTCAGGCCAGCGCTAAACTCCTGACCAAAATGGCTAATTTATGCTTGGCCAGGACGTCAGCTCGTTAGCCAAGTTGGCTATCTAAGGCGAGTGGATCAGTTGGACTGACATTTGGAGACGGATTCCGCAGGGGAAACTGTTGGTGGGCGTTACAAACTAATCGATGCACTGTCTGATCTGGATTTGCATTTTGCATATACTGTCTGCCAATCGGACACACACGAAAATGCCCGTTAACGAAACCCGTTCCCCGTTTCGTTCCGGCGGCAACGGCAACGGCAACCCATTTCGATATTTTGCATTCTGGCGTTCTGTATTTGCTTTAATCTGATCAGCAAAACAGTTAGCTTGACCGCAGTGCGCCACCAATCGAGGCCAACAGGTTTTTGGCCGGCAGCAGCAGGAGAGTTCTGCAGGCTATTTCCTACATCACATCCTAGTCTTTGTTTGGCTAAGCTGCCGTATTCGCTGGCCGGGCCCCAAAAAGTGGGTTAAAATCGGTTGATTCATCCGCGACCGCAACACAAAAATTTCCAGAACCGAATTTTAATTTAATCACCAGCGAGTGTTGATTCCCATTAAAGTTGCGCACCAAAAACAGGAAAGCGAAAAGCGCAAAAGCACGAAATCAAAACGAAATGAAATCTCGCGGATGGGCAGAGGTACTATATGGAGTTCCATCTGGAAATCGGGATGCGGGGCATTCGGGAGCTTTGTTCCACATTTGCACGTGAGATTTATGCGTGGCTGGGGCTGGGGAATGGCCCCCTTCTGGTGTTTATTTATACATTTATCGTTATGTATACGCACGTATTAATGGATCTATATGCACGGCAGCAATATCCACCTGCGTTATGTTCGCTCCACTCGAGATTATGCAAAGCAGCGGAGGTATGCTCTCCGCCCTGTTTACATGGGCTAAGTTATTCAGCGGCACTCGGCAAAGTTTTTGGCCAAAAGAATTCTTAGTTGGGTTGGGCCTCAGCCACGAACGGATGTTGTGGGCGATCCACCAGCATTCAGCACTCAGCCAAATGTCAACTATTTGCTCTGGGCCCGATATGTTGCCTTTAAAGGCAAACTGCCAATTAGGCGCCGGCAAATACTTGTCCAATACCAATTCTCGAAATCTGAAATGCTTTGCCGTCATGAGCTTGTGGCTTAAAAGTTCAAAGTTCAAGTTCAAGCGTGTGCCCTGCACTTGGGTTTTGTTGCATTGTGCTTTCAAATTTAATCAGCCGTTTTTTGAGAGCTCTCCATGTGTGGGAAAGTCAAACATTGTTCACCAAGAAAAAAAAAGCGGATTGAAATTCAAATTTTACACACAGAAGAAATATGTCCAGAAAATGTTGGCTTTAGTTATCTTATAAAGTAGATAGTTTAAAAAACCAAATCAATTATTTATGGCAGCTCGTTTAAAATGTCTTAATTTAAATTTAAAACATACTATTAAATGTCTTAATTTAAATTTAAAACAAACTATTAAATGTCTTAATTTAAATATAAAACTTACTATTAAATGTGTTAATTTAAATTTAAAACATACTATTTAAATAATTATTATTATAATATAAACAGTAAGAAACCTATTTAAAGTGATTACAGATAAATGTAACTAAAAACTTTTAAAAGTCTTGGTGCTTGAACTTGTATGGACAATAACATAAAAACTTCTTATTATTTATTTCTCTTTTTGATTTCTTATTGTCATTTATTTTATTATGGAGCACAATGTAATGGAATTGAGTACTTAAAGAGCAAACAAATAATACAAAATACAACAAAAATGGCTTTAACAATATGAAATCGATTTGGCTTTTTGTCTGTGCAGTTTTCAATGCCATTCCACAATGAAATAAAATTTATATATGCCAAAAATGTATACGTTTCCCTGTTCACACGCTCGACCAACCACAAGTTTGGTTGGTAGATTGTTTAATTAAAGCCAAGTCCAAGTTGCCACTAGCTTGGGTTGCTGTGTGCCTTTCGAGAACTTGCCGGATGTCGATGCAGGCAGCAGGGCAATTTTGTCAACAGGTAATACAACAAACTTGTGCGACCACAATAATGACAACAAAACGGCAGCAACAAATGCTGCGTCAACAGCAACGCCGCACAGCAGCAACAGCAACTCAGCAGCAACAGCAACAGCACAACAGCAACATCCAGCTCAGCAGCAATTAAATTGTGAAGAAGTTGTTTGGAGAGGGGGGTGGAAATTACTGTAGTGCCGCTGGCTGTTTGAAGCCTTTTAAGCATAAACATAGTTGACGACTACCTGCATTACGAAGAAGTCAACGCAGCGTGATTAGAGGGGAAAGATTGGATTCGCTTATTTTCGAGAGGCTGTTATGGGGACCTTTTAGCCCAACACGTTAAGGATGTAATACGAACTGAAGCGCACATTTACTTGGCCACCCAAGACCTCCGTCCCAACTTAATTTCTTGATAGCTTGACACATTCTGCAAATGGTTTAAGCCAAAAGTTACTTGTTTGGCTGTCAATTATCCGAGTAAGAAGCCCCGGCTGTGAGAGCTTCGCGTCGAGCTGTCAATATTGCCAGTCATTCGATGCCCGGCGGCATATCATGTCGGGTTAATTGAAGTTGCCATACTTGCTAAGCCGCTAAACCGATGGGCCACAAAATGCCTTGAGCATTTGCCCAGGGCTCCTGGCAAAGTTTGGGTTTATTTTTAGCAACGAGTTGATTACGGAAAAATGTTTTATGTTCATTTTCACCAAGGATATTCCAGGAAAATGCGTGGGAGGAGCTGGCGCAATCAAGCAAAGCCTGTAAATTTATGCCTGTGAGCACCCACATCTTCCTGCTTTCGGTATTGCACAAAATAATGGGGGCTTGTGGGAGGAGGAAGTTGAGGTAGGGGCTGCTGAAAGAAACATATATTTCAAGGTTAAGTTCCCATGTCGTCTTCGTTTTCATTTGCTGTTGCGTGACGCAGACAAAGAGTACGAAAAATAAGATGAAAAGGAAGAAGGCACTGGCAACGTGGCGCAAAAGAACGACAGCAACAGCAATACTCAAATTGCAGCAGCAACACAAGGAGAAGCAACAACAGCAACACAAGACAGTGCAAATTAATAAATAAAAACGCATCCATTGATGCAACTGTTGCCAGGAGACCAAATAGTTGCTGTTGTGCGCCACTGCCTGTTGATTTTCTTCTTTTTACCAGCACGCACATGTGTTGCCGCAACATCTTGCTAAATTAAAAAAAAATGTTACGCTCCCTTCGGAACCCGTAAAAGCCCCAGCTTTACCCCCATGCAACAGAATGTGTCGCTCATTGAAAACTTGGATCCAATTTCCACTTTGTATTTAGTTGCTTCCCAGGAGCAACAGCTGTTGCCGCTGGAATCGTAACTTGACTTTATGACAAACCCCACTACACTCCCTACTTTTGCTAAATTTTTAACAACGCGCCGTTAAAAATATTTTACGATGACCGAGTCGTATTACTATATACTTCTCTAGAAGAGAACTTTGAAGTCGGCTGCATATGGGGACACTAAATAAAAACCTGTTGCGTGGGATAATTTTTGGCGCCGCATTCCCCAATTTGCTGGACAATTTGTAAGTGCCTGCTGTCCGACAGGCACAAATTGCAACTGAAACAGCAAGACAACTTGTAATAGTGCAGTGACTCATGTTTGTGGGACACACAGCTGCAGCTTTTTTGGGTTCCGCCGCAGGCCGATGACTGCCATTTTATCTGGTTTGCGACTGAGATCTTGACCAGAACAATAAAACGCCCCAAAAACTGAGCAAGAACAATTGCTCCCCCTATAGCTTCAATACCTGTTCCGCCCAGAAACTATTTTTTGGCCATTTCATGGTCGTGGTTGGGAGTTATGAGAGCCTGTTTGTTTGACTTTTATTTCACAATTAGAGTATGAAATACCACATAAAGGCAAATAAAAAATAATTCGCCATTTGAGTTTTAGTCGAGACTTGGAAAGACGAGAACAGCTTGCCCATTTGGGTTGAGCAACTTGCAAGGCACAATTTTCGATGTCTGCCAGCAGTCTAAAGCAATTGTCTCAGAAAACCAATGGTGAAGGGTTGTTGTAATTGTATGCCAAAGGTTAACAACTGTATTGGTTTTCGAAAAGGCAAATATAGCTAATACAGCAAAAGCAAATACAATCCAGAAAATTCTGTATTGGAAAATGTGAATAATATTAGCATAAAAAGCAAAAGATATATTTTTGACAAGAATATTGAATCTTAGCCCCACCGAAATGTTTTAATCTTTTAGCTCTCATTTTTTAACACATTTTTAAAAATGGTTGATCTAGCGGCTAGTACTCTCGTGTAAAATGAATACTCTGCGTTGCAGGTCTAAAATGTCCGCCTTCTGCTGATCCAAAGATTTCACTTGTAAATGGTCAGAACAAATTGGTTCTGCCAAGAGTGCGACTATAGCTCTATTTTCTACTGGATCCGCTGGTGATATGTGGTTAATGACATGAGTACTTCTTTTCTCATAAGTGGTTATTACATTCTTTAACTCGGACTTGGCGCATTCCCTCTGAAAACCCAGGTGCAGACCCTCGACCTCCACGTCGCCGGATCCGACTTTCCCATTAAATCGGAGCTCTCGTCTATGATCCGATAATTGATGGGTTCCTGGGTTAATCCGATAAATGGATTCTTTCGTGGCCTGGAAATGCTAAAGAATGTCGCGCCTTTCGGCTATCTTTCCGCAAACTTGAAAAAGCGATGTCTTTCCAACGACTAGGGGCCTTGGAATCATGTAAGAAGCGGTGACAATTTGGTGGCACTTCGTTTGTGGTGGTACATGGCAACTGGCTGTGTAGCAGGCTGGCAGTGGAAGACAGAACTTGTGTTCTTTGGCTGTGCATCGAAGAATACAATATTTTTGGGATATCTAATAATTGTTGCGGTCGACGAAAACGTTAGGATTATTTTTAGCAGTTAGAAACTCCTTCCTCTCAGTAAGCTCTTTTTACTTGCAATGAAACCTATTATTCACTGATTAATAAGCCCGGACTGAAAACTTAAGTGACTGCTAATTATTATGTAGTCTCTTTAAAAATACAAATTTAATTTCGGTGTTGGTGCTCAATTTACACAGTATGTGGGGTAAAGGTATACAAATTATTATAATCCTGTTTTAATGAAAAGCTTATGTTTTACAACAAGCCACTTGGAAGAAGGAAAAAATCACAAGCAGTTTTACAGTTTCCTAAACATTTTTTCTGGGTTCGCCCTAGAAAGGGGTTTGTAATATTGTTGTTGCCAAACATCTATATAGTGGTGCAAATTTGCAGTTTAAATTAAAATCCTTAGCTAGAATAGAAATATTTCACAAAACTACTACCGGTTACGTAATTGTAACATATGTCTTATGTGTAAGCCTGAAATTCTCGAGATATGACAGGGGAATTCGTCTTGGTAGCAGTGTGACAGAGTGTAATAGCATCTACTGGATATTGGACACAAATTGCACGCAACGTTTGGCAAACAAAGGCTCGCGCATATTACGTATACGCACTGTTGCAAGGCCAAACAATGGCTCATGTGCAGCCGGAGACAAAAGACATGGAATTTTGGCACAAACACACTCACAAACACACATGCCACATGAGTGGCAGCTGCAATGATTACTCTTGTTGCTGCTGCCGTTAGCCGTTGCAAGTTGCAACTGTCGCCGGCTGGCGCGATGAACAACAAAAGAAAGTCAGTAAACCACTGCCAGCCGCCTGGCCAAGTTCAAAGTTCAATGGAAGAAGAGGCAGAAGCAACGACGAGCAGCAGCAACATGTTGACAGCGACAAGCAATTAGCAAACTCAGAGGAAGGGTTGAGTCGAAAAGGAAGGAAAGGGGGCGACATAGTTCAACTGCAGGGCAAAACGCGCAAATCAATTTGCATTTGCATTCGCCGCTTTTTTTCTTTGGGCAATGAACCTGCAGCATAAGCATTGCATTAAATAATCATAAATAACCTTTTTTTTTCCTAGCTCTTACCACATACACAAATAGAGCCCGGGGCAAACGGAGCGCTTTCCTCCTTTTGTTTGATGTAGAAAGTGCAGCGGACAACAGGCTCATGGGAAATTGAATCTATTGAACCGGCTGGGCTGGTGGGCTTTGAACTTGGCTTAATTAATCTGTGCAGCCTTTCGAAAGTTTGGTCAGCAAAATTGAATTGAACTGGGACACGCCCAGCGTAAATTATTTGTTTTCTTGTTTGACATTTAATTGGCATTAATTACCCCTCAGCCAAGTGGCCCCTCCTTCTCTGCGTATCCACCTCTTTGGCCGATCATGGCCACAACTTTCACTGGTTCGCCTACACCAAAAATGGTAACCAAAGGCAGGGGGAGCGGGGGAGTGGGGATGGGAGAGTGTGGCCACTGCAATTGACAGTTTCAATTGAAGCATTCGAGCGGACTCTTGGCCTGGCTTATCGCTGAGCGCCATCCGGGCGGCAGCTCTACCAAAACCCATTATCATTTTGACAGGCAACAGCCATTAGACAGAAGCAGCCTTTGTTACACTCAAAAAAATAACATTTTGCTTGATATTTAATTATACAACTTCAATTTGTTTATTTGTATAAAACATTGAAGCTCAAAGGTAGACAAAAAGATCGTATATATTTAAATGAAAATATATTTTTTCTTAATTTAAACTTGGTAATTTTCTGGAGAGGTACAAATTTAAGTTGGCATTAAAACGATCAAAAAGCTAATTTTTTCACATTCTCAATATCAATAACAGCATAGCTTTATTAAGTTATTTTAAGTTAACTGTGTTAGTCGTAAAGTATATGGCAGACTTTTTAAAAAAATAAAAACACAAAAATATTCAAATATTCAAACATCTTAAAATTAGATTAAGATATTAAAGCATATTAATTTAAGTTATTGCCAATCGATTTTAAGCTGGTAAAGCTTTTAAGCGTATTTTTCTAAATTTAAGTAAATGCTTTTTTTATCCATGATCATTATGCAATATGTATTGTAATGTATTTTTCTCCCTTTTCATCACCTCAAGTTGTAAGAAATTAGGTTGCCACTGGTGCAGCTGATTGAGAACGTTGCATGCCAGCGGCTCATTTACCTCAATTAACATTAGCTGGGCCAACAGTTTAGCACCTAATCGTTTGCTACCCACTGGAAGGCCAGAAATGCCGACAGAATAAAGCCAAAATGCGCTCGTTAATTAATAAACAGTTCCGCCACATAAACGACGCCACAAATCAGCGGGCATCAGACATCCGACACTATGTATTATATGGGGCAGAGGGACTGGGAACTGGGAGCTGGTTGCCACACACGTGTGCAACATGTCACCTGGGGAACGGAATGGAGTTGTGTGGTATGACATGCAACATTTACGAGCTTGTTGCTGCAAAGATTTTCATTCCAAGTCCCCGAGTGGGAGTCTCGGCAAAAAAAAATATACCGAATTCCAGAAAACAAATTCTCCGTCAGATGGATGTCGTGGATTGGGGCGATGAGTGCGGCAACATCAGATAACTAGGCAAATTTGTCTTGCTTTGTTTTCGTCTCGTCTTGAGTGTAATTTTGTTAGAAATGGAAAGTTTTATTGTTCGCCATCATTCGAAAGCAAATCTCTGAGACTAAACGCTGTCGAATGCAGGCGGCAGCTGCTATTTCTTCGTTTTCGTTTTCTTCTGCTGGCGGGTTTTTTTAAACACATTTTTTTTTTGTTTCTAACTGGAAAAGTAAATCTGAAAATCTATTCAATTGTGACCGCTGACTGAACGCTGTCTGACCGAACTGAAGCGTCTTCATCAACAATGGAGTGGAATTTTTTCCTCAACTTCTGCTACTGTCGCTTTATGGGCGGTTTGTACAATAAATTTGGTATGAAATTAGATTTATCTTGGCATTTAATGAATATAGGATATATATATATACGAGTGCCTCAGAAAGAAACTTTGCTTCTAGCACAATGGAAAGTTTCTCAAGCTGGCCCGAAAACAAAAAGGTTTTCGCAGCGAAAGCGATTTTCTGCATCCCAGGGCGAAGAAGAGTTCGTTGGCATTTGGCATTCGCATAATTTCTGCGTCATTTAACACACATTGCCGTGGTGGCTCTTAATAAGCGGCCAATTAAGGCCGATAATTAAAGACACGGCTGCCAACAATTGCAACACTTCGAACACTTTGGCTGCCGTTTATGCCGCCTGTTTGCCATTGTTCGACAGGTTGCTAGTTGCAGTTGCATTTGCAATCTCCTGCATGCCATTTCCAGTCGCCGTCTTCCTGGTCTTCGAAAAGCCTGGGATCCGTCGATGTGGCTCTTCCCAAACCCCATCCCCAATCCCACCTCTGCACACCTGACAACACATTGTTAGCCGCCTCGAATTACCAGTGTTGTTTGTGGCATGAGAGTGCACCTTCAATTGGCATGCCAATTGCCCTGGCAACGAAAGTGTAAATTATGGAAAACATGGCCAAGTCGAGCTTACCAAGTTACAGTTAGCGTTACGCATTTTTGCATTCTGTGTGAATTCGATTTTCGTCTCCCCTTACCTGCTTGAACTTTTTCACCTGTCGCGTGGTTTTCCTCAGTTTATTTTGTTGGTAATTACAATCTGCAAAATAATATGAGAATTTAATATTAATATGAATTCATGAAATTGTATAAAATTTAGCGGATTAACAGTGTCATTACCTCTATAAGTTTAACACTTCAGTAAATGAATACTTGACTCTAGCAAGTTTCAAAAATAATTTTTCTACATTTAAAAACTATTATTAAGACACAGCCCTAAGACGATGCTAATACGGCTGTGAACTTTTCGATATAAATATATTCCCCAAAAGAATAAATATAATATTGTACGACGACTTTATAATATCTATTAAAATTGTGATTTATTTTCAACTTACAAATTTAAAAACAAGATTTAATTGCATTACATTTTTAATGGACTATTTATTTGTACACATTTGATTTATTTATTGGGCCACGAGATATTTAATATGTTAAGCAATCGGCAAGAAAACATAAAAATTTGACCGCTGTCAGCGAATGTTGACTGCAGTTCAATGGCCGGTGGGCGCGCATGCAAAATTAGCCAATTTCGTTTGGCGTAACTCAAAATCGAATTACAAAATGCTAAGGCGCCAGTTGTTTCTCGGACCCCCAAGACCCCCTTTCCCAGCTTTTGGCCATGCAATGACCCGAATTCAATGCACGTCGCACTCATATTTTACGAGCTGCACTGCCAGCACCCACCGTCCTCCTTTTCGAGGTTTAAAAAAACTGTTGGCATTTCGGGGCATTTAATCGCTGGCAAAGTCTCGACTTGACGCCCCCCTTCGGAACACCCCTGAACACCCCCCATTGAACACTGTAATCGAGCTGAATAAGCTACAAAATATTTATTGTCATTCTCCTCGTCTTGGCCGGGTTTGGCTTGGCTTAGCTTGGCCTGGACTGTCTCGACTTGGCCAGAACAAGTTGCAGCCAGTTAAAATGCACTTGAGTACTCGGGTTAACCCGACGGTGGCGGGGGAGGGGGGATAACGATAAAAGAGAACTGTTCCGTCAAGGTTAACTTGGGCAAGTGGCTGGCTTTTACGGCGCACTTGTCCGTTCTTTCTCGGGGGATTGGCAGACAGTGGAAATCCAATTCTATTGTCAATTAACATGGTGTGATAAAAACTGACCGCTGCAAGGCCGCCTATGCGACAGATCAGACCTGAATATGCGGCCATATTTATTAGCATATTTAGCGAGCAGAAAAACCAATTAAAATGACAACCGAGGGTGAGGTGAGCAGAAGGCTAATGGGAATTTATTAACAAGACTAGACAGCGGCTTAGTTAGCAAAACTATCATAATGGGGATCAGTTTTGCAGTATTTTATTTTTATTAGTCAATAATAAACTATTTAAAAACTCTTGAAATTTAAAAAAAAACTTTTTTAATTTATATGGTTTAATTAACCACTTTATATACAAATTAATTTTATTATCCTAACATCTCACAATCTGAACAAATGCAAGAAACTATGCAGTGAACTCGGCAGATTAAAATTGTTTTATTATAGTGGATCCCAAAATATGTAGAGATATTTACTGACTTTTGTTTTTAAATTTTTTCAAGGAAAATGTTTTTTTCTATTTCTTTAGTTTTGCTTTATTAGACCCACTTTTAGGTCTAATCACATAGCTAATCTTAACCGCACTCTTGGGAGCACTTGTTGTTCTGCTTACAGCCATTGAATGCAAATTGCATGTAGCGTATTATGGCTTATCGATTTCGATTCGAAAGTGGCTTTTAATTAACTTCTCAGCATCCGACGCAGCTGTCAATGTGCACCGAGTAGATATTCTAAACGGATTTAGTGAGAGAAATTCTGCGGCAGTTGGCTAACTTAAATGAAATTGGCAAATCCACACTTATTTAGACACGTTGAATTTGTGAGTTAGCCCGAAAAAGGTAATTAAAGCCGTCAGGAGGAGGTGGAGAAGAAGAGGAGGCTAACAAACAGAACCACGTAAACTTGGGCCACATAAACTCAGCCTTTTGTTATGGGATTCAGCGGAATTTCCAAGACTGCTCCGAATGGAGTAGTGGGATGGAGGAGCGGGAGGAGCAGCTGGAGCGGAAGCGGGAGTGATAATAAAACAACACCGAAGGTCATTACTGGAAAAACGGGTTTTTCTAGCCAACCTCTACGGCTCTGCAGCATGAAGTGAGTAAGCATTTAGCATTAAAATACCGTTGGGATTATGGCGTTTGAATATGCATGGGCGAAGCGGCTGCCTGCGGCTCCTCAGTCCCCCGAAATCCCCATTTCCCCAGCTCTGTCCCAAACAACTACAAGTTCGCCTTAATAGTCAACGCGCTAAATGCCGCCAGTTTTGCAGTTGCAGCTCCAGTTGCTCCGGCTGCAGCAGTTGCATCTGCATAAATTATGCACCCAGAGCCATTTGCAAATTGTCATTCATCGTTGGGACGACAACTACTGGCGACATCTCCGCGGATGATGACGCCGATGGAGAGCTGAAGTGATGGAAATGGAGATGCGGATGACATGGCTCTGTGCCCACGCCGGGTTAACGCCTTGCTCGCAGATCTGGTTGCTAATGCCCGACGGGGATGGTGGCGCTGATGCCATTAAAGGTCAACTGGCGGGTGATGAAACTATCTCCAGATTGGATTTAAGACAAAATTATAGGACAATCTCTTTTCAGATTTATTAATAGACCATCTTATGGTCTGCATGCTTTTGTAAGCTTTATGAACTCAAGATTTTGTTTTGGCCAACCTCTGCTCTGTTTGAACTCTATGATATAGTCAATTGTTTGTATAAGACGTCAACAAACTCAAGTAACTGAATATATAGATAAGACACAATTTCATGGACCTTTGTTTCGTCTTCGCCAAAAGTCATAAGTATGACATGTTGCTGAACTCTGGCTTTTGTTCAAACTCGAATTATCAATGATTTTTATAACACATCAACAGACTTAAGTAACTGAATAGATACTTAAGATTTACTACAGTTCTTTAACAACTTTCTGTGGCTGGTAAAAGTTTGTTGTGAAACAGCTGGTGGAATTGTTATGAATATTTCTTTTTTCAAGCCTCCTTATTTTGCATACATAAGGGATAAACTTTAGAAAATCAATATTTTATTCAGATGTTATGAACTTGAACTTCTG
Source organism: Drosophila kurseongensis (assembly GCA_018153305.1). NCBI lineage: Eukaryota > Metazoa > Arthropoda > Insecta > Diptera > Drosophilidae > Drosophila > Drosophila kurseongensis. Next base: position 1,825,546 of record JAECXX010000149.1, read on the forward strand.
TTTTCTTCTTCACCAAAAATTTTAGGCAAAACGTGTTGATAAGATTCAACATTAACACATTTTTTGAATGAATAGTGAATTCTCTGGATGATTAAACGGTTTCTAGCCCATTTTATATGCCCTGTGGAATTCCTGCATTCTTTTCGCTTACTAAGCCAAACATTTTACATAAGTCACAGACACCAACCAATTCTAGCCGGCTTTTATTTGGCTATAACTGTAAGTGTCATCTGAAAGCGGTTAACCGGTTCTAAAACTCACTCTGCAAGGCGTCCTCAGCAGCCAGAGGCGTAGTCCAGAAAGGGGGTCTAGTCTTGGTCAATGATTTAGAGGAACTTTATCTCATGAGATAGCGTTGCTTCGGGAAATCCGCTTGGAAGATTTCACATAAGCCGTGCCCCATAATCATCCGCTTATGACACCTATTTTTTTGTGTGGATCCAAACCAGTTGCCGTTCTCTTCTAACCGTTAAGTGACCAGAGCCCCAGTGCAATTCAAATGCAGATGAGTTGCTATCTTCATCTTTCTCCTGACTGAGTCTTTGCCACTGCCACTGCAACTTCAACTGCAACTGAAACTTTCTACTGCCCGGAGTTTCGAGTGGAGCGCAATCGAATGCTTCAATGGAGCAGAAAACTTTTGGTGGGATCTCTCCCTCCGCCGATGTCGCAAATGAAGTTGAAGTCAATTTACTCAAGCATTGACATTGCTGCAGCAGCAGCGGAGTTTCCAGTTGAGTGGAAAAGCTGAGCATGCAAATTGCTGCACTCACAGTGGGCCACATATATATTTCGGGCCAATAACCAGTGCAACTGTGTTGGCCATATTTAATTGCCGCTTAGCCGCACAATTAATTTGTCAAAAAAACGTAGTGGCGAGTCAAGACCACTCGGGGGGAGGTAATCTGTCAAGGCATCGTGGCAGGTGGCGCAACTTTCACCTTGACCGGTTGGCCAAAATCCAAGCCAGCTGAAAATTGCACTGAAGCCAAAGTCTATGCCAGGTTATCATCATTAAATTCGGCACATTTAATTAGACATTTTGCAGATGCTTGGCTTTATTCAGTTGGAGAATCCGAACCGGATCCGAACAAAGAACTTCCCTTCACTGCCCATCACTCACCTAGCTCTTTGTCAGTTTCTCGTGGATTTTTTGTATTTCGTGATATTTTTTTCGGTAATTTGCATTTCTAAGCTCAGCAAATTGGACAAAGACAACTGCGAAAAAGGCATTGAAAAGTTTTTCGCATTTTTGTGAGCTGTTAATTAGCCACGAGAAGCGTAATGCGCATAATGGCTATTAAAAGACATACATAGATAGATACCTATGCATACAGGAATTTATAGAAAGGAGAGTTTGAGAATGTTTTGCGATTGTAAACAAAAGAAGTAAGCCAGCAGAGTGATCGATCGAAGGTTGAATGACCCCAAATAGTCAGATCCAAGACGATCCGAGATCAAGTCGAGTCGAGCTGAGCTGAGCGACCGGAGCATAATTATGAGCTTATAAATAAAATAGAACTACACGCCGAAGGCAGAACCTAATTAACAGGTACGTGCGAGCTAGTGTGTGTGAGGGCCATATCTCTTATGCTATATCTATGACGCGCACTGTGCGTGGCTAGTGGAGATCGCTCATTTGCCGACCGCCATACTCCGCTACTCAATTAAAGTCGGAAAGCAAAAGTACCGAAATATTTCAGTTTCGTCGACCAGCCGGGCATGTCGCAAAAAAAAGGGGCAGATAAATTTACAAAGCGTATTTCTTGAACATTCAAAATAGCCTCGGCTACGGTTAAAGGTTAGCTTTCTTCTTTTACATATCTTTATGACAATCCCTAGTTGTTATAATCGTTTTGGGGGAGTGCATTCATAAATCACATGATCATGCAGCACGTGTGTGCATCCTCTACATGTGTTTTTCACTTAGAGAAAAAGTTTTGTAAAATGGGTAATTACATTTTGACTTTGGTTCCTTATACTTTAAATTAATTATGTTAATATTATTTCTCGTTACTATTTAATTTAAAAATTATTAAATTAAAATTACTGATAGCTCAAGTAAAGATTTCATTATACATAATTAATTGTCAATAATAGAGTCGAATCAGTATTTAAAGAACTCCCAAATTTGAACTAAATTTAAAAAATCACATTTTTGACTTAATTAAAATGTAATAGATAAGAACATTGAGTTATAAGTGGAATTAAGATTTAATATACACATTTTTAAAATGTATAATTTGTGATTCTAAAACACATTTTTGTTACAGTGCTGAGATGCAATCAAAGCGCTTTCGCTGAGTGAGAACTCGAGCTGGGTGGAAATGCATTTCCATCGCCACCGGTTGTGGGGGAGAACACAATGGCAGGCTGATGATCGCTCCTCATTTATGCGCTTCCTAAACAGCGACAGCGGGCGCTTGAGCTGGGACTGCATTTTACATATATAATTAGAATTATTCCGTCGGCGGGGATACATGTGCGTACCCCTGGGGGCTATTATTAGGCACTCGCTCCCTGTCCCGCTGCCTTAAGTGATCAGTTCCGCTTGCGTTGGATATTCCTCTTCCTATTCCATATATTCCTCTTGCATTTTTATATATTCCACCTTAAGTGCAGCCGCCGCCATGAAATGGGAGACAATTGTCTAATAAAAGCCAACAAAGAGCCGCGCATATATGCATCTTTTCTGTTCGTTTGCGAGCAAAGCGATGTCACCTTGTGCAGGGCATTATGCAATTCACGTAATTGTAATTGACTGCATCCTGCAGATTTTCTTCTCGCCATGCATAAGTGATAACATTTCGATTAGCAGCCAGCTCTCGTTTAGCTTAACAAACCAGTCTATCCAGGTCTGCCATTAATAAATTCTGTTCTTTAGAGCACATCACATTAGAGTGAGATCATACTTTTAGAAAATAATACAGATACTGCACTTTGTCAATGAAATATGTCTCTTTCTTTATTATCAATTTATGATAACTTTTTTCTAAAGCTTTTTATTCCAATACTATTTAGGAACTTTGTATATTTTTAATGATCGATATAAGACAAATATGTTCGAAATCTTTTAAAGTTTAATGATTCGATTTAGAGAAACAAATGGAAGAAACTGAGACATGGCAAGTACAAGTTGGACTTTTATACAGCTTTTCGGGTACTTTTGCTGCTTATTACCCCGGATGACACTCACTTATATTGACGTTATGATACTATGGCTTTCAGTTTCCTCACCCACCTCGGTTGGCTATTTTTGGTCTATGACATAAGAGTGGCTTTCATTGCCAGTATTTTTGCATTGTTTACCTATTAGTACTTAACATTGGCTCAACATGCGTTTTAACATTGACTTAACAGCGCCCACGCATGCCATCTCTTTCTCCGCGAATGGCCTTAGCCTTCATTGTAATTGTCCAAAGTAAATAAGCCACCAAACAAAGCCACATTTATACAATTTTGAATATTAAATGTTGGCCAACGGCAACATGAAGCATTGACCATTTTTTTGCCGGCCAGTAAGGTTAATGGGCCTCCGGCATGATAGCTCTCAAATATCTGTGCCGTGTTTTTCTCGTTTGGGTTTCGGTTTTCCAGTTGCCGCCAGTAGCACACATTTGATTGCACCTTTATCTCTGGTCGCCCCTTGACCTCGTCGCATTGCAAAATGTTCCGTTTCTTTTAATTTCAGTGTTTTTTCTTGGCTTTTCTCAGCTACTTGGGTAGTAGCCGGCAAGTTGTTGTCTCTTAGCCGTGTTTTTTTTTGCTGCTGTTCAATAGCTGTACAAACCGGTCAAGAGCGAGAAATAAAACGCTCCGCTGTGGCAGGGAGCATAAAAAAGGCGCACAAAAGCCGTTGTTCAGAGCGGCGATAATGAAGTCCCGTCCCAGTCAAATGTAAAAAAAGTCTGAACTCTTATAGTGTTCGGTCATTGGCTGATCATCATAATGATGATAATCTTCATCATAGATCTGATGAACGCTGAACATATGCATATTCATGACGGGCATATTGTGAAATTCCATAAATGACCTTTACATGGCTTGCCAAAAGCCTTCCCCTTGATAATGCCAGCCATTGTTTATTTTCATTCGGTTTTCCTACTCGTATGTGTGCGTTGCCTTGGGCTTGGAAATGAGAAAATATTTTGATTGTACGGACTTTTGCATGTGGAAAACAAACGGCTCGAACTGCACGCATGCATGCCAGCCCAATCAATCGAGAGCAACCGTTCACTGAGAAAATCTAAGTACCATTTTTGGTAACAACTATTTCTATTCAATCAAGAATTATTCCAAATTGGTATTGGATAAATTATAAAATTTTAAAAGTCAAAAAAGATTATGGAAAAAAATAATAGATCAGACATTTTGTAATAAACCCATTAAGAGCTATGATTCTTTTTATAGTATTACTATTAGATGAGTAGCATTTCTTCTCTGTGTAAGACTGGGCGAATCAAGGGAGGCTCCAAGTGCATAATTGCAGTCGATGCCCTGGACTGCATCACCACCGAAGGGCCAGATGCATTAAGTGCGGTAAACGAGGCAGGGCAAAAAGAAGATGATGATGCTAATGGCGAGCCTGGGTCGCAGTCCCCGCAGTGGCAATTGAAAACACTCAAGTGCCGCCGACTGGCTCCCTGGATGATCCCCGTGCCGGCTCCCAGTGCAACTCAATCCGGGCAGAACGCAGGCCGCAACAGAAGCCGTCGTCATTGAGGTCGTTCATCTGCAGGGGAAGTTGGCTGGCAGCGGGGCAAAAATAATTTTCTCGATGCAATCTGGCGCTTACAGCTGCAGTTGTGACAGTTTACACACCAGAGCCAACCAGTCAGTCAGTCATTCGGGGGCTCAGTTTTGCATCGGACTGCCAGTGATGTGGGTCTATGGGTCTAATGGATTGGTGTTGTCACAATAATAAGCAGGAAGTTCGAAGAAAAACACCCAAATCGGCTTATGTCTGGTTTTATGTGAGCAACAAAAAATAACTGAAAGAGCTGCTCACACTCTAAGCCCAAATCGAGATTCATGAATGCAGTATCGCTGAGATACTTTTGGTGCGTTAATTAAAACTCAAGCTGGGCGTTTTTTCTTCACATATATCACTTGCATAATTTCCAGTTGTCGCTCTCAATTACCAAACCCCACTAATTGCAACAAATCGAATTTGATTGCTTAAATGGTGCAAATTAGCCACACCAAAAACCGTAAGAGACAACATGAAATTGGCTTAAATTTAATTCGTTTAATTAATTACAACATATTTGTTTAATATTTTTCTCTGATACATCAAAATTAATTAGACAAGCTTTGCAGAGGCGAAACGGAAGCAAAAGCTGACTGAGTTTCATCAAAGATTTTTCACAACATTTCCATGCCTCTTTGAATTAAGGAAGTATCTCTGGAAATTGTGAAGTTTTTCTACATGCGCCCAAGCCGAAGCCTGGGCAAACAAACAAGTTTTCAATATTTAATTGCACAACTTTGTAATTGTGCCTAATTGTTGGGTAAACAAAAGTGAGCAACAGGCTGACTCAATATGTTTGGGCGTTGCATTTGGCAATGTTTCGCTGCGTTGGTAGTGCGAACTGGGAATTGGATAATGGATTTAATAACATGGAAGGCTTCAGATTGTAGCTAATGTAACAGCAAATTTAAACATGCTTAAATTGTAATCAAAAAGTTTCGACCCTGACCCCAACTCAACTTGGTAATTATTTACACCACCCAGAACGCCATAAATCAACGCATTTTGCACATTTTAGAAATGGAAAATTACTCCATGTTACCAAGCACACACTCGTACAGATGATTGCAGCGAGAACATGGAAAACATTCCATGTGCCACTTAAAACGACTTTCAAAATGTTTTCACTTGCCACAATGAGCGCACACCCACATACACTGGGAAAAAATAGAATTAAGATTTATATTATTTATGGGTCTTTAAGGAGCCTTTGTTATGGTGTTTGGGCTTCTTATTACTCAACATTTTATAAATAAAGAAAATTACAAGTAAGGAAAACTCCCATATTTCTGAAAAATATTTCTAATAACTTCAATTTGTAAAATTCTTATTGTGTTAGACAAGATCTGAAATTTGCTCAAAAAAATTCCTCTCTGTGATTTAACTACATAATTTTTTTCTCCGTGCAACCGCAGTTGCAACGAGCTAACGGCGGCCACAAAGCCAAAAAGTTTGCCCGACCAGAGTCCAAATTCCAGGCCAAGAACAGCCCACACAACTGCAGCAACAACTGGGGCCGCTTTGGCTCCAAGCCCGAATGCAGCCAACGTTCAGCTCAGGAATCATGCCAGGGAAATTCGCCGCACGCCTCGCGATTCATGCCTCACTGCTGCACGTGCCGTCGAGGGATTTGAAGGCATTCACTAAATCACGGATTTGAAGTTCGATTTGGAGCGATTTGGGAATCGCACAGGCACATCTATAACTTAAGAGACCGGGACGTGACTCTGGAGGATATGCCCATGCACGCTGGACCATAAATCGCCGATCTTCGATCTGGAGCGGCAACAATTGCCGCCAATCGAAGCTGTTTTTCTTATTGATTAAGCGCGCTTTTATTGACGTTTGCCGTCCATCACTCTCTCCTCGGTCGGCTCACTTTTTGCGAAATCGTGGCCTGCAATTATTAGCCATTACCATGCAGTCCAACTCCAACTGCCCAGCACATTCACCAGATAGCCAGTTAACAACGTAGTGGAGCCGGAACTCTAGTCCGACATCGAATTCAACTTCGATCGGGCCATAAACAAGGAAATCTGGCCAGCCAGCCAGCCACATTGTAGCTGTTGTTGGTAAGACCATGGCTCAATGAGTTCGTAATCGGCGGCAGGTAATTATGCGAATAAATATTGCATTGTGTCGGTAGCAAGTGCAACACTTATTAATTCAATTAGCGGCAGGCGAGTGCCAAGTGGCGCCGCAGTTGGGCGATGAAGCAAGAACCTTTTTGGTTAGCTAACAAACGAACTGATATCGCTCCACCAGTTTTGGCAACTGCTTTTGGTCAATTAGCAGACAAAAAGCACACCAATCGCAGATCGAAAATTCTAACGAAAACCAACTGGGAGGGGAGCACAAAACCTGATTATTGCGTTTAGTCATCGCCTTTGTGGCAAAAATTATAATGAGCCGCAAAAGCTGTTGACAACTTGGGTTTTTGGTTTTTTTTTTATTCCGCACTCTTTTTCTTCGACAGCACGATGAAATCACTCAGACCTCGACCTGACTTGACCACAATTCAAGGCCATAAATACCAGACCAAATGTGATTTGGCAACGGCCACAATTGAAAGTGATTTCTGATGGATTGCTCATCCGCCAAGAGTTACCAATGCAGCCGGAAAAGATTTCCCAAGTCGGCCAGAGATACATTATGCAAGTCGCCTCGGACAAAGATGCATTCATAGGGCATTACCACATTTAGCTGGAGCCCAGCTATTGACAGCTCATTTTTTATATTTATGACAATCTCCGCTTGTTGGCCTGCGACCTGACCCACATGGCGTATACTTTTTCGGCCATTAGGTGGCAATTAAAGCTGGCCAAGATCGAGATTGAGATCGTGCTGGGCCCACGAGGCTGCCCCAGCAGCAGGGCTAGAAGCGCTTTACTGTTCTTCTTGATTGACATGCTTAGCACTCGGATCGCATCTGGTATCTTGTATCTGGTATCTGGAATCCAACAATCTGTAGCCCCAGCAACCTCATTTACAGTTTGCAGCGCACGCCGTTCAATAGGCTCTTTGTTGCTGGCTTTTCTTCCGCTTTCAACGGTTCATAATTGAAATTATAATTCAATTTGCCGCCGCTGCCGTGGCCACACTTTGCTTTTCAATTATTAGAAAATGTCTGGAGTGAAAGAAGAGTGCGATTACAGACGCAGATACTGATAGACTCGCATATTGCTCACGCGCATGCAGATACAGATTTTTTTAAAAGCCAACTCTGTGTGGCGTGCCAGTCGCTGCGCATGCGCAAATAAATTTTCAATTTGATGGCGAGGATCCTGAACAGATATTTCCATTTCATGCCCATAAATATTGTAAGTGAGCGTAGGAGAAAATAGCTATGAACAGAAATAAAACCACTGACGTGTCGTCGCTCGCAATTAAGAACGCTTTCATTTTTCATTTTCCACCTTACTTCTTTCTCCGCCTTTCCGGCTCGAAAAAGTAAATTACTTTTACTGAATATAATTGAATTAACATTAACCGCCCTGAGCAAACTGTGAAAAAGAGTCATTCCACATCCAGCTCTTACGGTTAATGGAATTCTCTTGTTGATCAATATCCATGAGATAGGGAAATATTTATTTATTAGCTACTTGAATATCTTTCTTAATTGAAATCCCTTTCTGTTTTTCTGGAACGGAGATAAATTGTAAAGCTAGGAAGCATTTCTCCCCTGACCTTTAAAAATAGAAATGGAAAATTTGGAATTCGAAATTAGTTTCCCTGTCTGTTTTTGGGGTCTTCTGGCACTTGAGAATTTTTTTCATTTTCCCCATTTTCGGTGGCATAAATTGCAGACTGTCAGAAGTGCAGCCCCCTCATTTCCCCTATTTTTCCCAGCTGATAAAGCAATAATGAGGGTCAGACCTTGGCTGAGGCTGCCTCAATTATTTACAATTTGGTATTGATTTGCCGGGGAGCAAAGTCCAAAAATTGAGCTGTACGAGCAGCATTTATCAGTTAACTTCCAGTGACCCCGGGTCACCGCCAATCTGATGTAACTCCAAGTTTGCCCTGCTTTCGCTGCACGCGTTTTGCATGCGTTTAAAGTCGCTTACGTAAGAACCGCTTTTAGGTGGGGCGGTAGAAAGTGCCGCCCGCTCGACGACACATTTGAGGCATAAATTAAGTAATTTACTTTGATGGCCATGCGTGGAATGTTTTTGAAAAAAAAAACTGGTGGCCAAAACATCAGCAAACAAATCGCTCAAAAGTTGTTGGCCATTTTCCCCGAATTCAAATTTTGACGTGGGGTGTTGGTTGTGCTTACTGCTGATATCCGAGAGTGTCATCTACTTTTGATTCATTCGCTGTCGCTGATTGTTTTTCTCCACAATTAATTGTTATGCGTTTTTAATGCCCAGACAATATCTTATATAAGTCGCATTTGTGTGTATGGATATATAATCACATGTTTGCATTGCACACTTTACAGTTTTGTTGCGTTTTTTTGTTCGCCTCTGTTTGTATTTTATATTTTGGCGTTAATTTTTTTGTTTTATTTTTCGAGTTTGGCAAAGAAAAAGAAAAACTTTCTCCCGACGCCTGTCGTGCCAACTTGACGCACCACGAAAAAGAAGATAGGCAAAGAAAGAGACGGCACGACGACGGTAGAGGGAGACAGAGGCGAAAAATTAACAACAAGCTGATGATTTACTGGCAAAAAACGAAAGAAATTATCATCGGTGGGTATTTTGAGTTATTTATTTATTTTGCAAAAGAGAAGTCGCAGAAAAAGGAAGGGTGTCAGAGGAAATTGAACTTTTAACACTCGGAAACATACGAAGAAATAAGTGTCATCGTCATGAAAGAATTGGTAACCAGTAATATAAATAATGTTTTTCATTGTGGTAATAATCTTTACCCACTCTTCGTTAAGTTTAAACAAATAACCCCTTTTTATATTTTGAAGTCTTCTTTTCGAGTATAAAAGAAAATATCGTTGGCACAATGTAGAGCATAATTAAACCACATTTATAGTAGTTTTCTTAATAAAGTTAAATAAATTGTTAAATGAAATGGAATTAAATTTTGGGGCGTATTTTAAAATTAAATAAAGTACTTAATTAATTGATTGTTTGCAAAAGACAATTTTATCAATCACAAATATAGTAAATCCAAGACACAACCAAAACTAACACAACTCACTCTCTTTTAACCCAGATTAGAAAACATGAATTCCCGAAGTTCAAGTTTGGACTTATGTATCTGCCAGTGATATTTGCAGCTGTTTCTTATCAAATGAAACCCAAAAACTTGTTATAAATCACCCACAACAGGGTCAACTGATTAGGGCCAGACCCCCGGGAGACCCCATCCCAGACCCAGTCGAAGTCCCAGACCTGTCATATCTCTTTTCTTCCAGTTTTATTCAATCAATCACGTTTTGCTTATCGCCCACTCAACACGAGACGAAATCGGAGAAAAGATGAGGCTGGTGCAAATTATGGCAGACAAAGGGCACAGAAATCCATGACCACAGACGTTTAATCCGCATCGTTTCGATTATTATGCAAACGGCAATGAAAGCAAACAATTTAAGACATATATTTGGTAAACAATGAGCAGCGGACACAAAAAAATAATAGAAATAAAACACAAGCAAGTGCGTGCTTTGGAAATGCTGAACAGTTGGGGGAAAAGTGGAAAGTTGGTCGAGCCGTTGTGTGGTTTATGTGCATAATTGTGCTGGGTTTATTTCTCTTTAAATTTACTGCGTAACCCCGACACCTACCCCGCACCCCCGAAAGTTCGTGCCAAAATGCAGTTTCCATTTACAAACTTCTTGTTTGTTCACTTGATTTTTTTGTTTGCCTTGCTTCTTGTCTTGGTTTGTTTGCGTTTGGCACGTTGCTAATAAAGCAACTATACGCCATGCTAAAAAAATCTCGAAAAATTGCATAAAACGAAAAAACTGCGGCAAATAAAATGCTCATATTTGTGGCATTTGTTCGAACGAGTTTTTGTGAAAGTACGGGTATCTAGCGGATAGTTAATACGAATTTACAGCCGCCCCCTGTCCGCGGCGGCCGCTTTGTATCACGATTGCACTCGATTCGAGCTGGGATGGGCCACCAAGCCCCGTGGCGCTGCAACACGTTTCTCTGTGGCAATTTCTGTTTCTTTTTCTCCTTTTTTTATTTTTTTTTGCCCAGCCGGCCGTCTCCTTTTGCACTTTATTGACAATTTCTTTTTTGTTTTCGCGAACGTGCGTAGCTATTGTCGTTGATAGGGGAAAACCACACCGCACACCCGTCCGAAAAACCGGCCACCGGCAGCGCCGCATTCAAGCATTCAGGCGTTGACGGCCTGTAATGAAATGCGAATTTCATTCATGGCGATTGGTTATGAGTTACGTCTCGAGTGGAGTTGGCAAACAACATCCAGGAGAATTGGCAGTGGCGCAGGAAGGACGGGCTCAGGTTGTTGGCAATTAAGAAACAACATCAAACGAGCTTCGACAAAACTGATAAGATAAGTAATCTATTTTGCATTTAAAGAGATATAATTACAGGCTGATACGAAATATGCATATTGTTACACTTTTATTCTTTTTCTTATTACTAGAATTTGGAACTAATGTTCTTAAAAAGATTTTAAAAAGGTGTAGCACATGGATTTCAATAGGTATTAGATTGTTAACTAAAAATGCAATATTGATCACAGCCTGAAACCAAATTAATTAATCAATAGAAAATGGATTTAAAAAATGATTTTAAATGTATTTACAATTGCAACTAAAATTCCACATTGCCTCGAGATGGAAAAACATGCCTTATGTTTTCTAAAAATATCAAAACAAACGGAAACGGCAAAAAAAAAAAACAGAATATCCAAATGCTTTCAATTGCCAGAACACTGAGTCATTCCAAAATTCCAGTATGCGATCTATTGCGGATTTGAGTCATCTAAGCCAAAGGCTTTGTCACTTACCAGATCGGTAAAAGCTTTCGTTACCTATAACATCTCGAATTACCGATTTACATTCCTAAGACTTCCCAGGCAACTCATATTTATTTTATAACTGAAACCAAACCCCATTACATTGAATATTGCCGAAAAATAAAGTTAAGGTAAAGGGCAGATCGAATGACATAAATATTGGTATTTGTTTTTGTACACATTTCCGTTTTTGTTTTTGCGCTGCATAAAGGAAAGTTGCAGAAATTTCCCAAACTGAGATTTTTAAATTAAGTAAAATACGTTCCGAATTATCCACTAGGTGTTTATGCAAACGAGCGCACAAAAAGCAACAAACCCAAAAATTTCACAGCGTCAGCGCCGGCCAAAGCAGCTTTAAAACACCAGCAACAAAAAATATGCCAGACGAGTAATAATTATCCAAAGAAATTATAGCCCCCCGAGTGTTGTGTGTGTGCATTGGTGAAATGCGAAACTGAGAAGGTGCACAGAGGTGCTAAAAGTTACGCTGCCAGACAGCGGATTATGAAATATAGAATGCATGCCCCAAACGGGAGGACTCCAAAGAATCGTTTGTGGTTCTCTGTACACGCACATTTCAAGGGTATTCCCTATATGGAAGTATTAATATAGATCCCACGCGGATTGGATTTGGATTAAAATTTGTTTCTTTATTATTGGTGGGAGTAGCCAAAAATCTTACTGATCGGATATTAAAAATATACATAGATATGTATCTTTTTAATCGGATTAATGTTTTTTTTAATTTTTGAACCATTACGTTCAGAACTGGAAATTAAAAGATAAGGCATAAGTTTGATTAATTGATGTGGGATTTTTAATTTAAAATGTTTAAAATATTTTTGGGATTAAGATAATTGAAGCTTAAAATTGCATATGTCAAACTTATAGCAATAAACCCGTATATAAACTGTAAAAAAAAAGTATTTTTAGAAAACCTTCTTATATCGAGTTTTAATGGAATAAAAGTTAGAAATATTATTTTGGTTTGTGTATTTATTTTCCATTGGCACAACCATCAGCCTAGCAAGTTGTAAGCCTATAATTCAATACGAAGAAATACGAGTACCCGGTATTGTTTAGTTGGAAAACCCAGCCATTGCGTTCTAACTCACCTTGGCTGCTGCATTTTTGCAGGCCTATCGATCGATCGTGTATTAGCTAGCCCCAACTTGTTAACCCGTTTGCAGACCGAGGAAAAAGGGAATGCAAGAGGCTCCCTGCGAGCTATGAACCCCCATTGTTGCTGTTGTTGTTTCCGTGCGATGATGTACGATGGTGTAACTTACCCGTACTGCTTGCAATCCGTACTTGTTGCTGTTGTTGTTGCTGGCCGAGTAGATAATGCTGCTGCAGTTGCGGTTTCAACTGACTGACAGTCGCGGGTTGGGGGCGTTCCAGGTATCGTTATCGTTTCCAGTGCGTTTTCCAGTCAACTTTTTTTTTTTTTGATTTACTATGTTTCGGTTTACCTAAGCACTTCACTTGCAAGAAAAAAGGCATGAATCACTTGCACGTTATTTGATGTTATTTGCTCGGCATTATTTGCTTGTTAATTGGTTTCGTTGTTGCTGAATATCGGTCGCAGTATTATTCTTCTTTTTTTGGTTTGGTTTGGTTTGGTCGTTTAGAAAGTGGGTTAACTGACAGAGCGCGTCTTTAGTTGCGCCTTATGCAAATTGCGGGTATTCGATTCGAGATTTATTTCGACTGGTGGCAAATTCCAGCTTGGTTCAACTTTGTATTTCAGCGATACACAGATACACTCCGTTCGCTGCGATTAGCGCTACAACTTGAGAATCCGCTTGAGACGTTTGCACTCCAACTCGATTCGCTCGCGACTGATCGTGCGGCTTCTGCGGACCCCGATCTCGAAAGTGCACCTCCAAGACAAGTTAAGACGCGCTGCGGCTTTGCGAAAGGTGCGCTCAGGTGAGCGAGAGAAACGAGATTTGAGCGCCGGCTGTGGAGCTTTTTAACGGATTTTGTAGGCGCAGGTGAGAGTTCTCTCTCCCAGAATGCCGTCAGAAGAGCAGAGTGGCTGTGATCGAACTTTCAAAAATGACCAGCTTTGTTTGAAGAATTTTCAAAGGTGACCGTGGAAATATACCAAAAGTATTCATGCGGAGTGTGGACACAAGCCGTGGTAGAAAAGTTAATAACAGTTGGCAACATTTAAAGATCAAATAAACGAGCGGAAACTCAAACCATGGATGGAAAATCAGATGTAATTCTGCTACCCCCCGCCTAATGGCGCTTTTGCATGTAATAGTTTTTAAGTTCAGACCTAGGGGGATCTTTTTGTTCTATTGAGCATCGATAGATGGCGCTTAAGAAAATTGGTATATTTAACATAAAATGGGAGCGCCGGAAAGGGGAGGGTCTTGAGGGGGGCAACGCTGGCAGTCTTGAGGGTATTTATGTATGTGTAAACATATGTTTATGATTTAAGCACTTTGCTTTTCATTTAGTCACAAAGTTTGTATTAGTATTATATATAATTAAGGCTTTAAATTTTCAGAATATTTTAGATAAGCTTTAATGAAAAACTATAAGATTGTAATTATTTGAAAACATGTAGTTATACCACCACTTATATGCGCCCAACTTTATTTATGATACTGGTGTTACTGATGATCCTCATACGGAAAAACCTTCCAGGATACGGCATCATTTTGTTCATGTCATGGTTGTTGTCTTAACTACGCTACTAATGTCTTAAATTCGCCAACTGAAGCCAATTGGTTCTAAAGGTGTAGCAAGACCTATACAATAGCTAATTCGCAGAATTATCCGTATCCGTCCAGACAGTACATATTATCCAATAAACATTTAACAACTTAACATAAACAATTCTTATGCCACAACGCCATCTATACTACACTGTGCCATTCTTATTCTCTTTGCACCCCTGGTTTTTGTATTAGATAATTACCCAGTAATCAAAATTATTCACAATGAGTAAATTAAAAAAAAAGGTAATTACGATAATATTTGGAAAGGCATCGTTTTCTTGTCGCAATAGTCATCATTCGTTTTGTAACTTTAGTTGATTTTAAACTGCAAAGTTGGGAACAGTATCAAGTACCGGTTGGTGAGTGGTGGGAATGAAATGCGGTAATAAAAAACAATCACATGCTGAAATACGTATTTAATATTTTTCAATGTAAGCACCGCCACCTATGGGTCGTACAAACTTAGAATAATATCATAAAAACTATAAAAACCTAGAATTTTTTTTTTTTTATGAAAACAATTAAAAAAAGTTGTAGATCAAACTATTTACCTAGATTAAGGTCACATAAATTAAAGATTTCTGAAAAGTACATTTAATAGCTCCTGCCAGCTCATAGTTCAAATTTTCCAATTCGCCTCAGTGGCAAATTCAAGTCATCGCCCAATCGAGACAGCAACCACCCGTTGACTACGCGCTGCCAAGGTTCAGATTCAGGTTCAGGTTTTAAAGTTTCAGAGCTAGATGGCGGAAACCTCGCACTTTTATAAGGCGGATGGTTTATCTTTTACACGACAAAACCATACAAATAATTACACTTATTTTTGTCTTAAAATAATTAAATTATTATGAATGTTTTATAAGCTTTTCAACAACTATTTATCATTGTTTATAATTGGTGTAATGTTGTAGGTTTCTTGTCTCTTGAAAATAATAGTTTTGTACGACCACCAGGTGGCGGTGTGAATGTTGTTTTAATACCACAATTCATTCCCACCAATCGCCTACCGTTAGTTAATACTGTTCGCGCAAATTTGTTTTTGTTGGTCTGTATTAAAAGCGACAAGAAAAGGATGAAAAGCACAGTATTTCAATCCATCCGAGTGTTTATTTTGGGTAATTATCCAACAAAAAAACCCCAGTAGAGTTAGTCTTATAATATTTATAGAAACCTAGGATAGGTGGCGTTGTTGAATGAAAATTATGTTTGCCTCACCGGATACAGGTACAGTGAGGACGGATTAAGTACCAAACAACAGAAAAATGGCAGCGCCGGGATGGGGAGGGTTTTGAGGGGGGCAACGCTGGCAGTCTTAAGGGTATGAATTCGGTCGTGAGGCTTGGAGCGTTTCCTGCTCTTTTCTCAGGGGGTCCCAGGATCGTGACGGATGCGAGGAAGCGGGGCGCAACTTTTGGGGGTCTCACGCCGGGGTGCGAGGTCCGAAAACTGAGAAATTGGGGCGAAATCGGGAAAGTTCAGTTTGACGGTCTGGCAGCACTGTATATTGCACAAGGGTAACACGGGGGAAAACTGCTGTATTCAATCACTTTCTATGGAAAACTGATCGCAGCGACCTGCCCCCACCCACGGCTCCCGTCGAAAGCACTCGCGGAAAATGCGGCGGAACAGAGATTTCAGGTCCAGGCAGTGTGACTTCCTTTGGGCTTAACGCAAAGATGGGCGCTTTCTGGCCACTTTTGCAAGGCGTTACGGGACTTTCTGCGAAGTGGTCCTACAGTTTCGGCGCCGTTGTTTAAAGTTCTTAATTCTTGTGTTTTTTTTATATTATGGACCTTTTGAGTCTTAAATACTTTGCCATGTCGCACCCGGCGCCCAAGTGGACAAGCATCTCCCACAGGTGGATGATACGCGCCGACCAAGCGGGATCTTTAAACACCTAGACCGCCTAAAGCGGTAAAGGGATCACGGCAGGTGTTTCTACTTAATGGTAGACGTCATAAACCTGACTGGGGTGGGTACCTATGTAGTCTTATTAATAATAATTAAACTATTATTAAAACAATTTACGTACCCACCGACGCCGGGACACACGCTGGTCATGCTGGGGGCCTCAGATGACGGATCCGTGAAGCAGGTCATGTAAACCGAAGCCCCAAAAACCTAAAACACATGCATATGTATTAAAATATATTTATTTATCTATATATGTAGAAGAAAAATGTATTTAGGGCCATGCAGATCATGGCTGCGTTCGAGCAGGTACGGGAGATCATCGTATCAGTGGAGATGGAGAAGCATTTGATGGCAATAATTGTGGACGATTGCCCCATTGCCCAATTGGTGGTGGCAGACATGAACCACCTGGCCAAAGTCGTCTCCGCGGACATGAAGCACGTACTGCATTTCCTGCCCAATATCCACAGGCGGGAGGTTTTCCGGGAGCACAATGCTCTCCAGAAGCTGGAGGTGGCCTGGAGCGGGACGAGCCACTTTCCTGGCAGTGCCAAGAGGCGCGTGCGCGGCGATATCCACGTGCTTCGGGACGTCTTAGCCGCCGGTTCGCCATATGCTCTACGTGGTTTGATCTGAAGAAGGCGAACAACGGAGTCCTGGAGACCACTGGCCAGAAGTGGTCCTCTTTGGCGGCTGAATCCATGGTAGAAGCATTTAGGCTGAAGCCAAATCTGAGGGAGCTAGAGGCGCACAAGCTGCTAAGGAGGATCATCTGCCTCCTCTGCCTGCTGGAGGATTTGGATTTCGACTCCACAGGGTAATTAATCCTTATTTTATATATATACATATATATATGAAAATGTACATGTATGTATGTGTTTCTTACTCTATGCTATGGTGTCTTCATCGAAGATTGACGCTTTTGTCAGAACCAGCTATGATTCGGGTTCTCGTCGGAAAGCCGAACTTGATAAGACACTAGATTTCGTGAAATGCTTGAAGGCTTTTGATCCGCGCTATAAATTACCATCTCGTAAAAAGTTGCAAAGTGTGCTAATGGCAGAACTATATGAGGAAAAATTAAATAAATTTATGAATATACTGCAGAAAATTTACTTCTGCGCTATTACAACGGATCTTTGGACATCTGAGGCTAATGAAGCATTTATTACTGTCACATGCACATTTGTCACAAATATTTTAAGCTGCAAACTGCGGTATTGTCGACAAATAAATTGCTTTGTGAAACAAATCACTCAGCACAAAATATGATGCTATTGGGAAAGTTTTTCTAAGCACATCAAAAGCACCGCAACCATTTACTGTGCACGAATTGGACATCCTATCAGACCTCATAAAGTTACTTGCCTCATTTGAAAGTGCTACGAGACAAGTATCGTCTAATAAATCAGTGACGTTACCATTATGTATACCAATAGCATGTGGTCTCTTGCACACTTTGGAATCCATAAAATCGAGTCTAAAGTCTAGAGAAGGTCTAGCAGCCTGCACTTTTTGAATAGACAACACCACAACGAGGCTGTCAAAATATGCCGCGAATTGTAACGTTGATAGACCCTAGATTTAACTCTGTGCATGCCGCAAAGTTTCTAGAAAATGAGATGACCGCTTTCCGAAATTCCTCAGACGATTTCGCACTCCATGCTGTAGAGCCTCCACCACCAATTCAAAACCGCCAACCTCTATTCCAATTTGTCCAAACAAATATTAAAAAAGTGCCAAAAACAAAAAGGGCTGACGCAATTGTTGACCTTCGGCAATATTTTAAATCTTAGCATTCTGATGAAAATGATAATCCCCTAGAATACTGGAAGGTAATTTGCACTAAACATAAGAAAAAACATAAATAACATTTATTTAATTTCAGAAAAATGATTGATTCTACAGAGTCCGAACGAATGCTCAGCAAGGCTGGACTTATAATGAGTAACCGCAGGGTATCGCTTAAGGCGACCAATGCTTATTTTCTACTATTTTTGCAAAGAAATGCATGGATAGAATAATAATAATAAGTATTCACCATGGGACTTGAATGAAGCTCGATTCAAACAAATGAAAAACTGAATGAGCGGAGCAAATGAAACCTACATGTGATAGAGTAAGAAGCTATATATAGGTTTCATTTTTTGCATATTTTGCAAGTATTATTTTAATTCTTTGTAAATGTAGATAGACCTATTGGATTTTAATTACTTTGTCGTCCGTGAATACTATATACTGAATACTATAAAAAATACCATATTTTACAAGCATACAAGTTTTTTATGCACAAGCTCAATTTATAAAGCTGGTCACACTTAACAAAACCTCGCGGAAGACTGAAGACGAAGATGTAAGTAAACAATTTTCTTGTTTTACGTTTTATTCATTTCTTTTCTTTAAATTACAGATGAATCCTTATTTTGGCAATAACTATGCGCCCCAGCTGCTCATCCATATTCCTCTCAATACCCTTCCCCATACTCTTTCCCATACCCTTGCCCATATCCACCCCAATTTGTGGCTCACCCGATAATGCATCATAACCCTGCCCCTACGCAACAAGGGAGGGGCAGAGGACGGCGCAACAGACGGAAGCAGCGAAGAAATATAAAGAGAAATCCCGCACCTACTGCAGCGGTGGGACCAGCGGCGGTGGCGGCAGCGGCTGAGGCCATTACCGCTGTCATAATTAAGCCGCCACCGCCGCCAGTTGTTAAAGGGACAACGTTGTTCAAGATCACTTAATATTTCGTTAAAAAAATAAATTTCTGAAGAAAATAGATAATATTAAATTAGCAAAAAACGGCCAAATTTTTTTATTGAGAGCATCATTTTGCATTTGTAAAAGGGGGAAATGCAAAATGATGCTCTCACTAAAAGAAATTTGGCCGTTTGTTACAAAAACGACTCATTAGATAGCCGCAATTATGATTTAATTTTGGAAACAATGCTGTTCCAAGAGAAATCATCAATTCTGTAGGTTCTGTAATTCTTTGCTTTCAAAAATATAGGAGCTAGAAAAAAAAAAAAATTGCAGAGGAAGTCGAGTGCGCTGGTCGCCTTAAGCTTTTAACTTCATTTGAAGATTTTGAAATCTTAAAAATCAAATTTTTAGAATGCTCATTTATGCGGAAGCAAATTTCAAAGCAAAGAAAATGCCGCAGGAATGAATGAAAATGTCATAACATTCCAGATCATTATTTTACAGAAAAGGGAATTCATTGCACCGATTCGGAAAAACGACTATTTTTTAAAAAGATTAAAGCATTTTAAGATTAAATTTGGCTTTCAATATGCCATCAGAGGCATCTTTGAGAAGATGGTTGCCCTTAAAGGCATTTAAGCCTGGCTTTTCCGGAGATCTATTGATATATTAAAAGAAGAAAAAGAATTTGTAAACAAAATGAATGAGACCGATAGGAATTGCACAATTCTCTTCGATGAAATGTCGATCAAGTCAGGACTGGAGTATGTCTCAATGTCTGACCAAGTGGTTGGATTTGCAGACTTGGGTGACGGCTATTCTGATAATGACCAATATTCATCTCCAGCAGAGGTTATGCTAGACGTGATGATACGCGGCCGGGTTAAACCTTGGAAATATAAACATATATAAAACATACTGCATATACATATGCACAATACATAGTAAAATGTTTCTACATACGGAATTTTTGCGCGCCAAATACCCTTTCCCTCTTGTACATATTGAGAAAAAAGTGTATTTGGCGCGCAAAAATGCCGTAAGTACGTAAACATACGGCATATACATATGCACAATATATAGTTTCTACATACGAAAATTTTGCGCGCCAAATATGTACATGAGGGTTTCATAAATACATTAATGTAGTGATACGTGCATACATACGGGCACAAAATTATATAAAATAAAACTGCGATTTTATCCTTATTCACATTCATGCCGTGTGTTTTAAAAATATATACATAAAATTATTCAAGATTATATTTTTAAATAATTGGATTTAATTTCAACAAATTTAGAGGGTTCATCCAAGCAGTTACACGGACTACGAGGCCATGAAAGCTAAAAAAGCCAAATTCAAAATCGGTTTTTGGTTCCCTGAGTTCAGCCCAGGTAATTAAATTAATGACAAAATTGAATAACTCAATATATAATAATGTGTGTTTATTTAAATATTTGCAGATCAATCAGAAAGTGTGCGACTACATCGTGGCGGAGATGCTACCGATATCTCACGTCGAGAAAAAATCTTTCAAGGAGCTTCTATCTGCAATTGGTGGACGTCCTGTTAATATACCGTGCCGAAAAACTATTAAGTCGATGTTCGATAAACGCAGAGTGGAATATCAACTAGATATTAATAATATTCTTAAAGATATCCCTTTCATTTGTACAACAGCTGATATATGGAGCGCCAGCAACAAAAGCTATTTTGGTGTCACCGGGCACTACATCGATTCGAATTTAGAGAGGCATTCGGTTGTTCTGGCATGTAAAAGAGTACGTTTTTCTCATACACATGAATTGATTGGAAAAACATTGGCAGATATACATTCTCAATATGGGTTAAAAGATTCGCAAATATGCGGCACTGTTACCGACAACGCTTCAAACTTCAGCAAAGCATTCAAAGTATACAGTTTTGATAAATTTGTAGGATCGAATTCCGTCCATCCTGAATTTTTAGAGGATTCAGAGGTCGATGCTGAAATAGTTCTCCCAAAGCATTTTAGATGCGCCTCCCACACTCTAAACTTAGTAGTTACTAAAGATGCAGAGAAGGCTCTTGAGGACATCCAATTTAAACGGTTGTACCAGTCATCTCTTGGAAAAGCTACGTCTTTGTGGAACTATGTAAGCAGGTCAACGGTTGCTGCAGATGAAGTAGAACAAATTTGTCATCTCAAGCTTATAGCTCCATGCGCTACTAGGTGGAACTCGTTTCACGATAGCGTTAAACGTATTTTAGAAGTGAAAAATCACTTGAAAAATATATGCTCCGCATTAAAAAAGCCACATTTTACAGTAACAGAGCTAAATTTTTTGGAGGAAATGAATTCCGTTACTGATATCTTTGCAAAAGCTATAGATCTATTACAGGGCGAAAATAGATGTTATCTTGGATATTTGTTGCCCACATTACAAGGGATCATTCACAAGCTAGAACAATTTAATGAATTGGAGTTTTGCGAAGCACTTGCAGATGCCCTAAAAGCGGGTATTTATAAAAGATTTGCTTTTATAAATAATTTGACTGCTGAAGAGTCAAAACCATTTGTATTGTCAGCAATAACAATCCCAAAATTTTAAATTTAAATGGGTTCCATTGCGTGAAAAAAAAAGTTAAAACTTTTTAAAGGATGGCTTATTGAGGAATGTAAAGAACACGAAGGAAATTTAATTAATGAAAGTATTGTCACTAACGATTCTGAAGAATTTTACAATTCCAGTATTCAAGTAAAGTCAAGAGATGAAAAAGATATGGAGCATTGCAAATTCGAATTAGAGGTTTTGGCATACCTAAGTGATCATGACAAAAATTTATCAGCTTTACATAAATATAAATGCATTTTGGATGTATTCCTAAAATATAATACAGTTCTGCCCAGCTCTGCGCCAGTTGAAAGATTGTTTAGTTGTGGAGGTCAAATTCTAACCCCAAAACGAAACAGGCTGGGGGACGAGTTTTTTGAAACATTGCTTATGTTAAAAAAAAAAGATAACATTTAAATTAAGATTGAAATGAAATGAAAAGATAATGTTACATATTTTTAAGATGACTACAAATTTAAACCTAGTCTTATTTTAAGTTCTTGATTCCCTAATGTAATAAAACTATAAAAAAAAAAAAACAAATAAATAAACAAAAAAATTATAAAAATTGAGAAAACAATATTTTTACCGTTTACCTTTACCTAGGTACTGGGAAATTGAAGTACCTTTACCTTACCTAGGTATTTATTTTTGTCCAATACCTTTTACCTTACCTAGGTAAAAAAAAACTGTACCTTTCCCAACACTGCATCAGACCCACTCAAATTTAATGAAATTTCATCTATAAGCGTGGCGTCTTGGAAGGTAATTAAAGAGTTATATAACATTGACTCATGCGGTGTATCTCGTTTGGCACCAAAGTTATCGGATAAGCTCATTGAAAGTTCTGTTAATGCTATTGCAACATCCGTGTTTCTGAAACAAATGAACGATGGTTTTGACCTTTTAAATGGAGGCACCTATCGTTCAGACAATAACATGAAATCAAAGCTGGAAAATTTCATGAGTTTTTTGGATAACATAAAAATTTTTGGCGGACCGCAATATCGGAAAAAATTCAACTGCAAATTGCGTTATAAAACTAAAAAGAAGTTGTCAGAGAATAATAAACGTATGCGATAAACTTTTGCAGAGCGAGAGCATACAGTATATACGTTTAAATCGGTTTTGCAAAATATCCATTAGAAAATTTATTTGGGTTGCAAAGATTCAAGTTTGGAAATTTTAGCAATCCAACAGCACAGCAAATTTTATTACAAATGGAAAAATTTGTGGGCTACAAAAATAATAATGTATTTAATGTATGTATTTGAGATTCTGACATTTCCTTAGATTGGTCATATAAACCCGTAATGATGCAGGATATTGAAAAAAGCAAAATAGAATTGGAAAGCTGTGAAGAAAAAGCAGTAGTTCCAGTAGTAAAACCAGTAGTTCAATTGGCTATAGAACCAAGAGAAAGTGCTTGCCCTAACGAAAAGTTAGGAGAACGTAATGCTGTAAGATATTTCTTGGGCTACGTTATTATAAAAAAATTAAATGCAGATAATTTCCCTAAATGCACAAAATCTCTGGCTTTCCTTGATGATATGAAATCAAAAACTGAACAGTTCATCAAGGCAAAAAATTACAGTTCCCGTGAACTATATTTAAAAAAATCCTTCTGATGCTATGTTTGAAATAACATTGCATCATGTTTATATATTTGATATGGAATTAAAGGAACGTCCAAACCGACGAACTATTTCCGAATTTTAAGAACAGAAATGCATAGAAGAAACCAATAAAAAATATCCTTACCATAGAGTAAGAATATATAGATTTTTACTCTATGCTCCTACTGACCAATGCGCGCAGCCATAGAGCATAGAGTAAGAAACTATATAGAGGTTTCATTTGCTCTGCCCGCACCTCTGCCAAAGCTCTTCTGAGAGCCATGTTCGAAGCTAACTTCGATTTCTCACCACACCCAACATGTGCGAAGCACAAGCAATAGTATGGGGAGTCTTCGCACCAATCCTTAGGAATAAGAGCGACCAGTGCAGCAATAAGTATTCACCATGGGACTAGAATGAAGCTCGATTCTAACAATTTTAATTAATTTTTAAGAGCAATTTTATTTTTACGAAAATATTGTTTATTAAAAATTGTAAAATAATATAAATGCTTTTATAGTTATGGGGAAATATTTATTTTGCATATCCAAACATATATGAAGTATTATTTTTATACCCTTGCAGAGGGTATTATAATTTTGGTCAAAAGTGTGCAACGCAGTGAAGGAGACATCTCCGACCCTATAAAGTATATATATTCTTGATCAGGATCACCTCCTGAGTTGATATAGCCATGTCCGTCTGTCCGTCTGTCTGTCCGTCTGTCCGTCTGTCTGTTTCTACGCAAACTAGTCTCTCAGTTTTAAAGCTATCGAATTGAAACTTTGCACACACCCTTCTTTCCTTTGCACGCAGTATACTACGACTATATCCTATAGCTGCCATATAACTGATTGATCGGAAATGCCATTACTTTCGTGTTTGTAATGTTAGGAAGTTGGGATTTTCTATGGGTTTTATATTTGTCCAATCAATCCGACCTACCAAATTTCATAAGAATCGGACGACTATATCCTATAGCCGCTATATAACTGATTAATCGGAAATGCCATAACTTTGGTGTTTGTTAAGTTAGGAAGTTGGGATTTTCTATGGGTTTTATTTTGGCCTACCAAATTTCATAAGGATCGGCCGACTATATCCTATAGCTGCCATATAACTGAACGATTGGAAATGCCATAACTTTGGTGTTTTTAAAGTTAGGAAGTTGGGATTTTTTATGAGTATTAAGAATGCATCATATGAATAATTTTGGAGAATATAATTTACAGAGTATTCTGCAAAGGGTATATCAACTTCGGCTCGGCCCGAAGTTAG